>CM046455.1:85082819-85672368 GCA_025506515.1 Flaveria trinervia | reverse complement strand
TTTTGACCCCCACCCATCCGAAAAGAAAAAAAACAAATTGGTTGCCCACCTAGCAAACTCTTAGCCCTTAGGGTTGGCCATGTTAGGACCATCACATGAAGGCACAAAGGGTGCCCGAGATGTGACTTAACAGTTAACACCAAACACCACCCTGCCCGATGAGTATGGACCGCGTGATACTTGATGATTTTTAACATACGATAATGGTTCATTAATAATGTACCATGTGTATTATAGTTCACTCTTTTCTAAACCACACATGTACATGATCAATGGCTACATGATCAATGGCTTATTAGAATCTTCATATGTGTAGGATAACCAATAGTTACAACATGTTGATAATGAATAGTATAACATGTGGGGCGAATTTCACATGTGACAACATAATATAAATGTTACCTTTGGCCACCAGCCTCATGTCACTTAGAAGTTTGTAAACCGTTTTAAACCCTCATAATACGAAGACTAAATAAGAATACTAACTAACATCATACTTTCTTTTAACGACGAAACGACAAATGTTTCTCTACTCCTAACGGCAACGTTATAAATTGTATCAACACGTCTTAAACGAGATCAAACCCCCTTTAACTCCAAAGGATATGAAGTTTCAGTGATATCATACTAATACAATGTATGCAAGCATGAACTAATTATCACAAACAAAATGCTAAAGATCAAACTTCAAGATCTTTTGATTAAGAACCAAGGCCAAACTTTGTCTAAAGACAAGAGGGTCCCACATACCCCCACCCCCTTTCTTTTCCTTTTACAAGCACCAAACTTCATACATTTTCCATTTGATTTTTAAATCAGTGTGGGGTTTGACTTAATCTTACATAATTTTTGCAAAATTAATTATGTTGATGATAATCTCAAGCCACAACAAGACTCTCAATTTCAGTTTGTATAGCAGAAGATTTCTTGATTTGTGATGTTGATTTCTTTGAGGCTCTTCTACATCTCCTCTCTCTTGCCTCATCAATTCCAATTTGTTCTTGTCTGCATTCTTGACTACAAAATGGAGTGTTCCCTCTGTACCACATTAAAACAAATCTCAATAAAAAAACTCACATGGTACACAAAATTATGCACAAAGTACAACCCATTGGAATTATAATATTAAATGTGTTTTGCCCATTTCAAGATTCTTAAAAAAACTTGCATTGGTAAATAAAAGTTGCATGGTACAAAAGAATATGCACACTGTACATCCCTTTATGCATAAAAGATGCTATGGCTTTTACAAGAAATCAAGAATCACAAAAAGCTAGCATTTTTAAGTGGTTTTTCTTTCATTGGTAAGAAATATAAAGAAATGCAGATCTTAATTGCTACAAGGTACAAATAAACATAAGCATATGGTACAACCATTGATTATTAAGGTACAACTGGTTATGCATCATGGTACAATCGGGAAAGCACAAGGTACAATCTTTGATGCATAGATATGAAAAAAGTGGCAATGAACCATACCTGTACATAAAGATGTCACTGTTGTGACCCAATGACTTTGAGCAAAGATGACAAGCTTCAAGAAAATGGGGTGCTTCACAGCCGGCGTAAGATAGCGAGGCAGACATATTTGCTTTGAGAAATAGACCAAAGAAACCTGAGATGGAGACGTCGTTGCTAGAATGCGCCTGCTGCGTAGGTTAAGATGAATGAAAGAGCAAAGTGTTTGTAGGGAGAGTGTTGATCAGAAAGTGGAATATTTATGGAGACTGAGAGGCTAATAATTGCGTGAGGTGTAGAATACGAAATATTGTTGGTCCCTATTGCAAATTATTGACACGTGTGATGAGTAATGTGACACCCGTATTAAGGTGGTGTGTAGTGCATGTTGTAGTAATCAAAATGAAATTTAAAAATGGGATAAAGGTGGTTGTAAATATCAGAGCAACTGTTATGAGTTAACGAGTATATGAATATAATTCGATGTCATGTATGAGTTACAACGTGTTGGCGTTGGATCTAATAGTAAAGCTATTTAAAGTCAGAGCTGCGAAACCTTTTTGAGGTCAAAGGTTTAATGTGTTTACGGCGTGTCGATGTAAATTAGTTGTAGTATAAAATTTAAAATATGTTAGAGGAGTGTGTGATTCGAACCTCATAACCAGCGGTGACGCCTGTATGCCAATGACTTCGATTAGTGTTTTCTTTTTAGGAATCCATAACTAGGGTTAATTCCTTGCTAGCGTTGCGCGTAGTATACAGATCAAAACAAAACTCAAATAAACACGTAATCCAACAATTATAACATCTCATAGTGTAACATATTATCATAATAATAACGTCAAATTGTAAATCACACTGTATGTTAAAGAAAGCCTCTCCTTAAAGGCAGGAAGAAAACTTGAAAAACCCACAAAGATGGGCATCTCTCTATGTATTTTTTTAAGATGGAGATGGTGGATTTTTTAAAAGAAGCACACGTCCCAATACAACATGATGACCGTAGATGTCAATTGAACAGTCGTAATTTCACATTTTACTATTCTTCACCTTGGTTTTTTAACAATATAAAATATAATATAATTTCGGTGAAGAAGAGAAAGTCGATCTCCAATCTAAAAAATAACACTCTAATTTTTAACCTTGTTGATGTAATCACGAAAAACATGATCCACCGTTTCCCCGGAATACTATATGATTGATGTACAAAGGAAGGACGATATAAACTTTTATAACTAATATATAATCTTGTAGGAAGCCGATCCAATAACATCCAAATAACACTCTCCCTCTTGATATCATTAGGCTAAACAATTCGGTTCAAATGACATTCTATCTATTGATACCATTAGGCTAAACATACCTATTGATACCATTAGGCTAAACAATTCTGTTCAAATGACACACTACACATTGGCAAATCATTTTTTAATAGCATTAACTTTGTTTCCTCTTTTATGATGGTCCGCAATCTCACTCATAATCGAGTGCCCATCAAAATTTTGGTCACCTTAAATAAAAACCAAATTGCTAAACAATAACAAATGAATAATCAATCACCCGTAATAGACGAATAGCCAAAATCTTTAGAATAATTTTAGATTGCACATCGTTTAGACCGCTTGGTCAACACTGACAATTAAATCAATCACATGTGATTATATCTAACTACGTTTCAATATAAATTTTATTATAGTTAATTTCAGTTTTATTTCTCGAGGTTTGAATAAAAATAATCATTTCTCTACAAAAATTTTAAAACATCAATTTTAGTTTAAAAGTTTCATTATTTGTTTCAATTTCAGTTCAAAAGTTATTGTTTTGAATTCAAATTGAAATAATTAATAAAAATTTTATAAATAATTTGATGTTATTAAACATTTGAAAGAAAAGTATTATTTTTATCAAACATAAAAAAGTAAAACCAAATTTAACTGTTTACTTTAAATCGGAGTCGTTGCAATACCCGTCTAAAACCTTAACTAAAAGTTTCTCGGTCCCCTCAGTTTTTTATGTTGTCCAAATTTGCACTCTCTTTATCTTTTTTATGCATTATATACAATAATTATACCACCAATAATTATTATACACAAATAAAATATCATAACCTCAATTATGTAATTCTATAAAAGCAAAGAAGTTGTAACATAAATAATAAATAAATGACAAAAAAATCCAAGTGGTGTTTTGGAATATTCATTGTAATTATTTAATGCTAAATCATATGTGTAATGGAGTCATACAACGTGTCACATCATATTTGGTCAAGTCTATACTTGCAAACTAGTTAAGAAAAACGTTTTTATATTATATTATATGATGATATAAACCAATTAAAAGCGAGTTAGTATTATTATTACTATCCAAATTTATGGCTGGTGATCAGTGAACTTTTATTCTTTTCTGACTTCTTTAATATATAAAAAATTATAAAACACGAAATAACACATGATAACAATAGCTCACTGAGTCGCTGGTAGACTCCAATACCACCAAATGATTCGCAGCACCTGTTCTTCGTCCGATTTCGCTTTTGCTTTGTATTTTTTTTTTCATATTTCACTTTTAATGTTTAATACATAACTAAATGTTAAATATTTTTATAGAACTAAGATAAAGTAGAAAAGAAAAAAAAAATAAAACCCTACTCACTCTCAAGATTCAAACTTGGTGCCTGAAGAAAGATAGACACTCATACCAACAGGCAGTCACGATTTTGTTGTTAACTAGTCATGTTAATATTTTTATCATCCAAGAAAACGATGAAAATGAAAAAATAAAAAATGAAAGAAAAAAGAGCAGCTTAATCCAATTATGCCTCACATGTAACATCACCTCCATTGGCGGACGGTTCTATGGAGGTCACCCGCATCCCGTGAATTTTTTATTTTTTAGTATATATATGTTCGAATCACAACCGATCCCCAAAAAATATTAACATCGACTCTCATGAAATTTTGACAACCCCATAACTTTAACAACAAACTTTGACATTGCCCCTGAAGAAACATCAATCTAACATTTTAAAATTTTACAGTATAAGTCTATTATATATACGAATTACTAACTTTCTTATATATTATGAGTTGTAATCAACTTTTGTTTATTCTTTTGAATAATTTTTAACTTTTTCATTTTAACCCAACACTTTTACATCTTTTATAATTTAACTCAAATAATTTTTTTTCTTTTAACTTAGGTCCCTATACTTTATATTTTTAAAAACTTTTGTTTTACGTTTCGGTCTACATTTTACAAGATAACATGCCGCGGTGTGTGTGTAGTTCAACGTTTTTACACTTATTTTTCCCGTTTAACGACATCGTCGCAACGCGCTGATCCAAGATCGAATTAGTTATTGTTTTATACGTTTTACATTTTGCCTAATGGTTGGTGTGTCCTTGGTTCTATGTTTCGGTTGGTGGTCGCTAACGGTGATGTATCCTTGGTGCTCATTGGCATGGTTTTACCCCCTCCACCTCGACAACGTTGGGGGATTAATACTAGTTATAAACTAACAAATGTTTTAAAATTTTGTATAAACTTGAATACCGATAGTGATTTAAACAATTTAGTCCATCAAACCTTAATTTTTATAAACTCAAGTACCGAATACCCGCAAGAACTATTTAACACGAATAAGCTTTGACGATTAAAAAATTAACCCAATTAAACCTTGATATAATGAGCATATAATGAAAATTTTGCCAAAGTCACCATCATCGACTGCCCAATTGTCCATAGTTACACCCTCGTCTCTTAAATCATATTCTAAATAGCCACATAATCTTTAATTTAAGTATATTATAAACTTTTTTTGTAAAAAATATTTTATTGATTGACTATTTGCTAGATTAATATTATATTATTAATATATTTGGTTTATTACCTGATTAGATGCTTGGTTGTTTGATTATCTGAATAAAATTATGCGATCAACCCAACCCATACCGAAAAAAATTATGTTTAACAATAGACAAACAACCCTTAATAATTTTCGACCCTCATAAAAAAATTCTTGGGTCCACCGCTTAACATCCCAAGACAAACAATCACATTAAAGTAATGTAAACCCTTGTTAAATTGTATATATAGTAAAATATAGGTGGGTATTAACCATGTAGCATTGTACAAGTTGGTCGTAACTCTCGTGTAAGATATGATCTATGTATAAAGTATAAACATTTTTAGTCTGAGTATTTGCTATAGTTAGCTCAAATGAAAATATTGCAACCTGTACTTTTTGTTTAATATTATCATAGTTTTATACCATCTAAATTTTATTAAGTTGTTTATTTTAACACTTGTAAAAATATAAAATCATTACTATATTATTTTATATAACATGTACCAACTCTTATAAGTAGTGAAATACTATTGCTTAATACACACTGCGCACAAAATGTACGGGTAATAAATGTTTCCTTTTAGTATTTTCAAATATTCAATAACATTTTTAAAATATATTTTATTATAAGTTTTAAAATATGGTATTTTAATATTTTCTGAACGTACTAACAAATTTATTTTTATCTATATTTCGATTTTAATTTTATTTATAATCGAATTGTGCGTAACAAATTATAGGTCACAAAAGCAAAGTACGTACAAGCCTGGTGCTTCGAGGATTTAGCTTCTTTATAATATTTTCTTTACCCATACAATTTAAATAAGATAATGTTTTTATATAATTTTGTATTTATTATTATTATGTGCTTATTTTAATCTAGGTTTCCATGTGACCTTTTCCACGATTTCATTGTTTATATAAACCTCCAGATATTATCAACCTCAACACTGTAAGACCCGAGTTTAAGTAACATTTTCGTTTCTATATAATATCACAAAGAGTACCAACGCCCTTGGCGTAACGTGTGAGTCTACGTTTATTAAAAAAATTGTAATCATTTTTAAGGGTTAATGAATTTTAATAATTTTCAACTTTTATTTATTGGCCGAGATTAATCCTAACTCAGGAAATGTTCACATACGCTTCTAACTTTAAGCCTATTTTTCCTTTACTTCTTACTAACTGAGAGTTAACGCTCGTTAGTTTTATAGATAAAATGTTGCTAACTTTGAGCCACTTTTCAACTCTGTCATCGCCCAACCTCTATTAGGTCATTTTTTCAGTGTCAGCATCCATCGTCACTTGAAATCTACCTTTACGAGTCAAGTGGTTCAAATCAGGGGTGAAATTTGACGGGTTTTAGGTCGTAGAAGTTTCAGATTGACAAACTCGACAGTTGATTTCAACTTTCTGCTTAGTGTTTTGGTCATGTAAGTAACCCACGTCATAAAAAACTAACGGTGTTAACTCTCAGTTGGTGAGGGATCGTTATAGGAAAATAAGCTTAAAGTTGAGAGTGTCCATAAACATTTGCCGAGTTGTGATTAATCCCGATCAAAATATAAAAGTTAGGATTATTAAAATCCAATAATCCTTTTTTAATAAAACGACTATCTTTCATATTTTTTAAACCTACTCTTAAATTTGTATCTATAATTATATATTTATACTAGGTTAGTATTCCGTGTATTACACGGGTTGAATAAATAAAATGCTAAATAGTTAGTAATAAAAATAAGAGCCTCATCGAAAACATCGGCTTTCTGCCTAACGCCACGGCCATGACCCTATTATTTAAAGTTTTTTAATTTATGAATTATAAAACCATGCTTGAAGATAAATTATAATTATAATTACGTATAAGTAGTTAATTTAAGTAAATAAACAATACTTTATTTTTATTAAACTTTTGTTTTACAAAAAGACAATGCTTTTAAATATTTTGTTTTAAGAAAAATGATTTTTTATAAAAAAAAAGTTCAATGTATTTTGTATTTTATGATACTTTAATTATAAAAAGTGTGTTTTACATAAAAAATAAGTTTTTAATGTATTAATTATATATTTTTTTAAATTTAAAAATGGTATGAGTAATCTTATTTGTATTTAATATTATTATTAGTAATATAGAGAAATGAGTAATATTATGTATAATTTCTTATTTATTAAAAAACTTTGTTTTGTAATTATCATGGTTGTTTTAATAAGATTGTGTTTAAAAAATTCACCTTTCATAATATTTTTAAAAATAATTGTTTTAAAATATTTTGTTTTAAAAGATTTAGTGTTTTAGAAAACTTCATATTATATAAATTTTTATTTTTTTATTATTTCTATTTTAGTAAAAAGATGTAATTTTTAATTTCCCTAATAAAATCTATTTTTGCAAAGATAGCTTGATTTTAAAAAAATTAAATAAGAGCGAGAAATATAGTAATTAATAAAATTAATTTTTAATAAAAGAGAGAAATTAGATTGATTATTTAAATTACAATAATACTCTTTTGAAGCAAAATTATACGAGGATGTGTATAAAAAAACACGGTGTTTAAGCTCATTAACTCCTTCAAGCTTATGAGCTTGACCGTTAAGTTCGAAGATTACAACGTACGAGTCGAACCCGTGTTTAATGCCAGATCACTCACCTAAATCATCGTTTATTTCGGCAGCTAACGTTGGATTTTATCGGATTTCAGGCCTACACACATCTTGCTGTAAATTCTTTGTTAATCATCACCGTCACATACAACCAAAGATCTCTTCAGTTATCGCATTTTTGAATCTAAAAGCTGATCGATTTCTTGATGCAATTTCACTTCATTCCAGCTGTTCTGCCTCTGATTCAAATCACAACTCTCATCAGGTTTGATCTGCTTCTGATCATCAATTACTTTTCATTTGATTTCATGTTTGTTTGCTCTTATGTAACAAAAACCCATATTTGTTTGTGGGTTTCCCTTCATTTATTGGTAACTTATGATTTGGATTTGGGCGAAAATGGTTCAAGTTGATGATTTTGAAGGCTAAAACTGATGATTTTGACTCCAGAAGTCAAATTTTCACGGTTTTGATCAAGCTGATGAACTGAATTAGTTATTCTCCAGCTACATTGATTTATGTTATTAGCTGCCTATTTGAAGCATTTTCTGTTGATTGATATGTTCTGAGAGTGTTTGGATTTGTGTTTTCAAAGTGTGATTATTGCTTCTATCACAATTTGATAATCAGAAAACTAAACATTGCTGGTATTTACTTTCCAAGCTATTAGAGTTCTGTCATTATCTTGTTTATTAGATGATCATTAGTTAAGTATCAGTATTGGTTAAGATGTATGATTCAACTATTACCTTGAGACAGTCTCAGATTTGGATTCAGTTCTTCTGTTCTTCCTTGGGGACTTGATTTTTCCTACACTTTTAGTTGTCTTACCCTATGTTTTGCATTAGTATGGCCTTGGTGTATAGAATGGTTAGTTGAACAAATAGGTACTCTTAAGAGAATTTGCGATGCTTATTCATATTTCTTATGTGCTCTTGTTTGCACTACTATAGTTTCTCTCACCCTTGTATTTAGGTCACTGTTATTATTGCTAGTGCTTCATATGTTGTTTTCATTTCTAGTGCCAAACTGTATGTTGTATGTTATTTGTTATCATGCTATTTGGATATAAAACTTGACATGTCAAGTGATGGTTTTTGGAGCTCAGGGTCTTAACAGGAGCAACCAATTATCCTCCGAGATAGAGGAAATGTTTGCCTCCATTCTGTCCTCTCTAAAGTCTAAACCCTATATATAACTTTATTATAAGTGAGATTTACTGGATACGTTTGGTTTGTTCACGTCAATTTATCTACAGGTTTTAATAATGGATAAAAGAGAGCATAATAGTTTAGTTTTATCAAGTTTTCAGACATTAATCGGTTTACCCAAACACTCAAAAGTGTATCTGCTTAAATGCAAATCCAACCACCCCCTTGGAGCTTAAAGAGCTTCTTTTGAACATATGTTACTTGATATCACTTGTTCATTTACTGTTTTTTTCCTTGGAAATGAAATTTTCAGCGTGATTCTGGGTTTATCGATCTGTTATTTGGTTGGAAATAAGCATATTCTGAAATGGGTCTGAAGAATAGTTCATCTTTTCAGTCATGCAATCATTTCCACAGGCTTTCAAGGGCTTTAGAGCTTGCGGTTTCTGAATGGATACTAATGTTTTTATTGTTCATTGATGCATGTTTCACATGTTTGATTGCAAAATTTGCATGTTACTGTCAACTTCAAGGTCCATGTGTACTGTGCTCAAGATATGATCATGTTCTAGCCAAGAATAGAACAGGAAATTACTGGGAATCGATCTGTAACCATCACAAGTCAGAGATTACTTCTCTAATTCTTCGTGATATTCATGGAATCTGTGAAATTTGTGTTTTGTCATTTGCCAACAAGACTAAGAACAAGTTCAATGGTGAAACTATTCGATTATTAGTGGGAAAAATGGGATCTAGCCCGTTACACAATGGTGATTCTTTGGATTCATGGATCTGTTTTTGTTGCAATGAGCAGTATGTTTCAAAAGATAATGTGAAAAACTTGCTTCCTAATAGTTCATTTCAGTTTCATGCTTTTGAATCTTTATTTGTGAATGGTGAGCATACTAAGATTGAGAAAAACATTGTTGTGGATGATTCTCTTGAATCTTTCAAAACTACTCACATTGGAAAGAATCAAATTGCTCATTCATCAAAGTTTGAACATCAGAAAGAAGATGTTAGATCTGATAAAGAATTAGTAAACCAGGTTTCTGATAACGTTCCTGAGGTCCGCATGAAGTCTGATTCACAATTTAAAGTTCATGATCTTCACAATGATTCTGCAGCCATTGCAACATGTGATGCAGATGAAATCAAATGGCTGGATAATACAAATAAGGAAAAATTGTCCCAGATTACTAAACAAATCTCCTTCGATGGGGTTGCATCATACAATAATGGAGATACCCTTGCTGCTGCGTGTCTAGGCGCAAGTAAGTTTGATCTCCTTCTCAGATGGTGTTTGGATGTGTGTATTGAAGTGATTATTTGATTATTGTGACTTGTAGTCGCAGTGATCAGCTTTTAATTTGGATAAACAGATCAATGCTTCTGTCTATCTCATTACAAGGGGTTGAATAAATAACTTAATCAAAGCTGCAGCAGAACTAATTATGATATGATAAAATAAAATCATCTGATTACCTCTCTTCTAACCTGATTTGAGAAGCTTTTTACTTTTGCACAAAATTTATATTCTTTTTTCACAAGGATGTCCTTTTATTTATTAATTAGTTAAATAATGTGAATAGTCAGACAACAGTTGACTTCTGGTTGTTCAACTACATAAGGATTTTCATCACATTAACAATAATTATATGAATATTGTAGGGTTAGAACTTAGAGGTTGCAAAATGGGCTTCTGAGGCATGTTGGGTTTACGCAGGTTGGATGGGTTAACTAGAAACACTTTTTTTCTAATTCTTCTGTAAATAATTAACACATTAAATATGATTACCAGAACTATATTCTAACATAAATAGTCTATTTGTAGAAAAACAAAACGATTGAGGAGGTCGTATGTGTTATAGATAGTCATGCATGACTTTAAACCCATTTGAATTGTTCCCCGCTTCCCTTTTAGCTAAAAAAAATTGTCGACCCGTTTGAGATAAAACAACACAACTGATAAGTAAAGGAGTTGAAAATTCCCACCAATTGAATGTGAAATATGAAAAGTGAATTTGACTCCACAATTATATGTCAAACTCATTATCATAAACTAATCAAGTTAATAACAATGTCTGTTTTGCAGTCAATCCTCCAATGATAAATGCCGTGATCAAAGACCCTGTTGCAGAAAGTGATCAATATGCATATATAAATGGCCACCAAAATTCAAACCATTTGGATCTTGTTGATGCATATAAGCTTGCTATAAGCACTAAAGGAAGACAACTCTCTGGGAAGCTTCTAGACCAGAAATCCTTCAAAGATTCTTCAACAAGAGTCAGTGAAGACTTAAAGATCTTATTACCACACAGATCTAACGATAGTCTAATAAGTCCTAAATTATCTTTCAGCAGTGATGAGTTAACGGGTATGCAGTTCCTTCAAAGTCAATTCTCATTGGAAAGAAACGAGTCTAACATTTCATTAGATGGAAGTGTTGTGAGTGAAAATGAAGGAGAGAATGTGGTTAAAAGATTGAGAAGACAAGTTGATCATGATAAAAAACTTATGGGTGTTTTATATAGAGAACTGGAAGAAGAAAGAAACGCATCAGCTGTTGCTGCAAATCAAGCAATGGCTATGATTACTAGGTTACAAGAAGAGAAGGCTGCACTTTATACGGAAGCTTTACAGTGGTTGAGGATGGTGGAAGAACAAGCTGATTATGATAATGAAGCGTTACAACACGCGAATGATATTATTCAAGAAAAAGATAAGCAGATTCAAGATTTGGAAAAGTTACTTGAAAACACTTATGAAGATGTTAGAGAATGAACCCAGATAAATTATTTTTGTTGTTATTGTTATTATTCTTTAAGGTAAATCTCTTTATCTTTCTGATATAACCCTTGAAACAGCTGGTAAGGTTTGTTTCTTTATGACAGTGTATAGTTTTCATACGACTGTATAAAAGGGAAGAATACGAAATGGACTGATACATGATGTACAGTGATGATGAAGTTTTCTCACAGAGTTTGGTTACATATGGTAGGGCTGTGGTAAGTGAGAATAAATATATTCAGCATTGGTAGTATTTTTTATGATTTTGTGGTCAATATATTTAAACATACGAAAAAGACAATATTGACAATATCAACCGTTCAACAAACATGTCATGTTCGGATTGACTTGTTTAACGTATTCAATCAAAAGAGTCATGTTTATGTTGTATAAAAATTAATCATTAAAATTAGAACAAAGAAACAAAATATACATAGTTTATATTGACTTGTTTACAGCTTTATTACAATCTGACAACATATACATGAGTCGTTTACAACTTAATTACAACGTATATGAGTCCTTTTGGATTCACCATTTCAACCCATCAATCAACCACTTTTATGCAGTGTTTTGGCCAAAAATGTCGAGTTTCACGTGTCAGGAAAGATTATCCTTTTGCTTCTAATTATTCTCATATTGTCTTTATACATGTCTTTTTATACGTCTATACGCAAAACCACTTAAAATAACACCAAACATGCAAACTCAAATGTTTCTCTTTGTAAATCATAATCAATCACAACACCCAAGTCAAAATTAATCCCCAGCTCATGGTCTTCAACAAATTTAAACATCTAACCAACAAAATAGACAAGTAAAGATGTCAAGAATGACATATCTACGCCTCGGCAATTACCTAAAACTCATAAACCCGCATCTCAACCATCCCCTCGTTTCTCTTTGGAGAATACCAAGCAACCACTTTCCCGGACTCAAGGTACCTCAATGAGTAATTCAAGCTATATATTATATCCTCTATGTGTGGACTCGGTGAATTAAATGCAACCTTTGAATTTACCCTAAAAACAAGGGGTCCTGCAATCTGCAAATATGAATGTAGACAAAGTCAATTTGATAACACTTCTACATGATTAGAAGCTCAATGTGGTTTATAAAATTTCAAGAATTCATATGAATTTTGAACTCAAAAGTCAAAAAAGAAGCATTTTGTGAACTAGCTTTATGACCCGAAAACACTAACATCAAAACCTCAAGAATTCATATGAAGCTTGATGTGGTTTATAAAATTTCATAATTTCATAAGAATTTGGAACTCAAAAGTCAAAAAGGAAGCATTTTGTGAACCAGCTTTATGACCCGAAAACATTGACATCAAATATACGATTAATAACTGTTCTTTACAAAAATTTGTAAACTGATTTTGGTTTTATGAGAATGTAAACGTTTGTCAAAAGCACCCCTTTTCTGTTTGGTGCTCTCACCCTTTTTAACATCTAACTGTGAGGAACAGAAAACAAATGCATTGCCAAACAATGATAAATTCTTAAAGAGTTTTGAAATTTAAAGTTAACCTGTTCGCCAAAGAAGGAAAAATAAGAGTATTTTAGTTTTGGATCAAGGATAGTACCTGTTGCTGTAGAATCAGATTTAGTCGGGGTGAAGCCGAAGAAGACGACTTTGAAGTGTTTAAAAACCCATTGATTAAAGCTGAAGCCGATGACATGTCCAAACGTGCATCAAAACGAGTGAGATCGCCATAAGGTTTTCTAAATTTTCCATGCTGAACAGCAAAGCAAATTGACCCAAATAAATCTGCACCAAACAGGTTTCTCTTCCCACTAAACCATGCCTCACAGGTACCACCTACCGTTTAATGTTAATATTCAGGTAAGACAACTCATAAACTGAAATAAATTAATTTGAATAATAGTGAGAGAAGCAACATGATGTCATAGTACATAGAGGTGAAAACTTTGACCTGTCTACTTGGAAATAGGTAGTTTCAGGTTAAGTTTTATCTAGCCTAGGTATCAAAAAAATAAACAACTTGAATGAAAACAGGATTAACGGGTCAACAGTTACCCAATGTGTACTTTTTAATGTATGAATCCCCTGAATCATTTACTGATAATATAGGTTATTGTTGAAATAGTTTATGATTATTGGAGTCACATTTGTCACTAATGTTGATAAAAAATTTGGACAAATAAGTGTTTTAGATCAACTCAATGTGACCCATTTCCACCAATACAAATTTGGCATATTCTGACCTGTTTCCAACCTAGCCATCTTTCTAAAGAAAACAAAAGAAACCAACTAAAATTTAACAACTTAAACAATAGTGAGAAAAGCAACATCATTCACAGTATGCCTCTACTAGAATCAAGAAAATTACCAAAAATTCCAGATATAGTAGCATGTGGTTCCTTCATACGTATATCATAAGCCGTATTGCGAAATTCACCCCCTTTTCTTTTAACTAAAACTAAATCCTCTTTTGTTTCAGGTTTTCTCCAAAGATCTTTGCTTTTTTCATATGAAAAGGCAGCTTTTGCACAAACTCCTTGGCTTAAAGAAGCTGGAGGTTGGTCATCAACAGCATCAACCGCCTTAGCAGAACCACCATTTTTATGGATGCCAAAACGATATCTTAAACCAGACTCGGAGACAAGAGACAAACAGTCTAATGATATTGATTCTGGCATTTCCCAATATTTATTGTTGCGGTCCACATAAAGCTCAGGCCAAGCAGCTTCCAAAGTGACATCATGATTGGGAAGCTGAACTATGATTACAAAAAGTGTTAATATTAGTTATGCATACGAAAGTGTATATATTGATTTTAGTTCTGATTATTTAGGAGTCAAATAATCACTTATGAGTTTTATACAGGGTTCAATAAAACTAGTTTTTAAAGGACAAATAAAAAAACTACATATTTTGACATAACTTGAGAGATAAGTACTCTGATTTAACAAGACGTATCTTCTTTATTCACAATGATGTCCTTTGTGACCATTTTATCTATTACTTCCTTAAATAATCAATCATTAGATATGTCACACACTCAAAACATCTGATTATTTAATTATAACAGCTTCAGAGACCAAAAGAACAACCAAACACACTGCTCCACAGCCCCTTTTACACCAAATGGTTATCTACCTGTGTTTATTGAAGATGGAAGATTTTGTTGAGCCAAGGGTCTCCCTAGGAGTAGCCTCTCTATCTTATGAGATAGAGGTAAGGTTTGCCCTCATCCCACCCTCCCCAAACCCTACTATTTGAGTAGAACTCATTGGGTATGTTTGTTGTTGTTGTTGTTTGTTTATTGAATATCAGATACTCACTTCCAAAGACCCCCGAAAAGACCCAAGTGTATCCTTCTCAAGAATCATGAAAGGATGCAAACAACTAGATATGATATCTTATTCATCTGGTCTTGTTTTTCATTCTATAGAGATTATTCCATTGTGCGACAAGAGATTCCCAACAAGATTAATCGGAAATTTCTATAGAATTGTAGTTCGACCGACTATGCTATATGGGACCCATACCAAGGCCATCAAGAAGTCACAAGCCCAACATCTTGAGGTAGCAAAGATGCAGACGTTGATGTGGATGTGTAGGGACACAAGAATGAACTTAATAAGGAATTAGGTTTTTCGAAAGTGATTGGGGAAGGCATGTATAGCTAGTAAGATTAAAGAGGAGAGATTAAGATGGTTAGGCCACATAAGAGGAGGCATATGACAACAGAATTAGAACTGTAGAAAACCTCATTGTAGAGGGTAGAAGAAGCAAGGAAATGCCAAAGTGACTTAAGATGAGAGGATACACAGGATTTAATAGAGTTGCATCTCTTCGAGGACATAATACTATAATAGACATCTCATAGAGCCTTAGCTTGTTTCCACACTTTTGTGTGCCTTAGCTTCCCTTTTTTTAGGTTGTGTCTACACTTTTGTTTACCTTGGTATGCTTTTGCCTTAGTTTGTTTTTACACTTATGTGTCCATTAGCTTTTATCTGCATTAGCTTATGTCTACACTCATGATTCACTTGGCTTAGATTGGCCTTACCTTGTTCCTACACTTTGACCATTTTAGTTTCATTGTATGCCTTATCTGTGTATGCTACAACGCTATACTATCGACTACTAGTTTATAGTATGTTTTATACTTTTATCCATAAATGATATCACATTGTGGTTCTCTTAAGATGTCTTAATAAAAGCAACCTCTATCCCCTACAACTCTACAAGACTCATAACTAAAACTTTCAATAAAGCCAATAAATAAAATGATCACTAAACTTATTTGGTTAAATTACTTGTAGAGATTAAAGAAGTTGTTGATCACAATTTGGATTCTCAAACTAAGCAAAAAAAATTAACCTCGTTGATATAATTGCCACAAAAAACTAACATATAAAACCAAAATAAACTCATCATCATCGTCAAAACATAGTAGATCATTCTCTTCAAACTAAAGCACAACCTATCAAATAGTGAGCAATTAGCTATGTGACATCCCACCTGAATTAAACAATGATATCAAATTGTAATGTGATTATAAATCCATTTGTTGAGATATGCACGTGCAAAAAAGCATGAAAGTTTAATGCTCACTTTCCAATAAATGATGAAAATAAAATCAAGACTTGCCTTGTGAATGAGAATGCCCTTGTTACGACGATTCTTGCATTGACCGTCTTTTTCAACATTTAGTAAAATGGAAGTCGAGTCACTCAAATCCACGTAGGAACATAAGCCAATTGAATATAATGATTTGTCGAAAAACTTCTTGACAATACGTTTAAATCTAGGCACCGATGAATCCATTCTTAAAGCTTCCGCCTTAACGGAAGATAACAACTTTATCGGACGAAACTGCCCAACTAATCCAAGCCACCTGCCCATGATAAAGGTCATCAAAAAACAGATGTAAGGGGAAAACTAAAAAGACAAACTAGCACTCAAAAGCCCCAAAATTGGATACAATTTGATCTTCAGAAGTCAAACTATAGAGTCCCGGTGATATTAACTGATACAAATCAATTAATTTGAAATATAGAATTACCAATCCCCTAAACTTCATGAAATGAACCGATAATTACTATAATTACTATTATCATTCACAATACTTATCTAATTCAACATCAAATTTAAATCTTTTTGTTTCGAATATCAACTTCACCAGGTTAAAATGCATCTACATACACAAATTTCTATCCCTATCGCCTAATAATCACAAACTGTACACAACAAAGTCACAAAAATCAAACAAATCGGCATTGATTTAATCATTCATATCAAATTCCACTCATAATCAAGAACAAAAATGCAAAATTTACCAGTTTTCCACAGGCTGTTTCAACCAAAGACTCTGAAGAGACAAAGAACCCGACTCCTTCTGCAAAGAAGAAGAAGACGATAACGGTGGAGCATACGAAGGAATCACACCAACGGAAACCCACGTCCCAAAAGCGACAACTGTTGCATTCTGAGAAGCTTACTGGCGTAAGCTCCGTCCACCGGCGTAGGTTCGCCGGGAATTGCTCGTGCACTGCCGTGAAGCGTCTGTGGGGTAGCTATGTTAACGTCGTAAAACGATGAATCCATTGATGTTCTCAAATTCGCCATTGTTGTGTGCTCTTATCTCTTACAGTGCATTAGGTGTGGGTTCAGAAAGGGGGTTGCTTTGGGAAAGAAGATGAGGGGTTTGTTTGATTGTTTGTATGTAGAGGGTTTTGTCGTGTAAAAATTGGGAATTGAAAATACAAAATTCAAAATTGTGATTTCAAAGATTTTATATTATGGGTGATAGATTATGAAAGAGTTGCAGGCCATTTCAAGATTTTGCTTTCAAGATGATTTGACATGGTTGCTCTAATAAAGGATGTAAACATGAGTACCGTCGTGTATGAATATGTAAATAGGCGTAAACGTAATTTTACGGTTTTTTAGACGAAATGAAAAACACACTCCTAATAAAAAAGATATTTAAATTGTTTTTTACAGATTATTAATTTTATCAACGTTTAACTGTTAGAAAAAATACTACATTTACTAGTCATGGTACGTGCAACGGGATGATCGTGCAAAGTCTCATGAACGATTTACGACACATTACTATATTAATAATAATCTAACATTCTCCCATAAATGCTCTGAATAAGGTTTCGAATGGACAAATATTTGCTTTTAATGATCGACAATCAACTGGAAACGAATTTTGAGTTCTTTTGAACCGCGTTTAATGCGCAGAGTCATTAGAGTTTTACTTTGCTACAGAATGTGTTCCTGCAATATGACAACTAGCATATGAAAATGTTCATGATTCGCTTAACAAGTATTTAAATATGTCTGTAATGATTCGTTTGTATTAATCAAACGAAACAAACCATTAGGTTTTTTAGAAGTATTTTTTTATTTTTCAAAATGTTAATTTATTTTTAAGGATGTACCTTTATTTTTTATTATTTTTGAATTGTATTTGATGTAGCCATAAAAATTCAAATGTAAATACAAATAAAAATAATAGTAAATACAGTAATTATGTTTTTCATCATTTAACTATGTAGTAAATTATAGTTTTCGTTCTTAAACTAGAAAAATAACAAAAATCATTTTTTGTTCATATTTTATAACAACTTTCATCATTGTCTTAAATGTTTATCTATATCATAAATAATAAAATTTTTTACAAAACCATGAACATAATGGATGACTTTTGTTATTTTCTGAAAAGAAAATAATGTAACTGTAATAAGATATGAAAATAAAGGATAATTTTTTATATATTTAGTTTACGGATGAAAAGTGAAATTTACTATATTCATAAATGATGAAACTGTATTTTTTATCAAAATAATTTGAAAACAGTGATCTTTACGCTCTTAATTTAAAAAGAAGAAGCACACATGTCTTTGTGGAAATCCACAAGTGGATTTGTTAAATTTATATTTTTTGGGTTTTATGCTCTTTTTACAAGTTATGCATTCAAATTATAACTACCAATTGCGATGTCAAAAAACTAATATATTTTTTTAAGCTTTGGATATGCCACGCTATAATTATTTTGATACAAGGATGATTTGTTTAGTCTTACCTCTTAATCACAAATCTTATAGTCATTAAACTTATAACATAAAAATAAACAACCACGAATTATTTATTTCAAAAGAGATTTGACAGTATTTTATTTCTTAAACATTATTTTGGTATTTTTAAATACTTCGTTTGTAAATTAATAGTTATTTTTGAGTTACTAAATAAATTGTCATATTTTTGAAGTTGTTTTATAGCTATTGTATCATTTATATATAATTTATTTTTTAAACCTCAATCCATGTAATAATTAATAAATTCATATATAGTAACTATGTATAAAAAATAAGAAGTTAAAATATCTAACAACCTTTGATCTAATTTTTTTATTTGTTTATACCATTCATTTATTTCTTTAACTTTACTGTATATTAATCAACAATCCTATTAATTATTTATGAAATAATAAATTTCATGAAGAATATATTTTTGAAATAATCATCGAGTTTTAAATTTTGAAATATATTATAAACCAAAAACATTTGTTATACTAAAATATTAAGAAATACTAAACTGAAATAAGATAAAAAAGCAAAATAGTACACATAAACCTGATAAGTTTAAATTTGAATTTTAACATGCATGTATTTTATACTTTATTAATGTTTATATTAGATATTTTAATTTAAATAATATGTTATTAAATAACAAAAATTAGTCATAATTCATAAATACCAAAATACTAGACACCCAAAATATCCCTGCTATGTCTTAAAATTAAGATGTTGTTTGGTAGGTTCTGAATCATTAAGTGTTGAATGGTTAAGAGGTTTGAATGGTTTAGAGGCTCTAAACCAGTAAGTGCGAAACCAAAATGTGTTGTTTGGTTGAATTTCTGAATGACTATACAAAATGACAGTTTACCCCTCTGAATTATTTTGTGCCGAATAAAATGTAGACTTGGGCAAAAAAACCGGTTCAGGAACCGGTTCGACCAAAAAAACCGGAACGGTTTGAGGCCCAAACCGGTTTGAAACCGGCCCGAACCACCGGTTCTCATCCGGTTTTCCCATTCTTTGCTCAAAACAGGTTTTCAACCCGAACCGATTTCAAACCGGTTCTTCAACCCCGGTTTTCAAACCGGTTACCGTTGTCTAACGGTGTGACGTTCGTCATTTTCGACTAGCTTTGTATTTGTTATTCTGTATTGTAAACCTAACTCGTTTTGGTTTTCGGATCTTTGAATATTAATAAAATGATGGATTTTATGTTGTAATCATATTTCATACTTGGCATGGCATGACCCACAGTTTGTTTCAGCAAAATTAGTTTTTTTTTGTTTTCGGTTCATTTAAGCTCGTTTCAGGTCCGGACTCATATTTTAACCATCCAAACCAACCAAGACCTAACCCATAATTATTCTAGAACCCTCCAAACATGTTTTTATACCTGATCATAATTTATTTAAATCAAAATTAATTTTAAATAAAAGAATCAAAGTGCACCATTTTACCCACCGGATAAACGCATTACTCATTTCCTCAAACCCTAATCTTTCCCTATAAATACCACTCATTCTCAACCATTTCACCTGTATATTTTCATCTTCTTCTTCCAAAACTTTTGATCTTGTAAGTTGTTCTAGCTAGTTTTGCTTAAGTTTGACTTTAAAAAGTCAACGGAACCGAATCTTGCATTTCAAATCATTTCGGGTATGTGTTGTGACAACCCGAGTCTTCGGGTTAGCATCATTTTCATTGCCTAACATCCCTATGCTATTTTATAGTAAATCAATTTTATTATTATAAAAAGAATAAAGGATTGTTACAAGTATTTTACTATTTAGCTATAAACTAAATTAAACAAGATTAACATTTAGGTGCAAACTACTTAACTAGAGGGACCATTATGTTAATTCACAAGATTGGGTTATCTTTAAATAACCAACCCTAACCCTACCTCCCGAAACCCTACACAAAACTTTTGGCTTCTCCACCTCGAAAGGGTGTGATTCGTTTCGGAAACGTGGAAAATTAAGCCCTAGATACGTGGGACCGTTTGAAATTGTCAAACGGGTTGGCCCGGTAGCTTATCAGTTGAACTTACCAGAAGAGCTTAGCGGAATACACAATGTGTTCCATGTTTCGAACCTAAGGAAATGCCTTACAGATGAAACCCTTGTTGTTCCATTAGACGAGATTCACGTGGATGAACAACTGCGTTTCTTCGAGGAATCAGGGGAAATTATGGACCGGGAGGTCAAAACCCTCAAGCATAGTCATATTCCTATTGTCAAAGTCCGTTGGAACTCAAAGCGTGGACCAGAGTTTACCTGGGAACGCGAGGATCAAATGAAGAAGAGGTACCCACAATTATTCAAAGATCGAACATCTAATTCATAAGGTATCATTTTTTTGATATCCTTTCTTCCAATTTCGAGATGAAATGATGTCGTAACTCTCGCGAAAACTCACATCTCTCTGCTTATGTCTTTGATTTGGGTTTCTACGCAAGTTTCTGAATCACCCTTCCATAGATGCTATTAAACCTTACGTTCTGCATTAAGCCTGATGTTCAAATTTTCGGGACGAAAATTCTTTCAACAAGGGGATAATGTGACAACCCGAGTCTTCGGGTTAGCATCGTTTTCATTGCCTAACATCCATATGCTATTTTATAGTAAATCAATTTTATATTATAAAAAGAATAAAGGATTGTTACAAGTATTTTACTATTTAGCTATAAACTAAATTAAACAAGATTAACATTTAGGTGCAAACTACTTAACTAGAGGGACCATTATGTTAATTCACAAGATTGGGTTATCTTTAAATAACCAACCCTAACCCTACCTCCCGAAACCTTACACAAAACTTTTGGCTTCTCCACCAAAAGATTCAAGCTTTCCTTCGACAGCCCCAACCTATCAAAACTTCCCACTGCCGTCCACCGTTTCTATTGGTGACCCTCTCAAAGCATCGGTATCATCTCCAACGGCTTCGATCATCAACCGCAACAACCCGTTTGGTATGGTTCTCTTTTGTTATGTCTATGGTATTCGGTTTCGCGTACGGTTTCCCTTCGTTCATGACGTGTGATCATAGTGGTGCCGGTTTCAGGACATCATGTTGTGTATGTATTCTGCATATGTATATGTATGAATGTGTTCTGCGTATATACACATATGTACGTGTTCTGCGTATGTATGTATATATGTGTGATTCTGTGTATGTATGTATATATGTGTGAATTCTGCGTATGTATGTATATAGGTATGTGCGCTGCGTATGTATCGTATGTATGTATATATGTGTGAATCCTGCGTATGTATGTATAGATGTGTGATTCTGCGTATGTATGTATATATGTATGTGTGCTGCGTATGTATCGTATGTATGTATATATGTGTGAATCCTGCGTATGTATGTATATATGTGTGATTCTGCGTATGTATGTATATATGTGTGATTCTGTGCATGTATGTATATATGTGTGATTCTGCGTATGTATGTATATAGGTATGTGCGCTGCGTATGTATCGTATGTATGTATATATGTGTGTATCCTGCGTATATGTATATATGAATGGGTTCTGTGTATGAATACATATGTGTGTGGCCTGCGTATGTATATATAAATATGTGTGTGTACTCTGCGGTTATGCTTATATGTAGGTGTGTTGCGTAAGTATATATATATATATGTGTGTGTAGGCGCTGCGGGTGTATATATATGTCGGCTATATGTACGTATACGTGTTTGTATAGTCGCATAATGTGCACCGCTTGTATGGGTGTTCTTGCTGCGAATGAGGTTCTGCGAAGGTGAAATATATGCCTATATATATGAAATTGTGTGCGTTCTTGTGTGTAAGAATTGTTAACCGCCGATAGCCTTTGTGAATGTGGTCCGATTGTGTTTGTGTACATTATTCGGTGATGTTATATATATACATATATATGCAACCATACGTGATGCGATTATATATGTATATACATAATGGTATGTTGCGGGTATGTATGTGTTTGATGGGTTTGTGTGTGGTGTTCTTGTATGTGCATGGATGTCTCGATTGTGGGATTAGAACGGTTGGGTATGCGGTTGTAGTGTGTATATATGTGTGTATTTACTGCCATGTATATGTATAGAATATGTGCTTTGTGTGGCTGTGAAAGTTCTTGCGACATGCATAGCATGCATCATGTATGTGTGCATTTTGCATTGTCCATATGTATATATTATATATATGGTTGTGTTTATATGAATTCATGTGTGTGTCTTTTGCATATATGAATGCATGGGTGTGTACGTATGACAATAAGTGTGTTACGTGTGAATTGTTTTTGTATGGTAATGCATTTGATTGTGTGTGACGGGTGGGTTCGAGAATGAGAAATAACGTTAGCCGGCACCGTAACCGAACCGTAATCACGAACCATGTCATTTTCTTCCGAATAACCAATTCCGTTACTAATATTTAATCTCAATTAAATATTAAATGAACCCAGGTTAATTGGAACCCGATCCTTTGTGCTTACACTTATTTGTTGCAACGCATTCGAGGTGAGTCTTCACGGCCCCTATTTTACTTTCTTTCCTCTTTGGGGGAGAAAACATGCAAACGTATTTACAAAATGGTTTTAGTATTATTGATATCGCCTGTTATGTTAGTGCAAACATTCCTGAAAAGTCTTTACATTCTCGAACCGTTAGTAATGTGTAGCGAGGTAATTCTGAGTAGTACTACTGGGTTTGACAAACCCCGCCCGGGCTAGTCGCGCTAGCTTGATTGGAGGTTAAACGGGTGCATTATTGACTTAACATTTGTCACTGTCTGGTGAGACGTGACGGGAAGGCAACAAACATACGAACATACGAACATACGAACAGTCAGCCTCGGTTCGAAACGCTAAGTAACTTGATTATAGGCTAGCTACCTATCGATATGCTTTAATTACCATACCATTCGAACAGTTACAAACATTTTTTTTAGTGTGATAAAACCTGTGAACTCACCAACTTTATGTTGACACACTCTAGCATGTTTTCTCAGGTAATAGGAACGCTTAAGCTTATGATGCACGATTAAGGAACGCACTCAGGACATGCATCATCAAACATATTTACTTGCATTGATTATTTGTTTTGACCTAGCACTTATAACTTTCAGCATTGTTTACTTTTCGTTATTCGCTTCCGCACTGTTATTCATTTCAGTCTTATGCTTCCGCACTGATGTTTATTTCTTCTATGCTACTCTGATTTAAGTCAAACGTTTATTTTTAAATTCATTTAGTGCCATTTGATATGACCGTGTCTGAGATCCTGGTTTGTCACACGCCTTGCGGTAAAACCCCGCACGTGGAATTTGAGGGTGTGACATGTGTTTTTGGATACTTTCAGTTTTCTAAGATATTTTATGTTTACAAAACAATTTCATTTTATTTAAGGCTTGTGGGCATTCAAACTCATATTTATGCATTTTAGACCCGTTTGGGTCGTTTTCGGGAAGTTTACTCGCTTAACTTTCTTGTTTGAGTTTAGATCTAGAAATTTTATGTTATTTTTAGTTCAATGGTTTTGGAGATGTGGTAACCATCCTCGTGTTCATACCGAGTCAAAGACCGAACCAAACCGAACACTCGTTTAAGCACTTTAAAAAACTTTTAAGCGATCATGTTATATCAAACACTTTAGATCTGAGTTTTTCTTGATATTTTGGTTATTATATGGTTGATATGGAGGTGTAGAAAAAATCTTGGCTTCAACCCAAGTTTCGGGTAAAACCGAGTAAAACCGAACGCCCGTTTTAACGAGTTAGTCAATGTTCAAACCAACAAAAGTGCAACCTGTGACAACCGGCAATTTCAGGTCAATACCCGACCTTGACTTGGTTATAATTACATCTATAATACTTGATTTTCAATTAAATTCCAATTATTGAAGTCGTTTCATGCATTGAAAAATTTCATATATTGTAAAATTTCAAGCATTACATTTCATGCATCGGTGATTCGGCGTAATTACCATTTATACATGCGATACAACCGGCACACACGAACATTGGTGATAGTTAATATATGTGTGCTAATAAATACTTTAAATTGTTTCAAAGTATTTTAGATTCCAAATTAAATACACTGGAAAATCTTAAATTTATAAATAAACCTAATCGCGTAAATTAATATTTTACCCGGAACGAATCCTTTTAACGGATCTACTAACTACATGATGCATCATAACATACCATCAATATTTATATATATTTATATATAGATATGATATTATACAAGTTGTTACAATATCCTAATGCATTTTAAAAAGTAAAAAGTAAAAATATAAAAATATGTAAAAATACCAATAGTGTAACAAATACCATCCAAATACCCAATACTATACAAAAACTAAAAACCAAACCTCCGTTTTCCCCTTTGAAACCGTCCACCCACCCATCACTTCATTTTTTCTTCTTTTCTCCTTTTCAAAAAGAGATTCTTGCTTAACTTGTAAATCCAAGAGTTTCCATTTTGATGCAACTACTTTCCAAGTGATTAAAGAATTATGTCTTCCATTCTACTTTTGGACACTCTTTTCCCTCCTCAAGTTTGACCAAGAAGTAAGAGTTGTCAAATCTCAATAAGTCTTACAAGCATATGACAAGAATTGGTGGATGTTAAAAGCAAAAACTCATTCATAATTTACCTACACATTTCACCAACTTCCTTTCTCTTCTCTCCTCCCTTCAAATTCGTCCAAGAAACCATCACCATCACTTCATTTGATTTCCAACTCACTTTCTACAAATCTTGTGTGTTCAAGTATCTTTGGTTGAAGATCAAGTGATTTTTGAAGCTTCCAAGCATCCTACAACATCTTCTTCACCTTTTCTTGTTGGGTTTTTTTAGTTCAAAGGATCAAACCTCCTTTTCCTTGCATTTCAAGACTACCATCTTTTTCTCCCTGCTTGTTTAAGGTTAGCACTTTGTTTCTAATCTTCTATACGCCATCATGATGTGTTCATATTCACTAACTCATCCAAAAGTGCTCTAGCAAAGTTTAAAAAGTAACAAAACATGTAAGACATCTTCTAGCAGATTCATGTTCTGTGTTTTCAAGACCATAACTCGACCTAAACATGGTCAAATGAACAGTTTCTTGAGCCTAACATTAACCTTAGGATGTCTAGTTTATAACCCATCCAACCTTGAAATTTTTAGATGACTATAATCTATCCAAAACGTGCAAACATGATTAAGGTGTTAAACCTGAATTTTTGGCAGATTAGATAGGGCTGAAAGATTGAGGAATAAGTTATGCTTAAAGTAACCAAATGGAGATTTTCCTTCTGTGGTAACTTAGCTTAAAATGTTAGGTTTAAAAGTACTATAGGCTCTATTTGTGAATGTAAGGTTTGACCCCTCAAAAAGGTGAAATCCCTGGACATGTACAGAAAAATGTTGTACTGACATCTGTTGCTTCATAACCCATTTCGAGGGACTTAAACCTAGCTACATGTTGCAAGCTATACCTTTTTGGAATCCTAAGACATAGATCTAAATATGGTAAAAATATCAGATTTTATAAAAATTCTTTGTATCATGAAAAGAGGATGACAACCAAACCCAAAAATCCCTTTGATTCTGTCAAATGCCCATATTTATATAAAGTAAACTTTTGAAGATATTTGATAAAAAAGGGAAACCCATACACATGGAAAGTATAATACCATTATACTTAATATAAAACACATTTAATACATTATGTACTTTTAGGAAGATAGATATGAAGACAAGAATCTAAATAAAACATTTACGACTCGACGTGTCTAATTAGTCGAGTGACATTTTCAAAACTAACTTTGTGGATGAGTTATGCATGACCATCTAGGGTTAGTAATCATGACTTCATGAATATATTGTGATTTTGTTTAGGAGATTCCTAGACCAATCATACCTACAGACTATTGCTAGAATTCACGCGTGCATTACAGGTGAGTTTCACAGCCCCATTCTTACTTATTTTCATTTTGGGGGAGATTACATGCAAATTACTATTTTCTTGGACACATTTACTTGTCAATGATTTCACATGATATATAAGTTGTTTACTTACCGTATAAAGTCCCCTGTTATCGAACCGTTAGTTATTTCCCAAAGCGAGGTAATCATGGATAGTACTATTGGGTTTGACTACCCCCACCCGGATTAATTACCCTAATCTTGACTGGAGGTCTAAACGGGTGCATTATTAGCCTGTTCACACTCATGCTTACGGTAGGCATGGGTAGGGGCAATGTGTTACAGTTATAGTCTAGCTTCGGTTGCGGTGCTTATATAATATTGTAGTATTGTATGATCAACAATCAAATCATGGAAAGACTTGTGGTCCATTACACTGTTTACTATTACTTTAAAACCTGTGAACTCACCAACTTTATGTTGACATTTTTCATGCATGTTTTCTCAGGTAATTGATAGATGCACCAAGTTAAGCTAGCATGGAACATCTCATGTTTAGGGCCATTCATGCTGTTTGGGACATTCATTTTCGTAATTGTCATGTTTTGAAACAATTTACCTTATTACTATTGCTTCCGCAAATTTAACTCTGAACAATGATGTATTTTAAACTTATTTGAGATGTATGCTTTACAAAACCATGTAGTGATCGATCAATGACTATGGTCTTCATGACGTTCACGCCCCGCGGGAAACCACCGTGGTTGGGGGTGTGACACAACCTATCTTTTTAGTTATGTTTTATTTTATATTACTCATATTACTTAAGATTTTGGAAGTGTTAGAACATATATTAGCTCAAACCAAGTTTCGGGTAAAAATAAACCCGAGTAAAAGTCAAACTTATCGTCTTAACGAGCTAGTCACCGTTCAAAACACCAAAAAAATCTTTCCTAACTTTTTTTAACTTATGTTTCACTTTATATTATTTTATTAATAAGATTATGGTATGACGGAACCGAACTTGGTTTTATACTAAGATCGGGTTTAAGCGAATTTATTTATTAATTAAAGTCTCAAACTCTGGTTTAACAGAGTGTAAGTCGGATCTTGATGCTTACATTAACGGGATCGTGCACACTAGCACTAAACCAACTCCCCTATATAAAACTTAACAATGGTTGAGTAAAACTACACATCAAGGACCCGTTTCTTGTAAAACTCATTTGATACTTACGTTATTTAACCACACTTTGTAAAATAACTAAAACTCCCGAAAACCCAAGCCTTATTTTTATGAACTTTTATACCATTTATATTTCATCTTCAAGACTCAATACTTACTCAATATCTTTCAATCTAGGACACGCATGTTAAACCGTCGGACTCGCTTACTTGAGGATTTTATTCTAAGTTATTCATTAACACCATTTTTTCCAAATGTGTAATAATTTCATCCCCGTTTTTTCTTCTATACTTTGGAGGTAGCAAGCATACTTACTCAACAAAAAAAATGATTTAACACCTAGATCCTCAACCCACAACCTCTAGGTTATGTGTTGCTTAGAATAATTGTCCAATTGTATGTTATGTACATCATATGATTAATTGCTACATGTTTATTGCTTTTGATCGGTTAGCCTCGACCTCATCCTCAAAAAGTATGATCATACGCTCCTTCTTGTAAAATGGTAGTTTTATCAATTAGAAATGAGTCTCATTTATTTATGATCTATATACATCAATTGTCACTTTTATTTAAGGTTTCACATATTTGAGTTGTGGATTTTTGCCTTATATTATATTTATAAAGCCATGGAATTGCTCACCAACATACATGTTGACAAAACATATTTTATGCAATGCTACACGTTTGATTGTCGGTTGATTGAAGATTTAAAGACGTTACTATATTTTGGACAGTTAGGTTATTAGTTAAGAACTATTTATTTTATTGTATTTGTAAGAACATGTTATGAAATGAATGAGTTGATTAAATAATGTCACTTTAATAGTATCGTGTGCATTTGAACAATCTTAGTTGCGCCCCGGCATGTTCCGCCGCTTTGGTCGAGGTGTGGCAAATGGCTATATAGTCGTTTGTACCCTTTTTGACCGTTTTTTGATGTTTTTTTACCATTATACCCCCACTAGGTTAGTATATATATGTATTTGATGTTTTGGTTGAATCACAACAACTTATAACACTCTCTACTCTCAAAAATCTCAAAAATGCTCTCACAAATACTTTCGTTTTAAACGCTCTCAAAAAATCTCAAAAATACTCTCACAAATACTTTCGTTTTAAACGCTCTCAAAAAATCTCAAAAACACTCTCACAAAAATCTCTGAAATGGCTTCAACAAGTGCTCAATCATCCGTTGGTTGTGAAGCGTCTTCAAGCAACGTGGCAGTAGCAATCCTTCCTACGAATAGGAACCCCAAAGTATGGTGCAATTACGATTTATGTCAAATAGCTTGCGGTCCAAACAAGGCTCGTTGCAAGTTTTGTCATAAGTTTTTCAAAAAAGATGCAAACACAACGATTGCAAATAAATATTGTAAAGCGTTAAAAGGTAAACCTTCTCAAGGTCAAGCTTCGATGACAACGAAGGAAATATTTGGGCTTATAACGTTGATGTGGTTCGGGAGCAAATGGCGCAATTTGTAATTCAAGAAAGCTTGCCATTCAAACATTTCGACAACGAACGTTTGACTCGATTCATTCAACGAACTCTCCAACCACGTTACACCAATGTAAGTCGTGCTACTATTGGAAGAGATTGTTTAAAAATGTGGAAAAAAGCTAAAAATGAATTAATATTTTATTTTGAAAATTTACAAAACAGGAACGACCGATGATGAAGCGGCATATGATGACTACCTTCCTAACAGTTCCGGTTCTGGTGGCGAGGAATAAACGTACAAGTATAATACGAACGAACGAAGAAACGACTATGCTAAGTGTTTTGTTTTAAAGATTTGTATTTACCCTTGTATGTTTTTTAAATTTTATAAGTTTTTAGTTTTAAAGATTTGTATTTACCCTTGTATGTTTTTTAAATTTTATAAATGTTTTATATATTTTACTTGTTCTTAAATTTTATATATATGTTTATAAATGTTTTAAATTGTTTAAATGTTTTAATTTTTTTAGTTGTTTTAAATGTTTTATATATATGTTTATAAATGTTTTATATATTTTACTTGTTCTTAAATTTTATATATATGTTTATAAATGTTTTAAATTGTTTAAATGTTTTAATTTTTTTAGTTGTTTTAAATGTTTTATATATATGTTTATAAATGTTTTATATACTTTACTTGTGTTTAAAATTGTATATATATGTTTTTTAATGTTTTAAATTGTTTAAATGTTTTAAATTGTTTAAATGTTTATAAATGTTATAAATTGTTTAAATTATATAAATTGTTTTATGTTTTAAATGTTTTAATAAAAAGTTCAAATTTTCTTTGAATATAACAAAAATCCAAATTTTCAAAAAAAACCGGTTTGGGCCGAACCGGTTTCCAAACCGACCAAAACCGGTTTGATAGGGTTGGGTTTTTTGGTTTTGAAACCGGTTCCAACCCGAACCGGTTTGGGGCCAAACCGATTTTGACCAAAGTTGACCAAACCGGTTTCGGTTTGCAACCCGAATCGGTTTGGGCCCCCAACCTGGTTTGTACACCACTAATAAAATGTATCTGTTTGGTTAGATGTCTGAATGACTGTACATGAATGATCAATAAGTTAACAAAATACAACATATTAAAATTCAAACTCAAAATATTTCAAATACAACATACAAATATCCAATTACAAAGTAATTCAAATATTAATCAATTGAAACTAACTGACTAGCTATCTCATCATGCAAATTATTCATACAATTAATATCTTGTGAACCCCATTCTATATCATGAACAAACTGGCCATCATTTTTGCCACCTTGTGCTTCTGCAAACAATGTGTTCTCGTCGTATGCCATAAACAACTGATCATGAATGTTGCATTTCCGTATAAAGTTATGAACGGCGAAACAAGCAATAACTATGTCTCTTTGAATTGTAAATGAAAAGGGAGCCATTTGCTTTAAGATTGGGAATCTTGCCTTCAACACATCATATGCACGCTCAATAACATTTCTAAGTTGTGCATAAGCATGATTGAGTCTTTCTTCCTTAGTTAATGTACGTTGTCGTCGAAAATCGGCTAACCAATACCTCGTACTACAGTATGGAGTCATAAACCCACGAGTGTTGGTGTACGCAGCCTTGCAAAGGTAATACTTATCTGCAATGTTAGTAAGAAATGTATTACAAAAGAAAACAAATATTATAATTAATAAAAATTTTAAAAATGATTTAGAACCTGGTGGGGGAAATGAAAGCTGGATGTCGAGTTAAAGGCAACTTCTTTTAGAACTTAAGAATCATGCGCAATGCCCTCCCATCCAGCCCATACGAACGTGAATATCATATCAAAATCACAAATTCCTAACACATTTTGGTAGCATTCACTTTTTCCTCTTCCTCTATAATGAGTTTGTTGATCGGCTAGTACGGCTGCATGTATAAGAGTTCCATCTAACGTACATATTGCTTCAGGAAATATTTGTTTTAACTTTCTATGTCTTTCCGAGAAGACGCATCATTGCCATTAGAAGATGTTGGAACTATAATTTCTTTTGTGAAATTCATCATTGCATTTAGCACCTCATGAAAACATCTATGAATCGTTTCTGTTGAGTGTTGAAATCTTTGTTTAACCATCCGAAATCATTCATTATGTCCTATGATAATAAAAAGCATAGCCAACTTTTCTTGAAAGGTTATCGACCTACTACTTTGTAACCAATTTCTTTGTTGAAAATGATTGCATATTAGTACGAATGCTTCACGTGAAAGACACATCATTTCATGACATTGTGTAGAAGATCCGTGCAACAACTCTTGCATGTACGCATAGCCGGTCAATGCATAATTCAAGTCTCTCGTCCCTTCAATTCTTCATGTAGCTAACCGTAACCATTGCCAACAAAGTAAAATGAACACGACGATAATCTCATCCTCCAAATCCATATGCTACGTGTTAACATTCATAAGTTTAAAAACCTACAAACATATTATCCATAAACATATTATCCATAAACATATCATCCATCACGTCCATCAAAAATTTTAAACCTACAAACATATTATCCAAAAAAGTTTCTATCATATTCAAAAAACATCCATACACATAATATCTGAAACCCAAACAATCATATTCAAAAACACATTATCCCAAAAACTAAGGATCACAAAATAACCCATAAACATATTATCTCAAAAACTAACAAGTCTCAAAAACTACATTTTTTACTCATATCTCGCATGTCGACGGTTGTAGGTGCAACCACACCTTCCTTATGTCAGGACTTTCACCGAAAAGCAAAAGCGTAGTTTGGTATTTAGCATCAAACATGCCCCAACCTAAAATTTCAAGCTTATCCATACATGCATCCATATCATTAGACAAGTCGTGTTTTTCAATCAACATCTTTGCAACTTGGGATGTTTGGTCCCCAACTTCTATTAGCTTTGAGTTTAGTGTTTCCTTATCTTTTTGTTTCTCCTTTTTAGCTTTGGACGGAATGGTTGACTCCTCATTAACACCGGCAGTTGGGATTTTCCTTTTATTTTTCGACCTATCAGATGATTCTTCACTAACACATAGATCCATTTGATTGCATTCAATGTCATCAATACCATCTAAATTTTGATCAGACACCTCTTCAGAAAGACAAGGAAGTGTTGAAGATGGTCCCCAACTGTCAAACCCATTGGAAGTAGAACCCTCAATAATTGAACACAAAGTTCGGGGTAAGAAAGAGGTGCACCTCTCAAAGCTTCTACATATTTGTTGGACTGTGTGAAAAAATTATAAAAATTGTATAAGATTATTGAATATAATGTATAATTATTACTTAAATATATTTATGAAATACCTCCATATCTAATTGTCATTCTTCTTCCGACAAGTTAAATGTGTTTGTTACGGGATCATAAACATTGCCGGTTTTGTTTTTTAGCTTTGTCCAGGTAGCAAATTTAGCTTTTAGGTAGTCATAGCGATTCTTTATTTGTCTTTGATCAACTATAAAATTATGCTCTGTTTTCAGTTTTTCTACTACATTCTTCCAAGAGAGTTGTTTAAGATTGCTTCCCTCGCGTCCATGAAGTGTCAATTCATGGACACATGATTCTAGAAAACTTTTTTCAACCCCCTCTTGCTTCCAATTAACCTTAATCTTTTTTTGAGTCATTTTCTTCAAACAATACAAAAAGAAACAAACTTAAAAACTACCATTGATAATAAACCACAACACTAGAACAAACAAACTTGTGGTCAAAAGATGATACCAAATCAACATATTACTAGTAAACCAAGATGATACCATCCTCATGTACAAATCAAGCAACATCAAATCAACGTAATAAAACTTCAACAAATCAAGCATACACATTTTGATACCACAAACAAGATGATACCATCCTCATGTATAAATCAAGCAACAAGATGATACCATCATCATTTCAATTAACTAACTATAAAAATTTGTATAACTAGGTATGATTTCTTGAATTATAAATAAGATAATTACCCTAATAACATACAATCATAGATATGAACATCTACAACAAATAAAAAAGAAATTCTTACTAATTTTAGGGTTCTGCAGGTCGGAGGTTACAATGATGGAGGCGGCGGAGGCGGGGATGGCGGAATCGGCGGGCGGTGGAGGCAGGGATGGCCGAATTGGCGGGCGACGGAAGCGGGCAGAATAGGCAGCCGGCGGATGTCTGCGATCAACGAAGGTGAAGAGATGGGGATGGCGGAGGGGGACGGTGCTGCGAGCCTACGATTGGGAGGTCATTGAGGGAGGGGCTGGTTGCGATCTGGCACGCCGACGGTGAAGAGACAGCGCCGATGCTGGTGTGGGGGAGGGAGATGACGGGAAATGAAGGTTGAAGATGAGGGTTATGTTTGTGAGGGTATTTGTGTCTCAAGTTTCATTCAACATCTTTTCATATCTGAACCATTCAGCACTGAATGGTTCAGTTAAGAGCCTCCTTTTTTTGAAACAAACACTCAAATCTTTTAACGGTTTAGAGGTAGCCTCTTAATGGAACCAGTAAGAGGCTACCAAACAGCCCCTAAATGAAATATTTATTTTGCCATAAAAAATGCTTTATAAGATTGTATAGACGATGACTTGACCCCCATAATGCCAGCACAGGTCACTAAGTATCTTCTTCGATTTGTCTTGAACATTGTTCATAGTTGTGTATTATTATTATTATTATTATTATTATTATTATTATTATTATTATTATTATTATTATTATTATTATTATTATTATTATTATTGTTATTATTATTATTATTATTATTATTGTTATTATTATTGTTATTATTATTATTGTTATTATTATTGTTATTATTATTATTACTGTTGTTATTATTTATAAAAATATTTAGTAGTTATATAGTTAAATATTCAAATAAAATAATAATTTTTGTCTTATTTATGAATTTAAATGGTAACTCAAAGTATTATAACAATATAATATTAAATGTAATGAATTAAATAATATCACATTATTAAATAATGTATTAATTACATAATCAATGTATTAATTAGAAGAAGTTTATTAAATGATAATCAAAATAAAAAAGAATGCATGAAACACTATTACATAAACTTTAGAATATTGTATTAGGTGTCTTAATTTTTTTTATAAAATCACACTTGTGTTTCAAAAAGATATTTTACATAGTAATATAGATATAGATGTGAAGATATGGATACATAGTTAAACAATGTAGATAAATATATACATAATAAAAAAAAAACAACATAATACATATCATGCTATATAAAAAGTTAATTGGCATGTATCACAAAAATTAGAAATAGTTTGAAATTAGCTAAGCTTGAGTTTTTTTAAAGTTAAACCAACTTGATTTTAGCATAGGTGAGTTGAGTTTGGTTTGGTTTGCCTCGATTACACCACCGACATCATTTATTATAAGAGTATGTTATTGATACACACAATTTATTTTATTCTTTTTATATCTTTCTATACATACATATAGATACGTGAAAAAAGATAAAATAATAGGGTGTCTCAATAACATAAATAAGTGTTCGTATAAACCAACATTTTATTATAAGAACGAGTCTAAACTAGTTTAATGGTGCGTATTAACAAATTACAATAGTATATTTAAAGCAATTACAACTAGGATACTAGTTGTTTTCAAGTTATTTCGGCATGACATATAAATAGATGGTGCGGTTGTAATGATGGGTCCAAAGTATTAAAATAATATGACTAAACCACTTGTAATACCATTGTCTTAATATATGCGTATGATGGATATTTTAGATGATACGCCTTAAATTCCTTTGTACATTAAGCAATCGTAATTTAACACACGATGACGAATTAATTAAGTACCATTAATTCTGATATTGACACATTTATGATGTGTAATATTCATGTTGTTTTTTACTTACACATTTTACAACCCTATTTTAAAGGATATTTGTTATTTTAAACATATCAAACTACTCATTTTCTATCCGAGATTGCACCCTAATCCTCTCAAAAGAAAATCTCACAAAAAAAAACCCTAGCTCAACCATAACATTTTTTACTCAGAGTGATACTTGAACCCGAAATCTTTCCATTTGAACTGTCTCATATAACTCACCTTAACCACTTGTATTAAGAATCATTGGTTAATATTCATGCTATGATGCATGTTGCAAAACATGTCAAAACCTTACTTTTTTTATATTCAACTAGTTTCAGTAAACATGTATATTACATATGTTAAATAAATAAAATATTAAATATAATGATTTTTTTAGTTGTATACCAATATTCTAATATAATATATGATTAAATCACGTATAAGTAATGAGTATAAGTAATAGAACAATAATATAAACTTTTTAACCTTTTATTTTTTCAAAAAAAAATGTTTCAAAAACAAACTGTTCAAAGATATCATAATTTTTAATATTACAATTCCCAATTTAATAATTTTTGGCTATATAAAATTTTACTTTTTAAATACACTAATTTTATAATATTATGTATTTAAAAAATTTAGACGTTTAGAAATATCTATTATTATATATATACTTGTTTCTTTAAAAATAACATTAATAAAAAGCATCTTTCTTAATTATTAAGAAACTATTTTTAATCTAAATTTTAACGAGTAGGAATATAGCGCTGCTACATGTCATCCTTGGTTATTTTTTAACTTGAGTAGAAAGATTTTTTATAGAACAACAACACACAATCATTTAACTTACTTCTAACTGACCAAATGCATTCCGTAAATAACTTACATCAATTTATTATATACGAGTTTGAATCCTTAACCTCAATAATAATTTCATCGCTTTTCATGTTTATCCACGTCTGGACTCGTAACAAGGATGTGAACAACTTACGTCCCCCCTACGTGATAGAGGCGTGGATGATGCATGATGTGAATTCCTTGATCCTATGTTTAAGAAAATTAGTATTAATATTAATATTGTTTTGTCTTATTTATGTCATTAACTTTAATCTGTTATTTAATAATGTATTTATTTTGTTAAAATATCTGATTTTTATATATTTATCTTAACATAAAAACAAAATAATATTTATAATCTATACTACTATATAATACATCTCTTTGGATAGAGATGTAATTTTACAAAAAATACAAGTTTTAAAGCAACATGTACAAATGAGCGCATCACATTTAAAAGGGGTAGAATAGAGATTTGATTAAAATTTTAAGACACTTTAGGGGTAATATGGTAAAGTTATCCATTAAATTTTATAAAACTTGACATTTTTGTCCTTATCTCTTTCATGTATTTAATAAACATTATTAATATATTATTAATAATATGATATTATTTAATTCACTTCATTAAATTTTATTTTATTTATGATACTATAAATTGACATTTAAATTTATATTTACTAATTATATTTTTATGACTAAATAATATTTTAATCAACTATATTATTTTATTTAAATATTTAAGTATATAACTTATATAAATCTTCATATTTATAATAACTATATACTAATATTTTTCTAGAGGCATATAATATTAAGTTTAATAATTTTAATATTTATCTATATCTTTTATAATAAAAATAAAAGATGATAGAATGATAATTTTACATATGGATTAAAACACCCATATGAAAAGTAATGCTTAAATTTCAAAAAATTAATTATTTTATTTTATTTATACCCTTACAATAAAGTATAACATATGATTGCTTATAATACAAATGTTAAAACATATACACGTGGTCAAACAAAAATCGTCATTTACTTTCAATGTTGTTTATATATTGTGATTGAGCACTAATCCCTCTTCCCCTTTCCTTTATCAGTTGTTAAAAACTTAATAACAATCAAAATGATAATTTGTGATGATAATTTCTCCATAAACTTTCTTCGGTATATGCTAATCACCACCAAAAGCTAACTCCGATGATCATAAAACTCTAACATACATTCATAAAATAAACCCCCGTAAAATCTAGGTAATAAGTGATTTTCGACCATAAATATCACCCATGCTTTCACTATTTTTGTTGGGATAATATAATTGTCTTAAAGATTTTTGTAATATACGTAATTGTTTTCTTTTATTCAAATTTTTCAATAATTATATTTTGATTTTTTAATTTACGTCATAACGTATCGAGCCGATACTGACTAAAATTGAATTCCCAAAAAATCATGCAACAACCGTACCGTCGCAACACGCTGACATTTCCAACTAGTATACAATTATATAATGTTTAAAAAGTGTGTGATCATTATTACATCATGACTACCGAATTTCAAATCATGTACATACGTGATTATACTTTTCCTTCACTATCACGTTACTAATACTAATGCTTTTAACCATTTGTAATTTAACAACTTGATGACGAAAACATTATCTATCGTTAATTCTGATATTAATACATGTTATGATGTGTATTTTTCATGATATGTTGTATACTACGAGACGTGTCTAAGACTTTACTACTTTACATTTATCTACGTTAAGATAACCATGATCTCACACACACATACGTATGTATAGGTGTGTGTGCATAGGACGAGGGGCACCAATACTAGCACGATACCAAAATGCACCATGTCGGAAATGAGTAAAAATATAAACTGAATACAATATCGATAATATTTTCCTGCAGCGATATCATTTTTATATTGAAACCGAAGGGTACCAACACCGAGAACATGAAAAACATATATAGGTATCGATGATGTTCGATTGGTATTAGTTTGATGGTTATCGGTATGGTACCAGTATGCGGTAAAAATGCTCTTCCTAGTCATGCATATTTTAAATAGTGATCTTTGTTCGTCTATAAGGAGATCACCATCGTAATTTAACTTAAAATTTAAGACGCCTAAGGCAAAGTTTAATGCATAGGATATAAGTATTTTATGTAAATAGTTTTTTATTTACCATCACTCAATAAACTCCTCTTAATTAATACATTATTTAATATACATAAGATAATTTAATTCAGAACATTAAATGTTATTATACTTATAACAGTTTAAATCAACAATAAAATTTACATTTACTATTTATACATGGTATAACTAAATACTATTTAAATTTATATTTTACTGAATATTTACATTGTTTTAATAATGATAATAATAACCACCACAGCAACAATAACCGTAAAATAACCAAACACCCCTAATTCCAATTTGAAAACTAAAATAACCAACCAATCATGTCTCCATATGCAAGATCCGTAAAGTTGTGTTTTTTATATAATTTTTTTTTATCATTTTCCAATATACCCTTTTGCCTTCCTATATAAATCCACTCATTGTTCACTAGAAAATCCACTCATAGTTCACAAGAAACAACCTATAAGTTGAGAATAATAGAAATATGAGTCCTTCACCTCTCTTTCTTGCAATCCTTTTATTTTCCTTGTTATTTGCATCCATCAAGGGTCAAAATGACCTCATATCCGACACTTGCAATACCTCCTCACAACAAGATCCTAACATTAACCTCCAATTTTGCATCACATCTCTCCAAGCGGCATCGGGTAGTCGCGACGCTGATCTTACTGGCCTCGGGGAGATTTCAATTACGCTAACAACTAATAACGTTACCGACACAAGGGGTTACATCGAACAATTGCTTAAGGACAACACAAACTCACTTGATCCTTACGTCAAGTCATGTTTGGATGATTGTTTAGAGCATTATTCAGACGGTATGTCGAGCATCAAACAAGCCTTGGATCGTTATAAATCCAAGCGTTTTTCCGATGCAAATGCACAAATAACTTCGGTTATGGATGGCGCTACCACTTGTGAAGATGGTTTCAAACAAAGACAAGGTGTTGTTTCGCCGTTAACCGAAAGAAACGATGATACATTTCAACTATCTGCTATATCACTTTCGATCATGAATATTCTTCAGAAGAGCTAGTTTAGTTTGAAATGGACTTATAATTATATGTCAAATCTTTAATTTATAAAAGTTACTTTTACATGCTTTCTTATCCAAATCTTTTAAGCTCTTACGCTGATCTACTTCATGTGGTCGGACGATACAAGAATTGACTTGTTCTAAATTTTTGGGGTTGTGTTGGTGTCTATTTCAAATAAAGTAAACGGTGGCAATTATTTTTTTCAGTATACTAAGATAAGATATTAGATTAGATACTCATTTGTAATACAGATTGAAATAAAAAGATTATATATATATATATATATATGTATATATATGGATGTATAAATGTATATGTGTGTGTATATATATATATATATATATATATATATTATATATATATATATATAATATATATATATATATATATATATATATATTATATATATATATATATATAATCATAGATACGTATAATCTAATACTGTTATAGATAACATATCAATTAAATTATTATATATTACAAATAATTTCAGTTTAGAAAATAATATAAAAAGATAAATATTTTCATAAATATTCATAAACATCTTTATATATATATATTAAAGTACTTTAGTTGTAACATTGTTTATCTTGAAATTAAACGTTATTGTAATAAATTAAGACTTAATAAAGTATCTTTAATAAAATGGTTTATTTATAAAAGTTGTTAAAAATATTTTTTATAAAAATAATTTATTTAATTTTGTAGCAAATGAACATTTATTAAAGAAACTCATCTAAAAAAATTATTTATCAAAATTTGTATCTTTATTATGATGAGAACATGTGAACATTAACAGGTGGCGTTTTGGTGAAGATCACATGAACAAATTAGAAAATAGCTATATGGTTATAGTCATTTTATTTTATTTTAGTATCTCATGTATCACATGATTAAATAAATAAAATATTAAATAATTAATAATAAAAAATTATGAATTACAAAACCAGGCTCAAAAATATATTATGATTATTATTACGCATAAACAACTACTCTAGTTTTTATTTATTTAAGTTATTTTAATAAAAAATTTTGTTTCCAAAAGGTTTAATGTTTTAGAAGATCTCATATTTAATATAATTTTGTTTTTATTATTCATATCTTAATAAAAAGATGTCATTTTTAATTTTTTTAATAAAATATATTTATAAAAAGATAGCTTGATTTTGAAAAATGTATATGAGAAAGAGAAATGTAACAATCAATAAAATTTATTTTTAATAAAATAAAAAAAATTAGTTTAAGTTTTTAAATTACTATAATATCATTTGTAATAAAAATGATGTGAGGTTGTCTAGAAAAATGAAAAGTAATAAAAATATGAGTCAAAAGAATGACACGTAAATATGCTCACTCTGACCAATATGCTTAGAGTTGAGTCAATGAGTTTTTCAGTAATGAGTTTCTTTCTGAGAGGATTGAGGTGCGATACCAATTGAAACACAGATAGATGAGATCAATTAAGATAACACATATTATTTGAAACAAAGTCACATATTTATCGTTTGAAAAAATGACAAATGACAAAACAATATTATTTTATTATATACAATAGATGTTAGTTGTTTAGCCTTGTTTCGTTGTGTTACAAAAAAATAATATTGAAAATATTAATTGTGCGACTTCATTGTGATTTAATTAATTAAATGAAAAGAAAACAACTGTAGCAAACATGAAAGGGACCTTTATTCACTTGTGTTTAGTACATGTATACCCCAATTTGGTTGACATTTTTATAATTAATTACATTAATCACATCATTAATTTAATGATAAGTTTTCTATACAATAAAATCCTTAAATTAATTTCATTGTGATTTACTACATGTATACCCAACTGTAACAAATTCCCTCTTTAGGTGGAAGAATTTTGAAATCTCACAACCAAAGAAAATTTAAGGTGAAATATTCTTTTAGGTTTACATTTCATTACTCACTCAAATATAATTTTACTTGAAAATTATGTTATTTTCTCAATTTCATTCCATTACATTCCTTTCAACCAAACGTCCTCTAAAAGTATTCATTGTTATCGTATTCTCATTGCTAGTTTTGTCTATCTAACTTGCCCGAAGTTAAAATAGTTAGAATGAATGTATAATGCAATTCTATTTACGTTTATTAATTGATAAAAATTTGATTCCATTTTAAGGGTTACATAGCTTTCATTAATATGAAGGTTACATGCATTAAAGATTATTGTCATGGTATCTAAACGTGTGACGTGCTTCCTTCGTTAAAGATAATGAATCAAATCATATAATAGTCTTTCTATTTTAATAAAAGAATAAATAAGAGTGACACGTTACAACATTACATTTTTTCTAATTAAAATTTTATAACTTCTCTCTTCTTTTTAATAATTACATTAATTGTTAATAATATTATTTAGCTCTTTTTTAGATTAAAGTGGTTTATTAATAAACTAAGAAATATACTTTTTATTAATGTTATAATCTAGAAAACCAAAATTTTATGAAATAAGAAATTTTTCTAAAACATCAAACTTTTTTTAAAAATATAAAATATTCTAAAATTGATGCAATTAAGAAGTTTTTTTTAAAAACAAAAAGAATAAAATTTATAAATTGTAATGAAGAAAATTTTAAAAGCGACTTTTTCTAAATATTTGTTTTGAAACAAAATATTTATTATTATTATCATTTTGTAAAATACAAAAAAAAAAATAAAAAGGTTGTATTATTATTTTATCATTGTATTGTTTACTTATACACAATTTTAATAGTATATTATCTTAAAATATCATTTTATAATTACTAAAATATTATTAATATTTTTTAAATTATATAACATACGAGTTTATTAAATAATTTATAGATTAATATAAAAGTGACTTGGATGCAATTAAAAAAAATCACAAGTAAACATCCCTTGTACTCTCGGTGGTGGAACACCAAAGCATGATGTGGTGGAACTGCTAGAGCGTTTCAAGTTGTTTCAACTTATATCGAGTAAATGTGGGATCGAACCTTAAATTCTAAATGTATGTAACTTTATGTTTTTTTTCTTTTATCTTTTACTTTTTCAATAATAAGCTTTTTTAATTGTTAATATAAATTATTTATTTTAATATTGATACGTACGAGACATAATATTGTTTTTACTTATTTTAGTGTCCAAGATCAAAACGCACTAGCTTCATACGTTTTCTTTATGTATTTAACCATGTTAGTGCGGAGTAACAAACGTCATAGAGTTCGCAGATGATCGCGACACATTATTAATTACGTTTATGTCATCATATGGTTCCGTCGCAACACACAGGTCAAATTTTCTACTAACTTCATAAAGTTCGCAGATATGTTCCCTAAGATTTGACAAAAGTAACTATTATCCTCCAAAAGCTTAAAAACATCCATTTTGGTCCAAATTTTCATTGTTTGTTTCAATTTCAATCCAAAAGTTTTATATTTTTTATTAAAGTTGAAACAATTTATGAAACTTATTACTGAAATGCAAATAACTTATGAAACTTTAGTAGGTAAATTGATATTTAATATTTTAAATAAAAATTGTTATTTCTATCAAAACTCAGGTAGTAAAATCGAATTAACTTTTAATTCAATATAATAAATTATTTGAAATACAACTTTTGTGAAGCAACGTTGCAAACAACGATGTCATATTTACAAATAATACAGTTAATTCAACAAATTTCGACACTGCATCTTTGTGTAAGGGTATTCATTATATATATACAAATTACCAATTTTGGCATGCATCATGATTTGTACAACGTGTATTTGTGAGTTGTACTCACTTTTTTATTTTAATTTTAACTATTTTATTTTAACCCAATATTTAGCTCTAAAATATTATTATTTTCAACTTTAATCTAATAACGTTTCGGTTTAAATTTTGCGACTTAACACGCTACAAAGTGTGTGTTGTTCAATATTTTTACGCTTATTTTTCCTCGCTTATTTTTCCTCGCTTATGGGTCCCGTCACAACACGCTGCTCTAGATCGACTTATTCATTATTTTTAATATTTTACATTTTGAATGCGTGATTCAACGTTTTTATGTCTACTTTTTACTCGGGTTTTTTCACATTCTATTTATATTTGAATATGAGATTTTTTGGTGTTGGTGGTCATTGATGGTGGTGTGTCATTGATGCTACTTGGTATGATTTTACGCATCTCACCGCAACGCGGGGGATTAATACTAGTTTACCACTAAATATAAAGAAGACATGTACATATCTACTTACATTGTCATTAGTATAACGGTAGATATTGCCAATGATAAAACAGTATTGTAGTAGCAATACCATCTATGGCCGCAATTTGCAGAGCAATTTCTAGACGAACGATTACCATCTATGGTTTTGTGATCAAATTTTAATGAACAATAAGTTGACAATGTTGAATTTTGAAGGCTTTCATCAGGCCAGGCCGGGTTTGGGCTTGTTTTGCTAGGCTACTGGTCAACAATGGCTGAATATGAAAAGGTTCGAATTGAAAAGTTTATCGTGATCGATTTTGCTTGGTGGTAGATGCAAATAGAAGTATTGCCTGGTGAAAAAGATGTAGATGTAGTATTGGAAGAAAAGCCTGCTAGAATGAAGAAAACCCGGCTAAAATGAAGAAAACCCTGCTAGAATGAAGAAAACCGAAGAAGCGATTTGGAACTCAAAGGACAAGAAGGTTGTAAGTACTCTTACATCGGCTTTGATGAGTAGCAATGTCTTTAACATTATGCATGAAACCACAGCTCGTGGTATGAAAACAACTCTGTCAAATATGTATGAAAATTCATCTAATGCCAATAAGGTGTTCTTGATAGGGGAGTTATTCATGACTCGAATGAACAAAAGAGCTTCGGTTACGAATCATATTAATGATCTCAACTCGATCATGTCTAGGTTAACTTCTATGTGCATAAAGTTGGATGAAGTTTGATGATATCAACTCAGTCTGGAACTATGACGGTTGTTACTAGGTTTACGGGGATTGATGGTGTAACATTTAAGGGGGTCCAAAACATTTTTCTTGGTGAGGAAATTCGCCGAAAGCACTATTGGTGGATCATCTTCTAGAGTGTTATATGATGGTACGAGAATGAAAAATAATAGGAGTAGTGAGAGCCAAGGGAGGAGTTTGTCTAGAGCTTAGAAAACTGTTAAGTGTTGGAGTTGTGATGAGATTGGACATGTTAAAAGTCAATGTCCAAAATTAAATAGGGAAAAACTAGTAAAGTAAACACCGCCAAGGATGTGATGATGATGTTTAACTACACGAAGCTAAAAATAACGTGAACTCTTAGGTTATGGATTCCGGATCATCATTTCACGCCATGGATAGAGGGGAGACGGTGAATTTAAAAGTTGACAACTTTAGGAAGGTACGAATAGCAAATGGTAATGTTATTTATGGTACAAGCATAGGTGATGTTAATATTTTAACTTCATTGGGCCTATTAGAACTTGAAGAATGTTGGTGATTCCAGCTTTCACGAGGAATCTTATTTCTGTTAGTTAACCGGATGAATAAGGACAAGAAGTAAAGTTTGGTGGAGGTAAATGGAAGGTAACTAAAGGAAATCTGGTTATCGCTCGTGGAAACAAGTAAGGATCATTATACATGGTGGAAGTACCCGTTGAGGGATGTATGGCCATTCCTCAATACAAAGTTGGGTTCACTGAGTCAAAGGCCAAAAGAAGGTTCGATTTGTAAGACTGAAACCTAATGTCAAGATGATTCAAAACGAATTGGAGCTCTAAACCAGGTCAGGGGTTTGATAATGGAAGCATGACGCGTGTTACAAGTACAATCACAAAACAACATTGAGTTTTGAAGACTATTGCTCTGAGTGATAAAATCTCTTCTAGGGATGTCTTGCTAAACGAGAAGAGTGATGATGGTTCTCGGGTTATCTATGGAGCTGGTGGATCGTGCATACGAGTTAAGATATAAAGAATGGGGTGGAGCGCAGGGGAGGTTCAATTATCCCCTCATGTACTTGATGAGCGACAGTGTAATTAGGGGTTACGACGAAGTCTTAGCCGGTGAGAATTGAAGCTTGGAAGAGTTTAGATATGAAGAATACTAGTTACTAGATACAGGTTACTTGGATGGCGTTAGTTGACTTTTACAACACCTTGAAATAGGAGATTGTTGGTTTTGAAGGCTTTGGTTGGGTCAGGTCAAGCTCAGGTCTGTTTGCTAGGCTATTGGTCGACAAAAGAATAGGACACACCAGCCCTAGGGAAATTAAGGTTATTTTGCTAGGCTGCTTGCCAACAAAAGTTATTGTCTTAATTACAACCCTAATATAGTATTATAAATAGACCCATGGTGTCATTGTATTTTTGAGCACAATTATAATGTAAACCCTAGTTGTAGAGTGAACGTAAGTCAACTTGACCAAACCCTAAAGCACTGTGGACGTAAGTCAATTAATGAAATATTAAAAAATAAGCTAAAACCTAATGGTAAATACTAAAAGCTAAACTCTAAAACTAAATGTAAATGATAAATACAAAATGCTAAATGCTAAGAACTAAACCCTAAAGCTAAACATTGAACACTAAAAGCTAAAATTAAATAGCTAAACCTAATAAGTTAAACGTTAAATACTAAAGCTAAACCCTAAAATAAAAACCATAGAAGCTAAAAATAACTTAATAAGGTTGATTTTTAGTATGCATATAAGGTTAAAAAAATTTGTGTTGATTAAAGATGACAACTAGGCATGGGTATTAGAGTTAGTTGGCATTTTTTAGGACTAGCATCCTAGCTTTAGTAGTCTATGTTTAGCTAAAATATATATACTTTTCTTATTGAAAATAATCTAATCAAAGTTTTAAACAATCCTACTTATGTTAAATGAAATTTTAGTTTAATAACTATGTATATGATGTGTAGTTTCTGTGAATCCAAGGATCGCAGACAGGAATTATCAGTGTCGGTTGATGGCAAGTCAACGTTTGCGGAATCAACGTGAATTTGGTTTAATTGTTTGTAATAACTTTAATTATCAATAAATATTCAAGAACACACTAATCGAAACATAATTAATAAATAATTTGTATTTCATTAAAAAATGTTAATGATTACAAAATAATGAATGAATGATATCAAAGTTTGTTATGATGTGACGGCTGCTATGGTTTGGTTGAGAGACGGTGATTGTCGTATTGTTATTGCTGTTGATGTTCAATCAATCGTCTAAAACAACCGTGCTTGAATCGAAACCTAGGATCCATATATATAGACAATGGTTTCTGTTATAGGAAACACCGGATCTCTTAGGATTTGATTTGTGTCAGTTAAGGAATCATTGGATTTCTTGGAATTCGCATAACTGCCTTGTTGACTTGTTAACTTGTAACACTTGCATTATACAAGTGTTTGGACTTCGCAGGAATAGTGTCTTCCGTAGGAGTTTCTTCTTCCGTAGAAGTCTTGCTCTTCCGTAGATGTTTTGTCCTTCCAAAGGAAACTTGTTCTTCCGAAGCAAACTTGTTCTTCAGTTCTGGTTGTTCATCCGCAGAAGATCTTTGGATGTAATGTTACTTGTAAGAAAATATCTAGAAGACAACAAAATGTTCATCCGTAGATGTTTCTTACACTTGGTCAATTTCATAAATTAACCAAGACTAATGTTTGTACCTGTAATTATCCATAACAGACATATATGGGTTAGCGTATATAATTAATGCATGCATAATAAATGACAATTACAAATACTTATTACAAGAATTGATTAAAGTTCTAAGCCTATACAAATTGATCTAGACCTATAAGTCCTAGATCTAACAATACTCCCCCTTAGGCTTAGATCCTTGTAATCAATCCTTCAAAACAGAAAGCTCCTTCACTCTGGCAATGATCTTGTTGTAGAAGTAAGACACATCAGTCTTCTGATGATCATACTTGTAGTTGATCTTCATCTTGCTGAACTTCTTCAGAGTCTCAAAGCTTATCCCCAGAACATCTTCCTCTGTAGTGAGTGTGTTTAACACATTGTTGTTATTCACCACTTCTAGCTCATTTTCCTTTGAAATTCTGAGTTCCATGAATTCATCAAAAGTTGTTCCCTTCAGCAGTCCAGCATCGAATCTTCTTCTTTTGTAGGCTTTGGCATGTGATTTGTCAATCACTTGTATCGCATGGACATGCAGGAACAAATCATTTTGTGCTTTTTCATCATCCAGCTTGGGAAAGAATTGGTCATTAAGGTACGAGGTGTAGCTGGGACGAAGTAATTTGATTTCCACAGGATCAAAGATCCTAATCTAGTCAGCTTTCTTGTTTTCAGCATTTCTTAGCAGGATCAACTCCTTTGTTTTCTCAACATAACCCCATTTAGTTATAGGGTATGTGAATTGAGTCCCTTCAATGCATTTGATTGTTGTTGTTGTTCTGCTTTTGTAGCCAACCCTCTTTAAGAATTCATCATCTATAGATTCTAAGGCATTGGACTTGTATCTTTTAAGCCCGTTGATTCTCTTCTGATGCTCTGCATCTTCTCTTTTAGCTTCTCTGAGGACATCATCTTTAAATTTAGTCTTGAGCTTTCTCACTAGAGTTGAGAAGTCTCTTTCTCTAGGGTGAATTGGATTATTGCAGATAATCAGGCTTTGAAGATCTTTGATGTTATTCTCTAGCAGACTCACCACTGAAAATACATCATGGAAGTATTCAACTCTTCCAGATGTTCTTTTAATAATAGCACAATCCCAGTCTGGATCATATTTCCAGGCCATGATCATGTTCTCTTCCACAGAACTGGAGTTGTGAGGTGGTCTATTAGTTGTATCAGAGTGGATTTCTGTTTAGTTATCTCCCTTACTGTAATGCCAAGTGGCCATACTTTGCCCGGTATTACTTCTCTTGGCTCTCTGATCAATTGTCCTTCCCTTTGTGCTGATCTTTAGGTTCAACTGTTATAGGTTCAGCAAGAAGTTTGCTTTGTTGCTCATAAGATGGATATGAAGCTTCAGTTCTGAATTTTACTCCAGTATCGAGCTCAACTTTCATCACATGCTCCATCATCCTTCTAAGTTCTCCTACTGACCTTCCCTTAAGCTCATGTGGTTTGTAGTTATGGCCTTGTAACCAGCAAGTCATGTTGTATTTACTCAGCTTAGCTGTGTCACAATGTCCCAACTCCTTCTTTATCTTCTGGATGGATTGAAAGGTGCTGAAGGCTTCATAGTCACAATTTGGTATCATAAAGCATGCAAGCTCAAATTCTTCCAACAGATTCTTCATCTCAGTCATGTTTAGCCTCTCAACCATGTCATAAGGGAAACCATGGTTTATGAGTGTCATGAACATGGTTGATTCAGGCCTCTCTTCTAATATGTCTTTTGAAGACAGAAGATCATCATCCTTTGAGACTTTCTGATCCGTTGAAGAGTCTTCCTTGATTAGCTCTTTCCACTCTTCATCACTGTCATCATCCTGGTGAGAGATAGACTTCACAGTAGATAAATCTACTGAAGGTGTGTGTTCAGGAGATGTGAGCTTTTGTTTCTTGAAAGAACTTTCATCAGTTGTCATCTTCTTTTCTGCAGCACCAAGATACTTTCTCTTCCTTGAGTATTGAATTAACTCTTTTGATGCCTCAGCAGATTGTTTTGTTTGAACAGTTGAAACATCAGCATTTGACTCTAATGCACAGATCTTCATTTTGAGCTGCTCAATCTCTTCTTCTTTTCTTTTTATCACATTTGATTGAGCAGAAATAGAGTTATTTGCTTGTTCAAGCTTCATCATCACCTTTTCTTTTTCTTTCTTTTCAACTTCTTCTGACTTTTTAAGCTCAGACTCCTTATCAAGTAGAGCATCAATGACTTCATTGTTGCATTGAGCATCTTCTCTCAGCCTTTTTATTCTAGCTTTTTGTTTCATCAACTCTTCATCATTTTCTCTGATCACTCCCTTCAACTCCTGTATTCTTTGCTTTCTTTTATTTGATTTCAGCACCAGCTTGTTATACTCAACAACCAGATAACTCTTGCTGACAGGGATATCAACATCACTTAGGTCCTCTTCATTGTATGCTATCACATCAACATGGTTTGTTTCTTCTTCTCCTTCTTGTGTTGAGAAGCAATCTCATGATCTTTTACTTCTTCATGGGCTTCACCTGCTGAGCTTGAACTGATTTCAATAGCTTGAACTTTCGGTTCTTGATGTGATTGTTGTTGTTGCTGATGATCAGTGACTGGAGAAACTGGTATAGTTTCATTTGAGAGTACAGGGGATTCAGTGTTGGATGATGACAATTTGACTGTACTTGCTTGAGAGGCTAACTCTGTCTCCCCAGTGTAAATGCTCTCAATGGCTGAATTTTCTAGATTTGGAGGTTGTTGATAAAATTGCATTTGAAGCTGATTTTGTGATGGAGGTGGATTGGAGAGATTGGCTCTGTGTTTTGGCTGTTTGGTGATTGTGGTTGGGATGTTTGTTGTTGATTTGGTGATTGATGATGGATGTGAGAGATTGGCTCTGTGTTTTGGCTGTTTTGGGATAGAAGGTGAAAGGGAGAGTTTGGTTCAGTGTTTTGGCTTGCTGGTGAATTTGGTAGGGATGATTGAGATTGATTATGTATGGGTGATATATCAGGTGAATGAGTGTCTTGTACTGAATTGGCTGGAGAGTCCTCTTGTTGAACATCCCACACAAACTCTTGAGGAATGTCAGCAGTAGCATCAATCAAATGAGCAAACATGTCCATGTCATCTCCTTCATATTTTCCAGAAATTTGTCGGTACTGATCTGCCAAGGTTTGCTTGAACAAAAACACCACCATCCACCGTAGTTCCAGGCAGATCAGTATTAATGATCAGTTGCAGGAACCTCGGAAACATGTACATCTTATCAGCCTTCTGCACTTTGATGTGATCACTATGCACTTAAGGTAAGTGTGACAGAGAAATCTGTACGACTTGCAAAGTCTTCCTTTCTTGATTTCTCCTTTGTCGAAATCACCGTCATATCCCATCAGAAGAAATACTTTCTCTATGTTTTCATCTTCGAACACATCAGGATGACCAGCTTCGACATCTCCCAACTCAAGAACCCTTCTTATTGTCTGTTCATCGACTCTCAGTCGCTGATTCTTCACAATAGCCATGATAACTTCACCATCTTCGTCTATGCGTGCAGAGTTCCAGAAATCAATGATATGTGATTGATAAATCACAGGCTCTGCTGATAATGCATAGAACAGCCTCGATCTTCTTAGGTATTTGATAATTTCTTGACACCCTTCTGAAACAGGATCTAAGAAGGCACAAACATTGTGTTCTCTCGTAAATCATTTATTCATCTATCCATAAGAAAAGATTTCGTTAGAATCACATTATTCACATGAGAATAAGAACAGTTGAGAGATAAATCACGAATCAAGCAGTTCATTCTTGAACATTACAACATGTGTTACCTTAATAACAGCAGATTAGGGACACAGAAATATGTTTGTTTAATGTTTTGATGTGGTAAAATTTTAAATGCTATGGAGGAGGGAAAAGTTTGTTGAGAGTGAGTTTTTCTAGGTCTGAAAAGTGAGCTGAAAGAGCGAATAATGAATTTGAGAAGTTAGACCGCATCATTTATACTCTCAGACACATTAATTTTATCTCATTAATTAAATAGGACCCACAACGTATTCTTCCGTAGAACATCTACAGATCAACACCATCTGCTGATGTAGTGTAACTTACATTTTCACAGATTACCAAACTGTAAAATTAAATTACATTTGTTGATCTTTGTTCATCCGTAGTTTACCAATCTACGGATAAACATTTACGTTTTTCACATTGTAGCTTCTGCTGATGCTTAATATAGCACTGTAGCTTCTGCTGATGCTTAAGATATCACTGTAGCTTTTGCTGATGCTTAAGATAGCATTGTAGCTTCTGCTGATGCTTAAGATAGCACTGTAGCTTCTGCTGATGCACAATGCAAAAAAATATTGTTGAATGTAGGTCCAAGTCCATTGGTTAGAACCATTTATTGCTTTAGGACCTTATAGGCTTTGTATACATGGCAATTTAGCACAAGAAAGGTTAAAATGATTTTGAGAAAATTTTCATGTATCCAGAAGCTAAGATGATGCTCAGATTCCAATTCCTTCAAATTGATAATGAGATAGACAATGCTGCTGATTGAAAAACTTAACTTTATGTATTCTACTCCCCTTAAATTTGTGATAATGGTAAAATTAAGCATTTATCATAAATTTCTTTAAGAGGAATAACATGATTTTTAACTGTATGATGATGATCAGACATGTATACATATATGATGGGATTATACTATAATACTAAGCCTCTTCCTGATGAGTTATTTTATTGAATTGATACCTAAACAAAGTTCTGATTGCAAGTATATTGTCCACTTAAATCCATATAGGAGCTCATGTATCAACTAGGCATGTTGATTATCATGTTTTCATGTTGATTTAGAAATAACTATTATGAGCTTCACATTCAATTTACAAAGATTTTGTCCTCCCTTTGCAAGTCAAATCATCACATTTTCACACTTAAGAACTATGTACTTTAAGTTATAAGATCTATCTTGAGATGCATTTGACATCTCATTAATGTAATGATGTAAAAGCTCAAGATAATATACAATTGATCACATAGGATTCTTTTGAGAGCTTAGATATAATCATCATCAGGTCACCAGGTCTTTACTCACGTAAAATAGAGGTGCCTTTAACCCAGGTCTTTGTTTACATAAAACAAAGGGATGATGAGGATCATGATCTGTTCACCGTTTGTAACTGAATTTCAGTATGGTGATCATACACCCAGGTCTTTGTTACACAAAACAGAGGGAGTATGATTTGCAAAGATAGCTATTATAAAGTGTTGGTACATAGTGTGTTTAGATGAGTGATTTGGTCACATCAGAAAAAGACTCACCTTGTATTCTCAAAATGAAGTTTCCCACAAACAATCACTTTAGCATTTGTTTGGCATGCACTCAGATTAGTTTCCACTTAAGATGAATCTACTCACATATCAAGAAACTTGCTGAGATTTATTGTATTTATGAATTCAGGAATAAGCAAAGCTATAGTGTACTATCATTCCCATGCATATGTCATGCTTAAGTATCATGACACACAATATTTTGTTTGTTTAATTTGATTAATCTAAGTAATCATGCCTAGAGATTCAACCAGAAAGTTAAATCTGACTGAGTCAAAGCTTTAGTAATCAGCAAGCTGATTTGTTGTATCCACTTTGACTAACTTAATCAAACCATTTTCTGAGCAATCTCTTAGAAAATGATATCTTATCTCAATGTGTTTTGTTTTACTATGTTACACTGGATTAGCAGTTATAAACATAGCAGCAGTACTGTCTATATAAATTGAAGTTCGAAGGAAGTTGTAACCATAGTCAAGCAATTTGTTTTGCAACCAAAGAACTTCAGAGCAACCAGCTGAAGCAGCTATGTACTCAGCCTCAGTTGTGGATACAGAAACATTGGTTTTTTTCTGCACTGCCATGACACTAGACTTGGTCCAATGAATTGACATCCACCGGTTGTTGATTTTCTGTTACTGTTACATCCACCATAGTCACTGTCTGAGTATGAGTAGAGTGTAAAGTCTCCATCCTTTGGATACCAAAGACCAAGTCCTGGTTTTCTTTTGAGGTATCTAAAAATTCTTTTTACAGCATTGAGATGAGACTCCGTGGGATCAGATCGGTACCTAACACATACACACACAGCAAACATAATATCAGGTCTACTGGCAGTTAAATACATAAGTGAACCTATCATTGATCTATATAATTTTTTATCAATAGATTTTCTAGAAGGATTAGGAATAATCTTATCAATGTTGATGTTGGTGTTTTGCATGAGGATACTTCAGCAAGATTGTATTTCTTCAGAATTCGATGAATGTATTTTTCTTGATTGACGAAGATTCCATTGGATTTTTTATAACTTGAAGGTCAAGAAAGAAGGTTAGTTCACCCATTGAACTCATCTGAAATTCACATTTCATCAGCTCTTCAAAATCAACATATATTTGAACTACTAATAGATCTTGATGTTCTTGTTTGAGAAAGAGTGTCTGATCATTAGTTCCTCTTTTGTAACCATGCTTGAGCAAGAAAGATGATAGTGTTTCATACCATTTTCTTGGTGCTTGATGAAGACCATACAAGGCTTTATCTAGTTTGTATACCCTATGGGGATAATGAGAATCTTCAAAACCAGGGGGTTGTGACACATAAACCTCCTCATCAATCTTCCCATATAAGAATGCATACTTGACATCCATCTGATACACAGTGAAACTTCTTATATGATGCATAAGCCAGAAACACTCTTATGGCCTTAATTCTTGCAACTTGTGCAAAAACTTCATCATAGTCTATTCCTTCTTCTTGAGTGCATCCTTGTGCAATCAACCTTGCTTTGTTTCTTACAATAATCCCTCTATCATCTAGTTTGTTCTTGTATAGCCATCTAGTTCTAATAGGATGTTGACCTTCAGGCAGATCAACTAGAGATCATACCTTTTGATTTATGAACTGTTGAAGCTCTTCTTGTATAGCTTCAATCCAACTATTGTCTTTTAAAGCAGCAGTGATGTTTGGAGGGACCACTTGAGAAAGAAAACAACTAAAGAGACAAAGGTTGGCAGTACCACATTGGCTCCTTGTAGTTCTCTTTGCTGGATTTCCAATGATGTTGTTGATTGGATGATTCTTATGGATTCTCATTGAAGTTGTTGATTCACTGGTATAGATGATCCCAGGTTAGTCATTTCTGTATGGGATCATGAGAGTTTTCTGTATGGGATGCATGAGCATCTCCAGTCTTGGTTTGCTCTTCAATAGAAACTACTCCGGATACATTTTATTCTTCCGTAGGAACTTCCCCGAAAGTATTTTGCTCTTCCGTAGAAACTTCTCCGGATACATTTTGTTCTTCCGTAGGAACTTCCCCGGAAGCATGTTGTTCATCCGTAGGAACTTCCCCGGAAGCATGTTGTTCATCCGTAGGAACTTCCCCGGAAGCATGTTGTTCCTCCGTAGGAACTTCTCCGGAAGCATTTTGCTCATCCGTAGGAACTTCTCTGGATGATAAGTAAGGACATGAATCTTTTCCGATGTTTGTTGTATTCACTTGAGAGCCTAGTTATGTTGAAGAGACAGCATTCACATCTCCGGATGTATCATGTTCATTTCCAGATGTAGTATCTGCTGCTACTGATGTGTTTTCACATGAGGATAGGGGTATCCTTGGAGGATCAGCAGATAAGGTTACTTCAGTCATATGAGATGGAAAAAATGGATAAGATACTGCATCAGATCCTGCATTATTCAAGTATCATAGTTAAATGATTTAGATAAAGCATCTATGTCAAACAACCATGATGAACCTTTAACTGACTTTGTAAATACAGTTTCATCAAAAGATACATTAGGAGTCTCTTCCATAATGTTATGTTATGGAATATAAACCCCATATGATTTAGATGTTGAAGAGTATCCAACAAAGAAACCATCATATGCTTTATCTGAAAATTTTCCTAATGACTCTTTGATGATCAAAACAGTTACATGACATCCAAAGACTTTAAAATATTGTATGTAAGGTTTTCTTTTAAATAAGAGCTCATAAGGAGTTTTGTTATGTTCTTTGACAATTAATGTTCTGTTTTGAACATTGCATGCAGTATTCACAGCCTCAGCCCAAAAAGTGATGGACAATTGTGAACCAGCTAGTATTGTTCTGGCTGCTTCAATTAGATTTTGTTGTGGAGTTCTTGGTGCACTAAATTGCCTTGCAATACCTTGTTCCTGCAAAAGGAATCCAGTTCAAAATTGACAAATTCAGTACCATTGTCACTCCTAGAAATTTTGACTTTTGTATCAAGTTGATTCTCGTTCTTGATCACAAAGTCCATTAATGTTTCTGATGTTTCACTCTTTTGTTTTAAGAAAAAGACCCATGTGAATCTTGTGAAATCATCAACTATCACCAAACAATATTGCTTTTTTCCAATGCTCATCACATTAGTAGGACCAAACAGATCCATGTGAAGCAATTTGAGTGGTGTAGTATTAGTATTGATAATTTTGGATTATGTGACACTCTATGTTGTTTTCCTTTGTAACAAGAAGAACAGTGAGTTGAGCAATGAAACTCTTTGTTTGGCAATTCAATGACCAGGTCATTTTTCACCAATTTATTTATGTTCTTCATGTTAGAATGGACAAGCCTTCTATGCCATAATTGAGACAAATCTTCTGATAGTTTAGATATAAGGCATGTTTCATGTTTTGTGAGAGAAGTGTTGTTCATATCCACATAAGTCTTTCATTTTCTTGATGCTTTGAAGAGGATCCATTCTTCTGGAACAATAAATCCTGGCTTAAGAATGTAACAGTTAGTATTATCAAACAATATGATATAATTTTGATCACAATTTGAGACACACTAAGTAGATTATACTGCAAATTTTCATAGTAATTTACTTTCTCAAACTTGAGTACACCATTTGTTATCATCCCTTCACCAACAATTTTACCTCCTATTTTATCCCCACCAAATGCCACATAAGAAGCATTTTGATGTTTGAAATCATGGAGAAGTGAACAGTTTCCTGTCATATGCCTGGAACAACCACTGTCAACATACCACTTGTTGTCAGCTCTTCAATATTGTTCCTTCATTCAGAAATAAATCAGTTAGAAGTGACAACCCAAGTCTGAATGATCTTGGGTTTGTCAACAGTGTCTAAAATTTTTACTTCTTCATGACTTAATCATAAAGTTTCAGTATTAATTTCATATCTAGTTGATTCATTTTGATTTAATGGTGGTGAGGATGATTCTGTTGAAGCTGATGCAAAAACTTTAGAGCCTTCTTTCTTAATTGATTCTTGCTTCACCTTATCTTTCTTTGGTTGATATTTTGATTTAGAAGATGAACCTACACTTTTGAAGGTTTCATCATCTTTTGCTTTTGATTGAGACACATGTGATCCCTTTTCAAAATGATCAAAGAAATTATCACTGATGACTGACTTCTTCTCAGCCAAGTCCACCTTTTTGTGAGGTGTTTTGGATTGGCTTGATGTTGTTTTCTTCACAGATTTAGCATCTTCAGAAGATTTCTGCTTTGGTTTTGACTTTTGCTTTTGATTTACCTTCTTTTGCTTTGAAGCCTTTTATACTTCGAAAGAGGCTGCTTCTTCCGTGGCTTGAGGACTTCTTCTTCGGAAGTCATTGTCTTTGAATTCTTCTAAGTCTTGAACTTCGGAAGAGAAGACTTTGTCTTCGGAAGTTGGAGTTTTTCCTTCAGAAGATGATCTTGCACTTTGTCTTCGAAAGAACTCCATTTCCTTCGAAGTCCTTTATAAGTTGCACCAAAAATAGTCTAAGTGTTTGGTTTTGGTTGCACCAGCCTTTCAAGATCCAACAAAGATCCACATGCGTCGAATGATATTCATGTTTGGATGGCACGAAACTAATTTCCATATCCTATTTGCAATGAGGGCCCTAAATTCATCATTCTTGGCCCCTTTCCAATATGGACATTATAGAGCATTAGAGTGGTTCTTGGGGATGGGAGAGATGGCGGGCTAGGTAAGAAGGTCATGGTATGTTTTGGTTGGTATGTTTTGGTTGGAATGGCACTGGACATTATGCTTGTGGTTATTGTGTGTGATGGCCGAGGTGGTGGGGGTGGGGGAGGTTTAGTCGAATGTGAAGGTGAGAATGGAGTGCTGGGTAGGCTTTGCTTGGTTTGTGGGTTGGCTGGTGGGGGAGGAAGCAGATTCGATTAAGGAAGGTAAGGGGTGGTTGGGGGTGGGTGAGGTGAGGGAGGAGTGTCGATGGTAGGGTTTGCAGTGGTCGTGGGTTTTGGTTCGTGGCGTTTATAGGTTTGGCTGAAACGAGAAGGAGTAAAGTGTGAGGGAGTTGAGTTTGGTTGGGATTGAGTCCATATAGACAGGTGAGGATTAGAAGAGAAACATAGAGGATGATGTAGAGGTTGTAGTTTGAAAGGAAAGATAGTCTCGTCAAAGACAACGTGATGAGAAATGATTAATTTATGGGATGCCAACTCATAGCATATATACCCCCGGTGATCGGAAGGGTAGCCAAGAAAAACGCATAGAGTGGAACGAGGTTGGAGTTTGTTAATGAAGGTGGAAGGGGTGAGGGGAAAATAGAGACAACCAAAGATATGCATGATCTCTTGTGATTATCTCTTGATTTGGTTTTCTAGTTTAGAGGAGAGTTAGTTTTATATTCTCCCTATTTAAAGGGCTTTGTTTGATGAATGAGAAGAAGGAACCATAAACACTTTATGGTATCAGAGCTTCGGTTCTAAATTTTACCACCCTCACCCACCCTCTTTTCCTTCCACGGCCTCGGCCACACCATGACCAAAAACACTGAAACACCATCCCCACCCTCACCACCAATGACACCCAAACCACCCACCACCATACATCCCGCCTACTGTGTCACCAATATACAATCCAAAATTCGTACCCTTTATGGCACCTCGGTCACGTACTCTTGGGTGAAACTGTTCAAGTTTCACTCAATCGCGTATTGAGTCGTTGATCATATTGATGACATACCTCCGCCAGATCGCAAAGAGCCCACATACTCAGCCTGGAAGGAGGTAGATGCCTTAGTCTCCTAGTGGATCTATAGCACCGTTTCCAACGATCTGTTGACCCACATCCTCAACACCGAGGCTACTGCTCGAAAACATGGTTAAAGCTCGAGAAGATTTTTCTCAGCAATAAGCAGCCAAAGCTGCAGCCCTCAAGACCAAGTTCGTGAATCTCACACTCGCGGCTTGCAGCTCCGTCGACGACTACTGCAAACAACTCAAAGATCTCGCAAATCAACTAACCGATGTTGATCAACCTGTCCCGGAATCGCGCCTCGTGCTACAGCTTGTTCGCAGTCTCTCTGCCGAATTCAATACCAACGTATCCCTTATCAACTCTTAGAAAGTCGACTGGAATTTGGCTCGCGCCATGCTCACTGATGAAGTGCTCCACCAAGAGGCCCGCTAACAGCAAACTTCATCCGTTCTGGTTGCCCCCACCGTGCCACCATCTTCACACACTCCAAAACCCTTCGACCACACTTCAGCCTCTGACAAAAATCTGGGACCACTGCCTGGCTCGACCCAACCCTATCGGGGGCGGGACCACGGTCGACACACTCAACCCTTTCGAGGCAGGGGCAGTCGTGGTCGGGGTTTTAGGGGGGGCCATACCGAGTCTTCATGGGCCTTCCAAAACCAACAATCCTACCCACAATGGGCTTGGTGGACACACCACCTTGCCCATATCCAACCCAAACAAACTGGTGGCCCGATTAGCCACCCAACACTCCTACACCTCATTACACAGCTAACTCTGGCCCACCTTCTTTTGGTTCAGCACTCGGGTATGATGCATTGAGCCCATCGGATCTCAGTCACGCTTTCAGCACCATGCATCTCAACTACACTGACCCGAACCTCATCATGGATACGGGAGCTCAATGCCACGTCACTGATAACAAAGGTATGATTCAACACCATGACTCGTTTCCTATAAATACTAAACTTTTAGTCGGCAACGGCAATTGTATACCAATCGAGGGTTTGGGCACCTGCTACCTTCCCATTCAACACTGTACCTATATCCTCCCTAATATACTTTATAGCCCCTATATTATTAAAAACTTGGTGTCCGTCCATCGTTTTACACGTGATAATAATGTATCAGTGGAATTTGACCCGTTTGTTTTTTCTTTGAAGGACCTCACAACTGACGACTCCTTTCCCACGATAATAGTACGGGCGATCTCTATCGAGTCTCTCCGCCCATCCTACGACCACAAGCTTGCTCAGTTACCTCCCCACGGTCACCATGGCATGAACGTCTCGGCCACCCCAGCACACAATTTTTTGATGTTTTAACTAGACATTTTGGTTTATCTTGTAATTCAAATAAACGTTCTTTTTGTAATTCATGTCGTTTATCTAATAGCAAACGGTTACCTTTCTATGAATCTAATTCTTTTACGTTTTTACCGTTTGACATCATACATTGTGACCTATAGACATCACCAATCCTAAGCCAAACCGGATACAAATACTACATGGTCTTAATTGACAATTTCTCGAATTTTGTTTGGCTCTACCCGCTTAGATATAAATCTGAGACCTTTACTACATTTACTAAATTTCATCGTCTCATAGCCCACCCAATTTAGCCGACACATCAAAACCTTTCAATGCGACTTAGGGGGAGAATTTGATAACCATGCTTCCAAAAACTTTGCAACCCAACATGGCCTCCTATTCCGTTTCTCTTGCCCACAATCTTCCCCACAAAACGGTCGCGCCAAGCGTATGATACGTCGTCTTAACGACATCATTCGCTCCCTCCTAATCCACGCCCACTTACCACCGCCTTTTTGGGTCGAAGCCCTACACACGGCCACCCATCTACACAACATTCTCCCTACTAACCGCCTTAACTTCTTTACACCCACCTTTGCCTTATACCTTCGCCACCCCACCTATGACCACCTGCAGGTATTCAGATGCGCCTGTTACCCGAACACATCGGCCACCCAACCCCACAAACTCCACCCCCATTCCATCTGATGCATCTTCTTAGGGTACCCCCTAATTTTCGGGGGTACCGGTGCTTTGACCCTAACACCCGGAAGGTTATTAGCTCCGGACACATTACCTTTGATAAACACTTTCCCGCACCACAACACCACCCCCCCCCACCTCTTACTCCTTCTTGATGACCCCACTCCCTCGGGTTTCACCTTCTCCCACCCCTCCCGACCTTCTCCACAAACCACCCCAACAAAAGCCCCCGGTAACCGTTACCTACTCCCACTACCGAAGCCTCCTCACACTAATCAAACACCTACACCCACCCCTACTTCAACCCAAACGCCTCCTACGGCTGCCCCACAACCAACTCCATTACGGCCGAAACCAACCACCAACACCCACCCCATGACCACCCAATCCAAGACACATACCACCCTTCTATCCACATCAATTTCCCTCATTCCCAAATCCTATGACAAAGCCTTTGCCGACCCTCATTGGTTACATGCTATGCAGGCAGAGTTTAGTGCTTTACAGGTAAATGATACATGGGAGCTCGTGCCTCGACCTTATGACAGACCAGTCATTCGGTGTATATGGTTATTTCGGCACAAATTTAAATCTAATGGGTCCCTCGAATGCTACAAGGCTCGGTTAGTCGTTAACGGGAAATCTCAAACGATGGGTATCGATTATGAGGACACATTTAGTCCGCTTGTCAAACCGGCCACAATCCGAACAGTTTTATCTCTTGCAGTTTCTCGGTCTTGGCCCATTCACCAGTTGGATGTCAAGAACGCCTTCTTTCACGGCACACTAAATGAAACTGTATATATGCATCAACCCCCAGGTTTTGTCGATCGGCGATTTCCCAACCATGTTTGCAAGCTGAAAAAGTCTCTTTATGGCCTGAAGCAGGCCCCTCGGGCATGGTATACCCGATTTGCCACCCACATCATGTCGCACAGCTTTCGTAGCAGTGTGTGTGACAACTCACTTTTTATCTACACTCGCGGTAATCACACTGCCTATTTACTTTTTTATGTTGATTATATTGTTCTCATCGCCTCTTCCACTAAGTTGTTACAGGACATTATTCACATGCTCTCATGTGAATTTGCAATGACCGACTTGGGTCACTTACATCATTTTTTAGGGATCAAGGTAACAAAAACAACCAATGGCTTATTCCTCGACCGGTAGCATTACACCAAAGACATCATTGCCCGAGCATCCATTCTTCTTGCAAACCTTGTGCTACTCCGGTCGACTTATCCTCTAAGTTAAGCGCCACGGACGGCCCTCTCTATCATGATCCTACATTGTACCGTAGCCTTGCCGGTGCATTACAGTATCTCACCTTCACACGACCGGACATTACTTATGTTGTACAACAAGTTTGCTTGTTCATGCATGCCCCACGTGATCCGCACTACGTTTTTCTCAAGCGTATCTTGAGATACTTGCAAGGCACGGTTGATTATGGTATTCGTTTGGCAAAATCTAATACACACTCGTTGATCGCCTATTCGGATGTAGACCGGGGGTTGCCCTGACTCTCAGCGCTCCACCAATGGCTATTGTGTGTTCCTGGGTGATAATCTGATCTCATGGTCTTCCAAACGGTAACCCACTATCTCTAGGTCCAGTGCTGAGGCGGAATATCGAGGTGTCGCCAATGTCGTGGCTGAGGCCACATGGCTCCGCAACTTACTCCTTGAATTGCATACTCCGCTACGCCAAGCCTTGGTAATTTTTTGTGACAATGTTTCTGCGGTTTACATGTCCGACAACCCGGTTCAGCACCAACGCACCAAGCACATAGAAATAGATATACATTTTGTTCGAGAGAAAGTTCGCGTTGGCCAAATCCGGGTCCTCCATGTTCCTTCCACCCTCCGGTATGCAGATATTTTTACTAAGGGACTTCCTCGACAATCATTTCAATCTTTTCAATCCAGCTTGAGCATCGGTCTACCGCCCGCTCAACTGAGGGGGAGTCTTAGCCGATTAGTATTTGATTTGATTTATTATTGTAATTAGATATGCATGATCTCTTGTGATTATCTCTTGATTTGGTTTCCTAGTTTAGAGGAGAGTTAGTTTTGTATTCTCCCTATTTAAAGGGCTTTGTTTGATGAATGAGAAGAAGGAACCATAAACACTTTTAATATACCCCCGATGATCGGAAGGGTAACCAAGAAAAACGCATGGAGTGGAACGAGGTTGGAGTTTGTTAATGAAGGTGGAAGGGGTGAGGGGAAAACAGAGACAACCGAAGACACGAAGATGAGAGTAGTCTAGTTGACTATGATAAAGAAGTGAAGTTGGTGAGAAGTTGTGGAGTAATTTACTACAAAGAATTTTTAGAATATAGGTGGCAATAAGAAGAGCATGATGTCAGAAGGAGGTAGGGACAACATAGTGGGACAAGATGGTACAACTTATGTTATTAATGGATCTAAATTTACGTTCGACTTTGCCGTTTTGTAGGGAAGTGTGAGGGCAAGAGAAACGGAATTGAATTCCATTTCTTTTGAAAAAGGAATGAAAGGAATGGTTGTTGAATTCTATGTCATTGTCATATTGAAATATTTTATTAGAAGCATAAAATTGAGTTTGAATCATGTGATGAAACTATTAAAAACATCAAAAACTTGGATTTTATTCTACAATGGATAGTCAAAAGAACGTTGGTGGTGTCATCTAAAAACAATATATAGTAACGGTGACCTTTGGAACTTACAACCGGCGAAGTCCATAATTCATTGCGAATTATATCAAAAGGTAATAACGAGGAAGATGTAGAATCAATAAATGGTAATTTAATATGTTTTACTAAAACACACAAATGACAAATACTAGAATTTAATTGTTTTTCAAAATTAAGAACAAGACATAAATATTGTAAAATAACAGATCTCGGGTGACCCAAGCGGGAATGCCAAAGATCTTGAGTGATTACAGCAAGAACACAAGGATTGGTGACATGGTTGGTAGATGACAGATTAAACAAGTACAAGCCTTTTGTGCTATTACATCGGATGATAAGTGCGGGTCTTGAGGTCCTTCACAACAAAACCAAAAGGATCAAATATCATGGAGTTATTAATATCAGTTGTCAAACGTCGTACAGATAGTAGATTTTTTATTGAAAGGAGCATGAAAACATTAGTTAGTTGTCAAACGTCGTAAAGATAGTAGATTTTTTATTAAATGAGGAGCATGAAGAACATTGGTTAGTTTTAGTGGTGGTACGGGTTGGGAAAGGTGTTGTGTTCCAACGCCCACTATAGGTATTTGATTACCACTTCCGACTATAATTTAGAAAATAAACCATTATTACAATAGGAATAGAAATTACCTCGGTTGTTGGTCATATGCGACGTGGCCCCGGTATCCGCATACCAAGTGCGGTGTGGAAGGTGTAGAGTCATTGCTTGAAAGGCCTGATCCAGGGCAGTAGGAATGGGACTGTTTGGGTGGGGGGTTGGACTGAGTTTTACTGGTGTGGTCAATGGTGGTAAGTAAGGTGGTGTCGGCATATGATGCACCCTTATTCGCTTTCCGGGATTCCTTGAGTATGAGCTTGGATCGGGTGATATAAAACGAAAGAAGAGGGTCCATTTGCTAAATAACTATGCGACACCTTCAAATTGGTTGCTAAGGCCACCAATGAGTTGTAAGACTAATCGGTCATTGTCGACATATTGAACAACATTTTCCAGTTGATCAACAAGCATCTTGAGGGATTGGTGGTAAGCAGAAACATTAGGAAGGGAATCTTGCTTGAGGTTGGAGAATTTTTGTTTTAAATGAGGACCTCAAGTGTGCTAATTGTCTTGAAAAATCTGTTGAAGAGCTTTCCATGCAGTAGCAGTACTAGCGGTTTTGGGTTTGAGTATAGTATGGAGAAGGTCGTTGGAGAGGGTGCCATATAACCACCGGAGAACGATAGCATCAACACGTTTCAGACATCTTGAGGAGTGGGAGTAGTAGCGGGTGTATCAGCAGGTGCATCTGTTGCTGTGGTAACTGGTGGTGAAGGTGGGGTGGAAGAAGTGAGGTGATCAGCACAATCAAAAGCTTGACAATGGATACTGAAGGGCTCGGCCCAAGAGAGGTATTGACCATTTTCGACATCTAGGGTAATGGGAATAAAGTTTATAATGTTTGCTACAGTAACAGCAGGGTGTATAGGGGTTGTCATGGTGAAGTAGTCAAGAAGAAGAGGGGGAGATGCGAGTGGGGATTGTCGGCGAGGCGGTAGAAGGTAGTCGATGACAGTAGGGTTATGCATGTGCACGTGATACCATGTAAGCGGGTAGAATTGGTAAATATTTTGCTGGCTCATTCATGAGATAAACCCCCTGTATATAATTCAATTACAATGGTATTTACCAAAAATACAAAATGCTAGGGTTGGCTATCCTATACAAGGCTGGGCCAGAAACCATAACCATACTATGATAATAATGTTAAATGAAAGTTTAGTTTAATAACTATGTATGTGATGTGTAGGTCAGACTATGAGGTCTCTCGGGTTCGTGGCCTTACAAAGAGCATACCTCGTAAAATGCTCTAAGCTCGAAAGAACAACTAAGTTGTAAATAAAAGCATAGGAGTCCCATGTAGGAAAAACTAGAAATTTGAAAGAGAATGGAAGTCGATTAGCATAACTAAAATAAGTAAGTTTCAAGAACATACCTCACGAAAAGCTCTATGCTTGAAAGAGTTCGGGGATCAATGGAGCTTGGTAGTCCCGTGAAGACATTTGAAAAACGCATATTAGTCGGCTATGACAACCGAAAAGGTAAGATTAAAACCGTGAAGAAAAACATAAAAAGAGTGGAAGTAGGTTAGCACAATTAAAAGAAGTAAGATTTAAGAACATATCTCGTAAAAAGCTCTAGGCTTGAAAGAGTTAAACCATGTATTGGAGTTTGTGACTCTCGTGTAGAAAATCCTGAAATATGAAAAAGAATGATATCGGTTAGTACAACTAAAGAAAAATTAAGTCTGAGAACCTGCTCATGAAAATACGTAAGATTAAATGACCTGGACTATCAATAGGAGTCTACAAGTTCTTCCTGAGGTGGAGAAGCCTGAAATTTAGAGTGAAAGTCTTTTAGTACAATAGAAGAAGTAAGACACAAGGACATATACCTCGTAAATAGCTCTAAACTTGAAAAAGCAAAATTATTGATAGGAGAGCCGAGAGCCGGAGTCCAGAGTCGAATAGCATGAAACTTGAAAAACTTGAAAACACAAAATTATTCAAGAACATACCTTGTTAAAAGCTCTAAGCTTGAATAGGAGCCTAGGAGTCACATGTAAAAAAGTCTATAATTTGAAAGAAAACAAATGTCGGTTAGTACAACTAAAGAGCATGAGTTATTCGAGAGCACACTCATGTTGATGCATTTGGAGTTTCACGAAAGAGACATGCTTTTATAAAAAATAATTCTGAAAAAAGGAGTCATTTAAGGCCTATAGAAACTCTTGAGGTTTTTTTATTCTTGAAACAAGTAAAGAACTTGGAGTGTTTGAAGCTACCTTGATGTTTTGAAAAAAGGAGGTTTTTTTATACTCTGCAATCAACTTGCATTTTTTTCAAATATTTTAAGTGGATTGGAAGTGTTGGATAAACATTGCACAAACAAGAAACATTAATACTAGCAAATTCTGAGAGATCATATGACAAGTTCCCCCACGATTGGGGCTTTTTCAGTCACTTAACCTTGTAAACGGCTCGACTAACACTTTACCTTAGGCCCTTAGCATCTCCATCTCCTCTTTTGTTGGACAAACTTTATGAGGTGAAGGTGAGCAGCATCCATTTCTGAGTCTTCTCGAGCTAGAACATCATCCTCCAAGTGTAACAAACTAAGCATTATTGGAACAGCCAACAAAAATTTATTTTTATTTTATAAATAGTTTAGCTTAAGCAACGCCATCAAAAAGAATTACAAGTCAAAACCTTGTCTTTTGTATTTGTCGACTCAGGAATCACAGATGAGAAATTGCAATGGTCTCTAGTATTGCCGCCTAGCCTCCACTTCAAAACCTAATTAAAAGAATTGGGAAATCAGGACCAAAGTAGATATTTAAAGTCACCAATAATGATATATTTAGGCTGGATGAGGTGATAGGATGATCTTCTGTAAAAACCTCATCTTTAGCAAATTTTGATCACTTAACACAAAAACAATTAAAATACGAAATTAGTGATGTTTCATTTACATTCAGTGAGCTTGTTGTCATAACTAAAAGTGTTAGTAGCAGCTTGTATTTCTTTCAATGAGACTAGCCTCCAAGTTGATTCGTTCTTCCTCCCACTTTAAGTTACCAACAAGTTTATGTAAATAGCACAGAAATCCTTAATACACTGTGTCAAGTCCTTTAACCAGCCACAATCAGAAGAACAACAGACTAGAAAGTTTAGAATAGTTTGGTGAATACAAATTGATTACAAGAAACGATAAACCAAGAACCAAATTCAACAATGGTGAATTATGGGGATGAAACGTACCTGAGATCATCTGATGTAATATGTTGTTTGAATCAGAATGTAGCATATTAGAAAATATAATTCAGAATCTTGGTGTTTCTAAAATCTTGATGATCATGTCATCAGAGTAAAAGAAAATGTTATTTTAGTTTTGAAGTAGAGGTGTAATAGACTTATAAACTCCTCATTCACCTCCTAACTGTGTGGTGACAATGTTAGTATAAGATAATCGTTTTTCTTGTATTCTCAAATTTAATTAATATATTTAAAGTTAAACTAGTACTTATGAAGTTCTATGGTGTTTAAACTTTTGTCTTTGAGCATGAAAATTTTCACCTTGAATCTTAGACAATAGATGTTGTTTTGACGATAAGGTATGCCAATGCACCGACAAGGCTTCGATCTCAAATTTGAGCCGCTTTGCAGCAGTAACTGCAGTACCAACATATGAAAGAAGAAGAAACAGGTTAACAGGATTGTTATTGGTAACGCAAAGTGATAACAAAATAAATCAAGTAATAAGAGGAACATTATCTGATAGAAACCTCCACTCTGACATTTTTCAGAAATAAAAGACAAATGGAAATTTTGCGTCAGAGATGTTGTAAGGTCATTTAATTCCATTTTCAAATCCAGGTTACTTTCCAAATTCCATTTTCATATATCCCTTACCTCATTCCAATAAGTAACATGATTTAAACAACACACTTTATTAAACATAATCAAAATCTACACTAAAAGTCTAGAACACTTATCCTATGCACATATTTATACCAATCACCCTACTTTAAAAGCCCATGTTCATCTTACTTGACCAATAGAGTTGGCAACAAAAATGCATTACTTATTAAAAAAGACATTAGAAATAGGAAATAAGTGATCTTAATTTACCATACTTGACCCTACCAAATCCTCCTTCACCAAACGTGTTTCAGAATTAAAAATTGCTTGTAGCAGCATGTAACTATTTTTCCTTCCTCTTTCCTGCGTAACTAGCAATAAGTTAACACCCTTAGCATGTAGAAAGATTTTAATTAACCAGCCACAATCAGAAAACAATTGCAAGAATGTTATAAATAACTGACTAGCAAATTTCCATATATACTAGTGTAATCAAAACTCTAAACCTGAATTAAGATTGAGTTTAATGGTAACACAAAACTCTTTATATTCACTTGTTTTTTTAACTAGTCTAGGGAAAGAAAAACATACCAATTACAGCTCCTTGTGCAGCATAAGAAAAAGCGAAAATCATAAGCTCAAAAAACCCTGAAAAATTCTTGTCTGATATTAGCCTTAAAAACATAAATGATCAGTAAGCCTACTACTAGATTGAACTATTTAATGGGGCAAAAGAGTATAAAAAGGAAACAAGTGATACACTTTCATGAGAAAACGAAATTGAAACACTGTTACCTCCTGATTTGGGTGCCAAACATTAAACAAGGTTCTTATTGAGATCTATTCAAACCTACATGTACAGATTTTAAGGATGAACTTACCTGAGATGTTTGAATCAGAATGTAGTAGATTAGAATGGAAATCAGAATCCCAAGTATCCTGATCAAGCACGTGATGGCTTTGACATTTTCAACAATGTATACTACCAAGTCTTTTTAAATAATAGAACAACAAACATTCCCTACTTATGAGTGCGATCAAAACTCAAAAACCAAATAAAAAATGAATTTAAGGGTAAATCAGTGGCGGAGCTTGAGCCAAAGCTTGGGGAGACGAAATTAAACTATTTTAAAGGGGCAGACTCTATATTTATTAAAAAAAATTCACTACCGGATCAAAAATTTACACTACTGATAAAAAAAAGGGGGGCGCAAAGAAGCTTCGCCCCTGGGTGACATAACAATCATTAGTTTCTAGTTTTAAGCCGTCATGGAAAGAAAAACATACCTAACAGAGCCCCATCTGAAACGTACCGAGCAAAGAAAAACAACATCCGACTTCAAAAGCCCATGTCCATCTTACTTGACCAATTAGAAGTCAAAAATCAATTACTTCATAAAAAAACATTAAAAATAGAAAATGATGTTTAATTTACCATGGCTGACCCCTACCAAATTCACCTTCACCAAGCCTTTTTGTCAAACCTAAAATTGTTTGCGTGTAATTCCTTCAATGGAAATATCCTCCATTGGTGACTCCTTCTTCCCTTCCTTTTCCCTGTTAATTAGCAATCAGTTAACACAATTAGCATACAGAAAAAGACAGTTAAGCAACCATAATCAAAAAACAATAATAAAGAATCTGTAAAAGAATTGAATAGCAAATTCTCCCTTTATCTCAGTTTCTTTCACTTCTTCTACGAGTACTGGAATAGAGTGTGTCTGCCCGAAAACCAGATATCAACTCTCGATTTCAAGTTCGTTGATGGTGTTGAATATCCTGTTAGCTTATGAGAGTCTCAACCATCCCATCACTAATCTGAAACAATAATAAAGTTAATGTTTAACAAGTGATAAAGTAAACTCAGCACAGTAAGTTCTTTAGAGTTTTAACCATACCCACCCTTTTGGGACAGAGACAGCTGCAAGGGAAGGAACAGAACATGAAATTAGAAGTGGGCAGGAATAAAAAAGAAATAACAGTGTTCTACAGACCAGCCATTCATATTAGTCACCCTAAACACTGGTTTAATATATTAATAACCCAAACCCTAGTTAAATAATATTAGTAGTTTTAGACTAACAACAAAACATGCAGTTAGAAGAAACGTAGAAATAAAAAAGAAACAATATTGGAGATCGGTCATAGATGGAGACTTTAACATAATATACCTTAACCGCAACAACATTATAGATATAAAAAGATGAAGGCATTACATACAACATTAGGTTGTGGCAACAATGCTAAAGAAGTATGCAGGTGCGGTCAAAGATGACTTGTTCAAAACAATGACATTAGGCCAGTAAAATAGCTTCATCAAAAAAAATTATGGTGCAAAGAGAACCAAAGAATGTAAAGCACAGTGATAAATCATGATTACCTTTGATAAATTATTAGTAACCAAAGTCATTAGTTACCAATGAGCCAAATCTGTATGTGGTCAAAATGTCAAAGCCATATGGATCATAGTCAAACAACCAAAAGTAGGCAAGTGCAGATGTTAATAGTAACAACAAGAACCTATTGAAGAAATAAACAAAGACTAGACAACATTAATATCGAAGTTTCTTCATAAACTAAAACAAAAGAAAATAGATTCATTTGATACCACCTTCTTGGAATATTTAGATAACCTCTTTCATGTAAAAAAAGATATAGTTAATGGCTGATTTTGGTAAATATTTTAGCTGAATACAAGCTTGCCGTGATGACAACGCAATGATTATTATTGCAAACACAATATTTTGATAGTCCTTGGAAAATCAGTTTCAAACAACAAGGTTGGGCCCACAAGTCTTGCTAAAGAAATGCCTCACATGAATCCTTCTCCAAAACTAGTATGTGGCCTGCAATGCTAACAAAATAATATATATTAGTAACCCATGACATGTTATCATCATCACATTTGAGTACATGACATATTTATGTGTTGATATATGAAGATATTGTTATGTTTTTAACATATTAGTTCTGTATCTCAGCGTCTTCCAGTTCTCCTATAAATACTAGAATAGAGTGTGCGTACCAGAAAACCAGATATCAACCGCAGAATTAGGTTAAATATTAACTCACAAAAGATGTTGTTTTCCTTCTTACAGGGCCTTTTATGGAGTTGAATTTCCTCTTAGTATCTGAGAATCTGAAAAAAAAACCCATATAATTAATGATTGATAAAGCAAACTCAACAGTCAACATAGTAAAGTTATTGTAGTACTGTTTTCAAACTTGATCAAATAAAAACTATTATAGAGTTTGTAACAGATTCCCACCGTTTTTAGACAAGACACCTGCAAGGAAGCAACATAACATGAAATTAGAAGTATGCAGAATTAATAGAAATAACAAAAGACCGGAGACAGTCATTGATGAATACTTTTAAATAATATAATTCAACAAAAAATTACAGAAATATAATGGGGAGGGTGTTACATACACCATTTAGGTTGAGGCAGCTGCACTAAAGAAGTATACATATGTCATTGATGGTGCGGTCTACAACAGATAGTTCGAAACAGTGACACAATGCCATGTAAGTAGCTACATGGAAAAGTTGTGCAATAGAAACAAAGAATGTAGAGCATAGTGATACATAACGATTACCTTAAATAAACTAAAATTTTGACCAGCACTTGAATTGACCTGAAAATAAAGTTCCTTTCCTTCTTTTGTGCTGGTTGAAAGGGTGTTCTTTGCCGTGCTCTGCTGCGCAGAAAAAGTTTCGTTAGGTCACTTAATTCAATTCCCCAATTCAGGTTACTTCCTAACTTCCATTTTTAAGTTTCCATATCTCATTTCTCTAACTGACGTGACAAGTAACAGGATCGAGACATGTTTCAATAATCAGAATCTTAAGTCTAGAACCCCCCCCCCCCCCAGAACACACACACACATCTATATCAACCACCTTACTAGCTCAAGAATCAATTACTGTAAAGAAAAACATAAAATATTATATATAAGGAATGTATTATTTACGTATCTTGCAAAAATTCTTTTGTTCCTCTTTCCTGTTGGATTAGCAACAAGTTGATACAATTAGCATGTAAATCCCTTTATAAGAAATAACAGTCCAAATGTCGAAGCCAAATGGATCACAATCAACTAAGCCATAAATACGCAAGTGCAGCTCTACAATAGTAACCGTGAGAACCTGTTTAAGAAATAAACAAAATGATAACAAGATATAGCAGACATAATAATTTGATAGTCATGGGTATACTACATGCATGTAAATGTTTTATCAGTTTCAAACAGGCAAACAGCAATAAGGCGAGGCCCACAAGTCTTGCTAAAGTAAGGCCTCACATGAATCCTTCTCCGTAACTAGTATGTAGCCTACAACACTAACAAAATAATATATTAGTAACCCATGACATGTTATCATCAATCACATTTGAGTACATGACATATTTCTGCATTGATATATGAATATCTTGTTATGTATTAACAAACCTGTGTTATCTTTCAATTCTTCTATAACTACTGGAATAGAATGTGAGTACCAGAAAACCAAATATCAATGGCAGGTTTAGGTTAAACATTAACTCACAAAGATGTTGTTTTCCTTCTTAAAGTACCAGGGCCTATTATGGAGTTGAATTTCCTGTCAGCTTCTGAGAATCTGAAAGAACAATAAAATTAATGAATGATAAAGCAAACTCAAGAGTCAACATAGTAAGGTATTGAAATATTGTTTCCAAACTTGATGAAATAAAATTATTTATGATTTTGTTGCAGGTACCCACCCTTTGTAGACAGACCTGCAAAGAAGCAACATAACAAGAAATTACAAGAAATAGCAATATACTTTTTTAATAATAAATATTATAATAATAAATTTATTAATTATAAAATGATGTTTTAAAATATGATATGACTAACATTATGTATGAGAAAATATATATATATATATAATAAAACATTGATATTAACTTTTTTAAATTTTGTTTTTAATTTATTTTTTAAAAATAAATATTTTGTTCTAAAACAAACCGTATAAAATGTCAATTTTAGAAAATTTCTTATTACAACTACCAAATTTGTTGTTTTTTTTTTGTTTTTAAAAGTTTGAGTTTTTAAAAATATCAATTTATTTAGAGATAAACCTTAATAAATATATTTATGTCTTAATTTATTAAATATTAAAAAATATTAAAATAATATTGTTAATGATTAAGGTAATCTATCAATACTGATAAAAGAATGTTTTTGTATGCCACTTGTTACAATTTTAGAGCTACTAATTTTTATTTTTCCGTTTCTTTTCCCTAATAAATATCACATTAACTTAAAATGATATTATTTAGTTCTTTTTATATTACACATATAATTTCTTTTAAAAGATATCTTTTTACAAATGCAATTCATAAAGAAATAATATTTTTTTTAAATAATAATTTTTTTTAAAAAACACTATATTTTAAAACCTTTAGCTTTTAAAAATAATTTCTTATGAAACAAAAGTAATTAAATTTCAAATTATAATAAATAAATTATCAAGAATGACACTTTTTTTTAAAAAGGTTGGTTTTGGAACAATTTGTTTAAAACCTGTTTTTAAAAAGAAAAACAAAAAATATTTATAAAATTTTAAAATATAATATATTTTCTTTTATCACTCTTGCGTAATGTAAATCATAGCTTGTATCAAAATATCGTTTTATATAATTCATTAATATTTATTAACAACTATTTAATATGTTATTTATTCAACCCGTGTAATACACAGGGTACTAACATAATTATTTAATAAGAGAGAGAGGCTGAAACTTTTTTGTGAAAATTATCTTTGTGTTGACACGTGACATCTCATTTACCTTTTTGTTAGAGTAAAACAATTTATTTAATAAAAATATGATTTCTCGATCAATTTCATGATCTCTCAAGGAAATAACAAACATTATTGTGTACGTGAAAAAATAATTACAAATGAAAAAACTGTCTGAAAATTTTAATCCAACAATGCAATGTATATTATAATTGACTCGACAAATAATGATATGGTGCTTGAGATTGTTTTAAAATAAGTTATGTGATTTAAAATTACACAAACTCATTGTTACTTATTTCTAAAATAATTAGACAGTCATAATAAAATTGTAACAATGCATCAGTTTTGTAACAATCAATATTATTTACCATTACAAAATGACAAAAAAGAGAAATAACTAAACCGTGCCTTTGTTATCTCTTTCTCAATTTTGTGATATCTCAATAAAATAACTATATGATCCCTTTTTTTACAGCTTTGATATACTACAATTGATATTGTGAAGAATAAAGAATTGACATAACTAAAACAATTTTTCTACTATAATAAAAGGGTATCTTGAATGACATGTGATAATATCATAATTACAATCATCAAAATTTGTTCATCTATCTCCTATTAAATAATTATCTTGATTACTAATAATATTATTTAATACTTTTTAGATTTAATAAATAAATTAAAAAAAGTTTAATTTATTAATGTTATTTCTAAATAAATAAATTTTTATAAAATAATTTTTTTTTTCTAAAGCATAAAACAAAAAGTTTAATTTATTAATGTTATTTCTAAATAAATAATTTTTTATAAAATAATTTTTTTTTTCTAAAGCATAAAACAAAAAGTTTAATTTATTAATGTTATTTCTAATAAATAATTTTTTATAAAATAATATTTTTTTTTTCTAAAGCATAAAACTTTATGAAAAATACAAAATATTTTAAAATTGGTATATTTAAAAAGTCAATTTATTAAAACGAAAAAAATTAAATTTGGGAGTTATAATAAGGAAATTCTATACGGTTGTTTAGAACAATTGTTTTTTATTTTAAAAAAAATTAAAAATAAAATTTTAAAAAGTTGATATCATTTTTTTAACTTATAATCATTTCTCATATATGATTTCAGTTATATCATATCTTGTAATATCATTTTATACTTCATGAATTTTATTATATTAATAATTTATTTATGCAACTCGTGTAACACGTGTGTTTATTAAAACTAGTAGTATTAATATACATGTCCAAAAAAGTAGTATATAATAGTCGATTCAAAAAAAATATTGTGTTTAATATTGTATTAAAATAAGTTATTCAATTTGAAGGGACATAATTCATTCTAAAGTAACTAGATTGTCATATTAAGATCGTAAAATATCACCTCTCGTGACAAATAATATTTACTACAAATAATATTGACTACAAATGAGTGAGAGGTCTTAAAATTACTTACACTAAATCACTAGTCTTCTTTTATCCACGTTAATACACACAACCGCGTTGTCGACATCTAAGACGGGGCGTTTTCTATAAACTCATCTCCTCTCAACTCTTCGGTAAGATTTGACTAGAATCTCACCTTACCCTTTTTTTTGTCCGAGTGAAATCCAAGAAGGATGTCGCCAGACTTAATTGTAAAGTCTTCTTTTATCTATATCAGTGTGTCCAAAGAGCGTTGTTGGCATTTGAGATGGAGCATTTTCTATGAAGTTAACACCTCTCATGGCTTCTTCGATCAATTGACTGGAGTCTCATCCCACCCTCTAATCTTAGATTTTCTAAAACAAATAATAAATAAGCTATTATCAAATGCATTCTCGAATAAATTCATACATGCAACAAATAACTAGTACTCCTTTTGTGTCGTCCGATATACATGTGTGTAGGGAATTGAAGTTTCATAAGAAAACAAAGAAAACCAAGGAAACCAAAGGTATAATTTGTAAGTTTTTTTTTCTTTTAAACGCTAAAAGAGTAACTAAATATCTATTACGTATATATCGAGCATAAATACGAAAATGAGGGGTGTTACATATACGTAACACTATGTAGTATGAGAAATTGTTACATTAACCTATGTGTTACATTTATGTCAAACTATGTTATGCTTTTTATTTGATAACTATCCTTATCTATCATATACATACATAAATATATAGAGGCTTGTAATAAACAAATCTATAATTTAAACTTTGTTCCTTTATCATTTTCATCTTTCGTAAATTTTCCTTTTATGTCCCGTCATAAGTTTTGTAAGTTAACATGTTTCAACATGCATGTATGGTTCAACATTTTTACGTTTCACTTTACATTTCGTCTAAATTTTGTGAGTTAACACGACGGAACATATGTGTGTAGTTCAACGTTTTTACATTTTTTTTTCCCATTTGACAGGTACGTAGCAACACGCGTGTCCTAGATAGGCTTAATTATATTTTTCTATGTTTTACGTTTCGACATTTATTCGCATCAACACACCGCAACTTCAATTGATGATCGTTGGCAGTGATGTGACATTGGCGATGTTTGGCACGGTTTATGCCCAAGTCGCACACGAGAGGGATTAATTTTAGTTTGTATAACTAATTACCAGCTTGAAGCATATTTTAAGGAATAAAATTTTCTATTTGTATAAATACATTATGAAAATTGAAAAAAAAAAGTTTCCAACACTAATTAAACATAACGTAAATTGCAATATTAATTTAAAAGTAAGGGTATAAATTTTATATCTTATATGTATGTTATCAATACATTAAAATTTTATTTTTAAATTCGTATAATCTATAGATATTAATAAAAGAAGGTTTCTTATGTCACTTGTCATCTTTTTAAACCACATTTTTAACATTTGTCATTCTTCTAAACATTCTAACTTTATTTTCCTTTCAAAATTATATTAAAGTAATTTAAACACTCAAATAATTTCTCTTACTTTATAAAAATTAATTTGGTCAATTAATATATTTTCTTCTCTCATCTACATTTTTTTAAATCAAACCATGATTTTAAAAATAAATTTTACTAAAACAATCAAAATTCATATCTTTTCTAAATTGAACCTTTTGAAACAAAATATTTTAAATCTATTTTTTAATAGTTATAAAAAATATGGAGTTTTCTAAAAGCAGTTTTATTAAAACAACCATAATAATTATAAACTTTAGTTTTTAATAAATAATAATTTGTAAACAATAAATTTTTATAAGAAAATCTTAAAATAAATATTTAAAATGAAAGTAGTTAGATAAAAGAGTTAAAGATAGTATAATTGTTTTATCTCTTGAACAAGTACGTATATATAATTTTTTACATATCTTATATTAAATTGTCGTACTGTAACTTTTATTGTCTTTTACTAACTATAATCCGTTTAATAAATGAGTTTCTAGTCTATTTATTTATCTATATATCTATTTATCTATAACTTATCTATTGCTTATTTATTTGAAATAACTATTCATATGCAATTATAATCATATTTTATTTTCAAACATGGTTTTATAATTCATAAATTTTTATTATTAATTATTTATTATTTTATTTATTCAACCCGTATAATACACGGGATACTAACTTAGTACACTAGTATATAGTCTAGTACTAGTATGTAATATAAAAATAAAAACTTAAAATGAAATAGATTGAAGAAAAGTGAACTCGCAAGTGAAAATGTCTCTAAAATGATGAATTTACTACAAACCGATCACTGGTTTTTTAAAAAATATATCAATTCGGTTTCACTTTCGCCCAAGAAAACGGTAGTTTATGTAGAGGCATTTGTGCTTTGACAATTCTTCTTTTATTAACATTCTAGCCCAACTGAAACTTTTTGTTAACATGAAAATTGGGCTTGCTATAATAGCATTCACTCTAACTTTTCCGTTTTCAACCTCACATTTATAATATATTAATTATCAATAATATACTATTATTAAATTCCCTGTACATTAAGGTTTGTATTTTAATTTAATGGGTTATACTTATTTTTGAATTTTTTAATCTTTAATTTTCTCTTCCTTTTAACCCCAATACTTTTACAACATTTACACTTTTAACCCCTATGAATTTTCACTTTTCACTTTACCTTTATACATTTCATATTTTTACAAGTTTTTTGTTCTCCGTTTCAACCTACATTTTACGAGTTAACACACTGCAATGTGTGCGCGTGATTTTAGAATTATGCTTATTTTTCCTCTTTAACGGCCTGTCACAACACGCAAGTACTAGATCAACTTAGTTTTTTTTATGTTTTACGTTTCACGTGTGTGGTTAAAACGTTTTTAGTTTTTACGTTTACTTTTCCGTTCGGTTTTATATTTTTCGTTTTTATGTCTTTTTTAATACGATCATTTTAGATGTTGGTGGTTGCTAACGATAGTATGACATTTTTGCTATTTGACATGATTTTACACCCCTACTACAACGCAAGGAGCTTATACTAGTTTACACTAAAAACATAATTTTTCTTTTTCTTTTGATTAAATAATATTTTTTTATATTTTTCATTATCTTTTATCTTTCATTCACTCACAACCACCTTTAAAAGAATTAAAAAATTTACGATGGTTGTACTATGTTTCCCCAAATCTGAGGAATCACGGTACAATCCCCGTAAATATTTAATCTCTTTCGCTCACAACCACTTATATCTACTTCCTATAATACACGGGACATACTCATATAAAAAATAAGAAACACAATATGAACGCTTAAGTGATTAGTGCATATGGAATTATGGATTCATGTTTGACTCTTTTATAATCGAGTATTCCAATTGGAAGTTACATTTTTTTTGTACGACAAACACACATTTAGTCTTATTTCTAAAGCTACTTTATTTTTACGATTAGACTTGAATTATCAATCTTATAGGAAGAGACGATGCCGTATATACTTTTAGTGTATTTATACTCATTTGTGTTATTTAATTTTACTTTGTTATTTTCAATTTTTTGGATTTTAGCGAACCAACGACAAATTCAAGTCATTCGGTTTTGAAATTGAATTTGTTTTCATTTTCAATAAAAACATATATTATTTATATTTGAACACATAACTTCACCAGTCTTGATTGAATGATAAACAACTAAACAAATATAATACTTTACCAAATCAAACCACATCTTTGTTACCATATATCCTCCGTAAAAATATCAACAAATTTATATAAAATACACATACCTTTACAAATATGTTTTTGTACAAACATAATATCTTTTACGAATCTTCCTAGAACCCGATGCACATGCCACATTCAAAGGCCAATATAACGATACCACTCATTGTCCAACCTTATATAACAATAATAATAATATTATTATTTTCATCATCATTTACGGGTTGTTTGACCCAACAGATTACCCGATAAACCGATACCCATCATCGTGAATTCGCCATAAATGTGTTGGTGGTTTTGGGTGTAATCAATTAACCATCAACGTCGATTGAAAACCCAATTGAAAGAACTTCACTCTCTATCAATACTTCCAAAATTCTTTCAATTTGTATTCATCTTTTGCTCAAAACTTCAAAGATCTTCTCAACATGACAGGTTCGTACTCTTTTTTCTGTTTGTTTGTATGTCAATTCGTCTATCAGTTTCATCACATGTATCGATTGGTTTCCTTTAGTGTGTATTGGATTTAACTGGGGACAAAGTACTTTGTTTGTAGGTTTAACTGTTTCCCAGTTTAGTGATTGTGATGTTTTAGCAGCAGAGATGATGATGATTGATGGAATATGTTCTTCGAATTTCAAAAATTGTTAATTGGGTCTTCAAGTTAAAGATCATCGTTTCAATTTTGAGTGATGATGTTTCTTTCTTTTTTCCATGCGATTTGTTAATTGAAGCATAGATTGTGTTATTGACTTATTTCAGTTCTTAAAGATTAATGATTAAGTGGGTTTAAGTAAAAATTTATCCTTTGTCAAAGATCATACTCTTTTTAAGTTTATGATTTGATTTACTAAACAGTTTTGAAAGCCAAAAGAGCTAATGCAAATTAATAGTTGAAGTTGTTGTGGATTCTAAATCCAAAAGAACAGGATAAAGTGATTTTTAAAATATGAATCACCATTGTTGTAACTCATGTGGGCTCTCAGTTTTTACTTTTTACTCTGATTTCAAAACAATTGAATTTATCTTAAACTAATAATCAGTTTGTATGGCCTTCAAAATGCTTAATTTTGTGATAAAAGATATTCGAGTTCATAATTGGTCAAACTGTTGGATTCTTTTTTGTAATGTTTTGGAATACCCTAACATTTTTAGTGCATATTACATTTGCAATGGATATGGCATTCTATATGGTAATGTTGTTGTACTATATTATGTGATCTGATGTCTTGTAACCTCTGTAACTTTCCCATTATATATAACTCACTGCAAGATGTTTGTTCTTGACAATTCTTCCAATTTAAAAGTTATCTACTTGCTCAGTCTTTATCTTACACATACTGATGGTATGATCTTGTTCCACAAGATTCACTTTTTTTAATCTTGTATTAATCATCACTGTTTCTTAGATTTCTTGTATTAAAATCTTCCCAAAATGATGCTAACTTTTTGGCACATATGGTTATTTATCTTGTAGATAATGAAGATCCAGTTGTGGCGACTCAGTCTGGCCTATTGCCGCTTTCCAAACTCAAACGTTGGCAATGGTGGGTTCTCGTTGCCTTTAACATATGTTTTCTGATTATAGGTCAAATTGTCGCGGTTCTTTTGGGTCGATTTTATTATGATCAAGGTGGAAACAGTAAATGGCTGGCTACACTTGTTCAAACTATTGGGTTTCCTATCCTCTTCATCCCATATATTATTTTTCCTTCAATTAATAAATCATCAACTACATCCAACACAACCTTTTCACCAGCGGTTATTTTCTTGATCTATATTGTTGTTGGTGCGCTAATTGCTGGTGACAATATGTTATACTCTGTGGGATTACTATACCTTTCAGCCTCTACATACTCCCTCATATGCGCTACTCAATTAGCCTTCAACGCGGTCTTTTCATATTTCATAAATTCCCAGAAGTTTACAGCTTTAATTTTCAATTCTGTGGTGGTTCTTTCGTTATCCGCCTCTCTGCTTGCTGTGAATGATGACTCAGATAAGCCGTCTGGCGTCACAAACAAGAAGTACGCCCTTGGTTTTGTGGCTACACTTAGTGCTTCTGCTCTTTATGCACTTTTACTTTCACTCATGCAACTTACATTCCAAAAAGTTATCAAAAAAGAAACGTTTTATGTGGTTCTCGAGCTTCAAATCTACACGTCATTCTTTGCCACTTGTGTTTCCGTCATTGGTCTTTTTGCTAGTGGCGAGTGGCGGACTTTGGGTGGTGAAATGGACAGTTTTGGTAAGGGTGGTCTGGCTTATGTGATGACATTGGTTTGGACTGCTGTGGCGTGGCAGGTGTGTTCAGTTGGTGTTGTGGGCTTGATCTTTGTGGTGTCATCTTTGTTTTCAAATGTGATCAGTACTCTGTCATTGGCCCTGACTCCATTAGCTGCACTAGTCGTGTTTCATGACAAAATGAATGGTGTAAAGATAATCGCGATGCTAATGGGCTTGTGGGGTTTCTGTACCTACATTTATCAGAATTATATTGATGATCTTGAGGCGAAGAGAAAACAAACGGATGATACTGGTACGCAACTTAAATAGTTAAATCTTCAAGTTGATGTTTTTTAACCATCTTTCATCTAACTGTTAGAAAGTATCCTGACATCTTGTTAAAGTTGGATATTATGAAGGATTATTCTCAGAAGGTTTAATGTATGGATCTTGTTTTAGTTAATCTTTAGTCGGTTTTTATATGTTATTGAATGTTTTATCATCAGGGAATTATCTTAAAATAGCAACATACTTTAGTTTTTTACTGATCATACTTTTTAGCGCGATTATCCTCTCTAATCGGGTATTCAGGATTAAGGTTTAGTTTATTTCATGCACATTTAGGGGCAGTATTATCAGAAGAATCAACTCCATTGCTACTTGAATGAAACTGAGCATAAGCAGAAGCAGGAAACTTGTTCCTCCAGATGCACTAGTTGAGGTATGTTTTGACTTTTTTGGTCAAATGGGTCTGATTTGACTTAATTCTATATAATTTGTAACAGTAGAGCTATTGGTTGCTTGTTATAAGTAAAATTGGAGGTAGAATTGAATTTGAAATGACTTGTTTGACCGTTAAAGTCAAAATAGTTTTCTTGTTTTGCAATGGAGGTGATTGAATTTCTGTATAGGCATTGTGCATGATAGTTGGTGGAAGCGGCCGTCACGAATGTATTGGTGTTGGCGGTGCCGTGGTGGCCAAAGGGTGGTGGTGGTGGTTTGTTTGGCTATTGTTGTATTTTGGACTGTGCATTGTTTGAGGAAATGTATATCTGCATTGATGTAAAAAATATGTTAAAGATGAAAATATTATACTTACAGTATTGGAGATCTTTAAAGATCTCAAGAATTGAATTAGGTTACATTTTTTAACAATTCTGTTGAAAAGTATGTGTTTTAAATTATTGATTATGGTTGTGTAGCTTGTAAAACTAGGAGAAAATGAATATATCGGTCACATGACATGTTAAAATGACATACATGCCCTAATTATCTAATACGTGTCGTATGAGTTGGTGTCATAAAAGTATACATGCCATATGATATGATATAGCGACACAAAAGTGATTAATATGATCATTGGCAGAGTCATATGATTCGTATGACATTCTTTGCATTGTCATATGGTCTATATGATAACGTCATCTGATCTAATGTTTGACGTAATGTAATAGCAATATAGCATCACCGGTGAATGTACAAATGCACCTTCAAAATATAAATTATAAAATAGAAAGTGTCAAATAAAAAAGATGCATCATTCATTTTCTAAAAGTTCATTTTGTTTGTATAAAGTAGCTAAACAAACAAATAAGACAGTTTTATTTGATACATTAAATTAAAGATAGTGGAATATTAATTTGATTTTTGCCGTGTGAAACGAACAATACTGTATACCAAAAGCTTAAATTCAATAATATAAATTGAACCCATTTATTATATAAAATTTTCGACTTTTATATGAATGAGAAAGATACTAGACAAATAGTAGTTGGGGGGTTATCAAGGCTTAACTTCAAAGAATATCCAAGGGAAAACAATGTTATTTCAAGAACATGCATCAACAATCATATTCTAAATAATAACAATATACTAATATAATAACAACAACAATAATAATCTTATTATTACTTTACAACTACTATAATAATCTTAAAAGATAGATAATTAGATGCTTTTAGGTCCGATTGTAAAGTAACAGTGTGCAAGTTCAGAAATGTATCAATGTGTAATCGTATATGACTCAAGTATTTTGAATGTTAGGAAAAAAAACTATGCAAAATCTTGTTAAATCTACTTAATGGTGTCATCGTGTGTTGTTTTTAGTCAAATAACATTGCATAATCCACAAATTACGTGACTACGAGACGTAGATACTCAAATATAATTCGCATACCATTTATCCGTAAGCAAATCAAAAGTCATTTTTAGATGAGACATCAAATCAAATACTAGATTTCACTTTGCCAATTGTGTTGATAGCTCAATGATAATCAAAGATCATTTACAATAAAAAAACTAAGATCTAAAGCCTCACATGAAATGTATTAGTAATTGGTGTCGTTTAACTGTTTGAGTCGTGTTGGCTATAATTTCTTACCCGTTTCACAAGTCGATGAAGTTCGGGGACCTAAGTTTGACAAGTCGTTCAAATTGGTTTATTATGGTTTGCTATTCTAGTTACAGTTCAAATCATATTAAAAGTCACAGATATAAATATTAGCTAAATTATATAAACCCATGTTGAGATAGAGGTGTACAAACCGGTTTTTATGCCCAAACCGTGTCACACCCCGACCGACGGCGGAATAATCGGAGCGGACGAGGGAATGATTGATTGTTCCTGACTCATGGTCGTCTATTAGTGGTGATAGTATTAAAATCATATTACAAAACAGCACAGATTAACATATGCAAATACAAAGTTTCAGTCACAAAAGATATCCATTTTTAGCTAAGTCCAAAGTTCTAATTGTAAGCTTGCAGATAATCCAACTAAGCAGCATGTCCTGAAATCATATGAGAAAATAAGGTCAGCTAACGAGTTAGCTGGTGAGTAATCATAGTTTGATTTACATAGAGATCGATTGTTTGATTGAGAAAAAAAAAATCCAATTCACAAGGTAATGTTAAGACTTATAAAGCAATAGCATAGCATGTAGATAAGCCGACACAATATAAACCCCTTGACTTGACATTTTGCATATAATAGACTTGCACACACACACACACCATAGGTTGACTATTTGCCTCCGGCACAATCACCACTCGACTATTCATGTGGGGTGGGTTATCCAAAACCAGTAGATCTACCATTGATACCAAGATCGATTGATTGTATTAGGGTTCAAACTGTTGTCCCGTTTATCATAGTTTGCACACATAATTGAAGTAATAACATAACCTGTTTTGAATTGAATTTAAAATGAATAACGATAGAATAACAACATGATTGAATATTGTGTCACATGATTTCCCCAAATATGAAATAATAGAAAAGGGGCTATGAATACTCACTTGGATTGATGAATCGAGATTGATTTAGATAGATTAGGCACCTATGAAAATCCTCACGGTAAACCTAAGGAAAAGGTGTCTCGAGAGTTAAGATCATAACAAATTTGTGAATTAGAAATAGGTTTAGAGGTTCGAGTGGAATTTGGGGTTTTGTTAAATAAAATTTTTTTTATAAAAACTTTATTTGATTTTTATGACTTTTAACTATTTTCTGAAATTTCTTAAAACATTTAACACTTGAATAAATTAAAGAAAGGAAGGAAAAATATTGTGGAGGTGCCCGGGTTTGAACCCGTGACCTCTAGGATGCATGGGCGTGGGTTTACCATCAGGCTATGTGCCTGTTAGTGGTAATTATCTGATTTAAATGATACTTAAACATATTATAAAAACCCCAAATCAACCCAAGAACCCTAGAATGAAGATCACTGAAATCGAGCATCCATTCGATTATGATAATGAGATCTATGTTGGGGCTTTTGTTCCCCACACAGAAACGAACTTATGAGTGTGTTTAATTACCAGATTGGTTTTGGTTGGAGGGTGCTTGAGTTCAATCTTGAGCCGCGACAGGGAGGTGATCGGTTTCGAAGTATGTGTGTGTGTGAGGTGAAATTGGTTGTGCAGGGAGCTTAGGCGAGTGCGAAGGAGCGTTTGCCCTCTATTTATAGGTTCAATTGATCGAGGATGAGGTCCAACGACTACCTCGATTTCTCAGTTTCGGGGGGGGGGGGGGGGGGTCCGGGTTCGATTAATTCGAGGCTTTGGAAGGGAATGGGGACCCGGGTGATGGTCGATAGGCTTAGGGGAACGTGGTACGGTCATCAATTGACGTTATAGGTACTCAATTTGAATGAATTTTGCAGGTTAAGGTTCGGTTGGTAGGGGGGGCGGCGGTGCGCAAGGGGTCAGATTTCAAATCAAATGGTGCACTCGAGTTCGAGGGGTAAGGGCGACGGGTGCAGGGGGTCAAATTGGGTTTAATTTTGCTGATTTCGGTGGCCTTGGGGCTCGCCGGAGCTGTCGCCGGCGGCGACCGGGGATGGGGACGAGGGCGGCAGAGGGGTTGGGTGTTTAAATCATATTTACACAAATGGTCCTTGGTGTTTGGATTGGTTTTAGTATTTGGCTAAACTAGTTTTTTTGTTTTTTTGTTTTTTTTTTTAAGGTTTAAACTTTGGCCCCAATTTTGATAAAAGTTGGTTTTAATGGCTAAATCTTATAACCCTTTACATTTATATAAAAAAACTGAATTTGTACATGTTATGTTATGACTTTATTATTGTTATTAATATTATTATTATATTATTATTATTGTTATTATTAATATATATACTCTACATTTAATTAAGTTTGTGAAACTTATTAAATAATTCGAGAAATTTAATAAACGCCAAACGGGTTTCATACAATTCATTAAACTAGCAATAAAAGCGAAAACATGATGGTTTCATTGATAACCACCCAAACGGGTTCGGTTTACAAACGGGTCAAATGTCACAGTCTCCCCTGCTTTAGGAAATTTCGTCCCGAAATTAATTCACGAGGAGGCTGATGCGAAAAGTTGAGGGTACTTCGATTTCATTTGGTCCTCACGTTCCCAGGTGAACTCTGGGCCACGTTTAGATTCCCAGCGGACCTTGACAATGGGTATCCGGCTACGCTTGAGTGTTTTGACCTCTCGATCCATGATTTCCACAGGCTTCTCGATAAAGTGCATGGATTCATCTATGCGAACCTCATCGAGTGGAATGTGGAGGTTTTCATCGACAAGACATTTCTTGAGGTTGGACACGTGAAACGTAGGGTGAACATTGCTAAGTTCTTGGGGTAATTCCAGCTTGTAAGCAACCTGCCCAATACGCTCGAGAATTTTGAAAGGACCCACATAACGAGGCGCTAGTTTCCCTTTCTTTCCAAAACGGATCACTCCCTTCCAGGGTGACACCTTAAGAAGTACGAGTTCGCCGACTTTGTATTCCATGGGCTTACGTCTGTTATCAGCATAATGCTTTTGACGATTTCTAGCAGCGATCAAGTTATCACGGATCTTATGAATTTTGTCAGTTGTTTCTTGTATCAATTCCGGTCCAGTAATTTGTGATTCACCAACTTCCGACCAACAGATGGGAGATCGACACTTTCGGCCATACAAGGCCTCAAATGGTGCCATCTGGATGCTGGTGTGATAACTGTTATTGTAAGAGTATTCGATCAACGGAAGATGAGAATCCCACGATCCACTAAAATCGATGACACAAGCCCGGAGCATATCCTCGAGGGTCTGTATCGTTCTTTCAGTCTGACCGTCGGTTTGCGGGTGATAGGCTGTGCTAAGATTCAGTTGAGTTCCGAGAGCTGATTGGAGACTTTTCCAGAAGCGAGAGATGAAGCGACCATCGCGATCAGAGATGATATCTAAAGGTACACCATGCCGACTGACTATTTCATTGATGTATATACGAGCCAATTTCTCGACTCGGTACTCCTCACGAATTGGTATGAAATGAGCTGACTTAGTCAATCGATCAACGATAACCCAGATACTATCGTGACCACTAGCGGTACGAGGCAGCCTGGTGATGAAATCCATGGATATGCTTTCCCATTTCCATAATGGAACCTCGGGTTGTACGAGTAATCCAGAGGGACGTTGATGTTCGGCTTTGACTTTGGAACATGTGAGGCATTTAGATACATACAAGGCTATATCCTTCTTCATGCCAGGCCACCAATATTGGTTTCGAAGATTCATGAACATCTTATCTGCTCCCGGATGAATAGAATAACGAGCCTTATGAGCCTCATCCATGATGGTTGCTCGAAGGTTATCGCGATTCGGAACCCAAAGTCGATCTAGAAAATACAGTAGTCCGTCCGACCTGGTTTCCAATTGGAGTTCAGCACCGCATGACATTTCCTCATACATGTTGCCCTCGGTGACTGATTCGTGTTGAGCTTCGAGTATACGGGTCAGGAGGTCGGTTTGAATGGTGACACTTTGAAGCATAACTTGGCCCTTACGACTTAATGCATCGGCTACGACATTAGCTTTACCGGGGTGGTAACGAATCTCACAGTCATAGTCGTTAAGTAGTTCGACCCAACGTCGTTGCCTCATGTTAAGCTCCTTTTGGTTGAAGATGTACTGGAGACTCTTATGGTCGGTGAATACAACACATTTAGTGCCATAGAGATAGTGTCTCCAGATTTTGAGTGCGAATACAACAGCACCCAATTCAAGATCGTGCGTCGTGTAATTTTTCTCATGAATCTTCAATTGTCTTGAGGCATAAGCTATAACTTTGCCTCGTTGCATGAGAACGCAACCTAGACCTTGTTTTGAAGCGTCACAATAGACAACAAAGTCGTTGTTGCCATCAGGAAGTGTTAGGATCGGTGCCTCACACAGCCTTTGCTTGAGGGTTTGAAATGCTTTTTCTTGATTGGGCCCCCAAGAAAAAGGCTTATCCTTGTGGGTCAAGGAAGTGAGTGGCCCAGCAATCTTCGAGAAGTTAGGAATAAAACGTCGGTAATATCCGGCTAAACCAAGGAATGAACGAATCTCTGTAGGAGTCTTAGGTTCTCTCCAATTCTTTACTGCCTCGATCTTTGCGGGATCGACGTGAATCCCCTTGCTGTTTACTATGTGACCAAGAAATTGAACCTCATTAAGCCAGAATTCACACTTTGAGAATTTGGCGTAGAGTTTCTCTTTCCTCAGAAGTTCGAGTATTAGACGAAGGTGGTTCTCGTGATCGGATTTGGATTTGGAGTATATCAAGATGTCGTCGATGAATACAATCACGAATTTGTCTAGATATGGCCTACACACACGATTCATCAAATCCATGAATACTGCCGGTGCATTGGTTAACCCGAAAGGCATAACTGTAAACTCGTAGTGGCCATATCTTGTACGAAAAGATGTTTTTGGAATGTCATCGTCGTGCACACGGAGTTGGTGGTAACCAGAGCGAAGATCGATCTTTGAGAAGTACAAGGCACCCTGAAGTTGATCAAATAGATCGTCGATTCTGGGTAATGGGTAACGGTTCTTGATCGTGAGTTTGTTGAGTTCCCGATAATCGATACACATGCGAAAAGAACCATCCTTTTTCTTCACAAATAAGACTGGAGCTCCCCATGGTGATGAGCTCGGGCGAATGAATCCTTTGTCTGACAGTTCTTGCAATTGGCTAGCAAGTTCTTGCATTTCGGAAGGTGCAAGACGATAAGGTGATTTCGCCACAGGGGTAGCCCCAGGTACAAGGTCAATCCGGAATTCGACTTGACGAACAGGGGGTAATCCAGTTAAGTCGTCGGGAAAGACTTCAGGAAATTCCCGAATGATTGGGATATCTGCAATTCCCGTTGATTTTACGTCCGTCTTCACAATGTGTGCTAGGAATGCCACATAGTGTTTACGGAGGTACTTCTGAGCTTTCGTGCATGACATGAGCCTAAGCCCTTTGGAAGGCTTCTCCCCGAAGATTTGTAGTATGCTTCCGGTCGGAAGAGGAATACGAATGATCTTCTCGTAACAAACCACTTCGGCATGATTCTTTGATAACCAGTCCATGCCTACTATGACATCGAAACTACCCAGTTGCATGGGTATAAGATCGATAGGGAAATCGTGCTCGCTTAGATTCAAGGTACATTCGGGAATGACAGAATTAATGGTAACGGGTTTTCCGTCAGCTATCTCTACCGTAAAGGGGTTGTCTAGCTTGGTTCGGGCACTAGCAAGTAAGGGCTCAAAGTCTAAGGATACAAAGCTTTTATCGGCACCGGTGTCAAACAGAATCGAGGCGTATTGATTATTAATTTGGAACATACCGTTCACCACGTCGTTGCTAACTTGAGCTTGTTGAGCATTGATGTTGAATGCTCGACCTTGAGCTACAGGGACGGCCTTGAGGAGCTTCGGACATTGGTTGCGGAAGTGGTTAGGATCCCCGCATTGGTAGCATGCTCTTGCTTGCGTGATTGCCGGGGTATGCTGAACAGTCGGTGTTGTAACTGGAACCCTTGCAGTATTCTTGCACAGATTGAATGTGTGACCAAAACGGCCACAGTTTGTGCATTGACGACACTGAACGTTAGTGGGATGGTGATACTTGCAGTTGTTACACTGCGGGAAGGATCCAGCGTATGGCTTCTTCATCAACGATTGGTTGTTTACTACTGGTTGACGAGTCGGAGGGACTTGATTAATTGGCACAGCGGGGGTAATTACAGTAAAGTTTTGAGATTTAGCCTTCCTCTTGTTGTTCTTGGAAGACTCGGGTTGGTCGGTTTTGTCGGTTTCGGTAGGAAGTTTATCGGCCTTCTTCCTTGACCCTTTCCTGGTTAAAGAACCAGCTTTCACATGATTATCGGTTAACTGTGCAGCCAGTCTAATCGCATCTTCTAGTGTCGAAGGATTCCTTCCTAACACCGTATCCTGAATCTGCATGGGTAGTCCCCCAATGTATTTCTCGATGGCTCGGGAGGTAGGAGTAGCAAGGTGTGGTACAAGAAGGCTCAATTCGTGAAATCGGTTAGTGTATGCTAGGTTCTCGCCACTGTCTTGGGTTAACTCCCAGAATTCAGCTTCCAGCTTCGGACTTCATTTCTTGGGCAGAACTCTCTAATCATGAGCTCCTTAACTTCAGCCCAAGTTAATGCTAGAGCAGTTTCAGGACCTCGAGTTCTTTTCTCCCCGTTCCACCAAGTGAGTGCTCGTTTCTGGAGAACACTTGTGGCATACCGGACTTTGAGGTTTTCAGGGCATTCGCTGTTTAGGAAAGTGTTCTCAATGCTTTCGAACCATTGTAGTAATCCAGTAGCTCCTTCGGTTCCATTAAATTTAGAGGGGTTGCAAGAGTTGAAGTCTTTGTAGGTGCATGCTCGAGGAGGTTGGGGACGACGATGCTTGGAGTGGAAGTGGTGGCTTGATTTAAGTGTGCCAAGAGAGTCGGAACGACTGCAGCAACTTCTTGTGCCACCATAGAGGCAATCTTGCGATTGGGATTCCTTGACCTTGATCGTAATGAACGGGAAGACATTCTGAAAGTTTATTATGAGATTTGGTGAGAATTGGGTTTCATGCATCGTGAAAGCAGTGTTTAGAAAATCGAATAATAACAATGAGATGTTTCGAGTGTAGACGTTCGGTCCGCAATCCGAAACGTATACGTTGACTGATCAAAGTATTATGTCCAACACAACCTTATTGAGACATGCGTACCTATAAGCAGATACTCATCCCGAGGGTTCCCAGGTAAGGTAGACAGATCCATCGGTTGGTTTGGATTTATACGAATACCTTGCCTAGACAGAACACCCCGAGATACAGGTATCCAACTCTTCCGGCATTACATGAATCCAGTTATGGGACATTGACTTTGATGGGATTTGAAAACCATTAATAACAATCGAGTTTTAGGAGTTTGAAAACACTTGGATTAGGCACACAACGCCTTAGGCTTGACTTACGGTTTATATGCATATCAGTCTGGATTAAGGGTCAATTACATACATAAGGCACAATTATTACTTAGCAACCTTAAACAATTAGCACATATATCATCAAGAGGTAAGGCACATAATTTTTTTTTCTAAACATGTAAGATTACATGATAGGACTCATGCGTGAGGTGCTTAGTTATAGTCTAGGTCATTCCATTTCTAATAACCTAATTCCCTATAACCATGGCTCTGATACCAATCTGTCACACCCCGACCGACGGCGGAATAATCGGAGCGGACGAGGGAATGATTGATTGTTCCTGACACATGGTCGTCTATTAGTGGTGATAGTATTAAAATCATATTACAAAACAGCACAGATTAACATATGCAAATACAAAGTTTCAGTCACAAAAGATATCCATTTTTAGCTAAGTCCAAAGTCCTAATTGTAAGCTTGCAGATAATCCAACTAAGCAGCATGTCCTGAAATCATATGAGAAAATAAGGTCAGCTAACGAGTTAGCTGGTGAGTAATCACAGTTTGATTTACATAGAGATCGATTGTTTGATTGAGAAAAAAAAATCCAATTCACAAGGTAATGTTAAGACTTATAAAGCAATAGCATAGCATGTAGATAAGCCGACACAATATAAACCCCTTGACTTGACATTTTGCATATAATAGACTTGCACACACACACACCATAGGTTGACTATTTGCCTCCGGCACAATCACCACTCGACTATTCATGTGGGGTGGGTTATCCAAAACCAGTAGATCTACCATTGATACCAAGATCGATTGATTGTATTAGGGTTCAAACTGTTGTCCCGTTTATCATAGTTGCACACATAATTGAAGTAATAACATAACCTGTTTTGAATTGAATTTAAAATGAATAACGATAGAATAACAACATGATTGAATATTGTGTCACATGATTTCCCCAAATATGAAATAATAGAAAAGGGGCTATGAATACTCACTTGGATTGATGAATCGAGATTGATTTAGATAGATTAGGCACCTATGAAAATCCTCACGGTAAACCTAAGGAAAAGGTGTCTCGAGAGTTAAGATCATAACAAATTTGTGAATTAGAAATAGGTTTAGAGGTTCGAGTGGAATTTGGGGTTTTGTTAAATAAAATTTTTTTTATAAAAACTTTATTTGATTTTTATGACTTTTAACTATTTTCTGAAATTTCTTAAAACATTTAACACTTGAATAAATTAAAGAAAGGAAGGAAAAATATTGTGGAGGTGCCCGGGTTTGAACCCGTGACCTCTAGGATGCATGGGCGTGGGTTTACCATCAGGCTATGTGCCTGTTAGTGGTAATTATCTGATTTAAATGATACTTAAACATATTTATAAAAACCCCAAATCAACCAAGAACCCTAGAATGAAGATCACTGAAATCGAGCATCCATTCGATTATGATAATGAGATCTATGTTGGGGCTTTTGTTCCCCACACAGAAACGAACTTATGAGTGTGTTTAATTACCAGATTGGTTTTGGTTGGAGGGTGCTTGAGTTCAATCTTGAGCCGCGACAGGGAGGTGATCGGTTTCGAAGTATGTGTGTGTGTGAGGTGAAATTGATTGTGCAGGGAGCTTAGGCGAGTGCGAAGGAGCGTTTGCCCTCTATTTATAGGTTCAATTGATCGAGGATGAGGTCCAACGACTACCTCGATTTCTAAGTTTCGGGGGGGGGGGTCCGGGTTCGATTAATTCGAGGCTTTGGAAGGGAATGGGGACCCGGGTGATGGTCGATAGGCTTAGGGGAACGTGGTACGGTCATCAATTGACGTTATAGGTACTCAATTGAATGAATTTTGCAGGTTAAGGTTCGGTTGGTAGGGGGGGGCGGCGGTGCGCAAGGGGTCAGATTTCAAATCAAATGGTGCACTCGAGTTCGAGGGGTAAGGGCGACGGGTGCAGGGGGTCAAATTGGGTTTAATTTTGCTGATTTCGGTGGCCTTGGGGCTCGCCGGAGCTGTCGCCGGCGGCGACCGGGGATGGGGACGAGGGCGGCAGAGGGGTTGGGTGTTTAAATCATATTTACACAAATGGTCCTTGGTGTTTGGATTGGTTTTAGTATTTGGCTAAACTAGTTTTTTTTGTTTTTTTTTTTTTTTTTTTTTTAAGGTTTAAACTTTGGCCCCAATTTTGATAAAAGTTGGTTTTAATGACTAAATCTTATAACCCTTTACATTTATATAAAAAAACTGAATTTGTACATGTTATGTTATGACTTTATTATTGTTATTAATATTATTATTATTATTATTATTGTTATTATTAATATATATATACTCTACATTTAATTAAGTTTGTGAAACTTATTAAATAATTTGAGAAATTTAATAAACGCCAAACGGGTTTCATACAATTCATTTAACTAGCAATAAAAGCGAAAACATGATGGTTTCATTGATAACCACCCAACGGGTTCGGTTTACAAACGGGTCAAATGTCACAGTCTCCCCTGCTTTAGGAAATTTCGTCCCGAAATTAATTCACGAGGAGGCTGATGCGAAAAGTTGAGGGTACTTCGATTTCATTTGGTCCTCACGTTCCCAGGTGAACTCTGGGCCACGTTTAGATTCCCAGCGGACCTTGACAATGGGTATCCGGCTACGCTTGAGTGTTTTGACCTCTCGATCCATGATTTCCACAGGCTTCTCGATAAAGTGCATGGATTCATCTATGCGAACCTCATCGAGTGGAATGTGGAGGTTTTCATCGACAAGACATTTCTTGAGGTTGGACACGTGAAACGTAGGGTGAACATTGCTAAGTTCTTGGGGTAATTCCAGCTTGTAAGCAACCTGCCCAATACGCTCGAGAATTTTGAAAGGACCCACATAACGAGGCGCTAGTTTCCCTTTCTTTCCAAAACGGATCACTCCCTTCCAGGGTGACACCTTAAGAAGTACGAGTTCGCCGACTTTGTATTCCATGGGCTTACGTCTGTTATCAGCATAATGCTTTTGACGATTTCTAGCAGCGATCAAGTTATCACGGATCTTATGAATTTTGTCAGTTGTTTCTTGTATCAATTCCGGTCCAGTAATTTGTGATTCACCAACTTCCGACCAACAGATGGGAGATCGACACTTTCGGCCATACAAGGCCTCAAATGGTGCCATCTGGATGCTGGTGTGATAACTGTTATTGTAAGAGTATTCGATCAACGGAAGATGAGAATCCCACGATCCACTAAAATCGATGACACAAGCCCGGAGCATATCCTCGAGGGTCTGTATCGTTCTTTCAGTCTGACCGTCGGTTTGCGGGTGATAGGCTGTGCTAAGATTCAGTTGAGTTCCGAGAGCTGATTGGAGACTTTTCCAGAAGCGAGAGATGAAGCGACCATCGCGATCAGAGATGATATCTAAAGGTACACCATGCCGACTGACTATTTCATTGATGTATATACGAGCCAATTTCTCGACTCGGTACTCCTCACGAATTGGTATGAAATGAGCTGACTTAGTCAATCGATCAACGATAACCCAGATACTATCGTGACCACTAGCGGTACGAGGCAGCCTGGTGATGAAATCCATGGATATGCTTTCCCATTTCCATAATGGAACCTCGGGTTGTACGAGTAATCCAGAGGGACGTTGATGTTCGGCTTTGACTTTGGAACATGTGAGGCATTTAGATACATACAAGGCTATATCCTTCTTCATGCCAGGCCACCAATATTGGTTTCGAAGATTCATGAACATCTTATCTGCTCCCGGATGAATAGAATAACGAGCCTTATGAGCCTCATCCATGATGGTTGCTCGAAGGTTATCGCGATTCGGAACCCAAAGTCGATCTAGAAAATACAGTAGTCCGTCCGACCTGGTTTCCAATTGGAGTTCAGCACCGCATGACATTTCCTCATACATGTTGCCCTCGGTGACTGATTCGTGTTGAGCTTCGAGTATACGGGTCAGGAGGTCGGTTTGAATGGTGACACTTTGAAGCATAACTTGGCCCTTACGACTTAATGCATCGGCTACGACATTAGCTTTACCGGGGTGGTAACGAATCTCACAGTCATAGTCGTTAAGTAGTTCGACCCAACGTCGTTGCCTCATGTTAAGCTCCTTTTGGTTGAAGATGTACTGGAGACTCTTATGGTCGGTGAATACAACACATTTAGTGCCATAGAGATAGTGTCTCCAGATTTTGAGTGCGAATACAACAGCACCCAATTCAAGATCGTGCGTCGTGTAATTTTTCTCATGAATCTTCAATTGTCTTGAGGCATAAGCTATAACTTTGCCTCGTTGCATGAGAACGCAACCTAGACCTTGTTTTGAAGCGTCACAATAGACAACAAAGTCGTTGTTGCCATCAGGAAGTGTTAGGATCGGTGCCTCACACAGCCTTTGCTTGAGGGTTTGAAATGCTTTTTCTTGATTGGGCCCCCAAGAAAAAGGCTTATCCTTGTGGGTCAAGGAAGTGAGTGGCCCAGCAATCTTCGAGAAGTTAGGAATAAAACGTCGGTAATATCCGGCTAAACCAAGGAATGAACGAATCTCTGTAGGAGTCTTAGGTTCTCTCCAATTCTTTACTGCCTCGATCTTTGCGGGATCGACGTGAATCCCCTTGCTGTTTACTATGTGACCAAGAAATTGAACCTCATTAAGCCAGAATTCACACTTTGAGAATTTGGCGTAGAGTTTCTCTTTCCTCAGAAGTTCGAGTATTAGACGAAGGTGGTTCTCGTGATCGGATTTGGATTTGGAGTATATCAAGATGTCGTCGATGAATACAATCACGAATTTGTCTAGATATGGCCTACACACACGATTCATCAAATCCATGAATACTGCCGGTGCATTGGTTAACCCGAAAGGCATAACTGTAAACTCGTAGTGGCCATATCTTGTACGAAAAGCTGTTTTTGGAATGTCATCGTCGTGCACACGGAGTTGGTGGTAACCAGAGCGAAGATCGATCTTTGAGAAGTACAAGGCACCCTGAAGTTGATCAAATAGATCGTCGATTCTGGGTAATGGGTAACGGTTCTTGATCGTGAGTTTGTTGAGTTCCGATAATCGATACACATGCGAAAAGAACCATCCTTTTTCTTCACAAATAAGACTGGAGCTCCCCATGGTGATGAGCTCGGGCGAATGAATCCTTTGTCTGACAGTTCTTGCAATTGGCTAGCAAGTTCTTGCATTTCGGAAGGTGCAAGACGATAAGGTGATTTCGCCACAGGGGTAGCCCCAGGTACAAGGTCAATCCGGAATTCGACTTGACGAACAGGGGGTAATCCAGTTAAGTCGTCGGGAAAGACTTCAGGAAATTCCCGAATGATTGGGATATCTGCAATTCCCGTTGATTTTACGTCCGTCTTCACAATGTGTGCTAGGAATGCCACATAGTGTTTACGGAGGTACTTCTGAGCTTTCGTGCATGACATGAGCCTAAGCCCTTTGGAAGGCTTCTCCCCGAAGATTTGTAGTATGCTTCCGGTCGGAAGAGGAATACGAATGATCTTCTCGTAACAAACCACTTCGGCATGATTCTTTGATAACCAGTCCATGCCTACTATGACATCGAAACTACCCAGTTGCATGGGTATAAGATCGATAGGGAAATCGTGCTCGCTTAGATTCAAGGTACATTCGGGAATGACAGAATTAATGGTAACGGGTTTTCCGTCAGCTATCTCTACCGTAAAGGGGTTGTCTAGCTTGGTTCGGGCACTAGCAAGTAAGGGCTCAAAGTCTAAGGATACAAAGCTTTTATCGGCACCGGTGTCAAACAGAATCGAGGCGTATTGATTATTAATTTGGAACATACCGTTCACCACGTCGTTGCTAACTTGAGCTTGTTGAGCATTGATGTTGAATGCTCGACCTTGAGCTACAGGGACGGCCTTGAGGAGCTTCGGACATTGGTTGCGGAAGTGGTTAGGATCCCCGCATTGGTAGCATGCTCTTGCTTGCGTGATTGCCGGGGTATGCTGAACAGTCGGTGTTGTAACTGGAACCCTTGCAGTATTCTTGCACAGATTGAATGTGTGACCAAAACGGCCACAGTTTGTGCATTGACGACACTGAACGTTAGTGGGATGGTGATACTTGCAGTTGTTACACTGCGGGAAGGATCCAGCGTATGGCTTCTTCATCAACGATTGGTTGTTTACTACTGGTTGACGAGTCGGAGGGACTTGATTAATTGGCACAGCGGGGGTAATTACAGTAAAGTTTTGAGATTTAGCCTTCCTCTTGTTGTTCTTGGAAGACTCGGGTTGGTCGGTTTTGTCGGTTTCGGTAGGAAGTTTATCGGCCTTCTTCCTTGACCCTTTCCTGGTTAAAGAACCAGCTTTCACATGATTATCGGTTAACTGTGCAGCCAGTCTAATCGCATCTTCTAGTGTCGAAGGATTCCTTCCTAACACCGTATCCTGAATCTGCATGGGTAGTCCCCCAATGTATTTCTCGATGGCTCGGGAGGTAGGAGTAGCAAGGTGTGGTACAAGAAGGCTCAATTCGTGAAATCGGTTAGTGTATGCTAGGTTCTCGCCACTGTCTTGGGTTAACTCCCAGAATTCAGCTTCCAGCTTCCGGACTTCATTTCTTGGGCAGAACTCTCTAATCATGAGCTCCTTAACTTCAGCCCAAGTTAATGCTAGAGCAGTTTCAGGACCTCGAGTTCTTTTCTCCCCGTTCCACCAAGTGAGTGCTCGTTTCTGGAGAACACTTGTGGCATACCGGACTTTGAGGTTTTCAGGGCATTCGCTGTTTAGGAAAGTGTTCTCAATGCTTTCGAACCATTGTAGTAATCCAGTAGCTCCTTCGGTTCCATTAAATTTAGAGGGGTTGCAAGAGTTGAAGTCTTTGTAGGTGCATGCTCGAGGAGGTTGGGGACGACGATGCTTGGAGTGGAAGTGGTGGCTTGATTTAAGTGTGCCAAGAGAGTCGGAACGACTGCAGCAACTTCTTGTGCCACCATAGAGGCAATCTTGCGATTGGGATTCCTTGACCTTGATCGTAATGAACGGGAAGACATTCTGAAAGTTTATTATGAGATTTGGTGAGAATTGGGTTTCATGCATCGTGAAAGCAGTGTTTAGAAAATCGAATAATAACAATGAGATGTTTTGAGTGTAGACGTTCGGTCCGCAATCCGAAACGTATACGTTGACTGATCAAAGTATTATGTCCAACACAACCTTATTGATGACATGCGTACCTATAAGCAGATACTCATCCCGAGGGTTCCCAGGTAAGGTAGCCAGATCCATCGGTTGGTTTGGATTTATACGAATACCTTGCCTAGACAGAACACCCCGAGATACAGGTATCCAACTCTTCCGGCATTACATGAATCCAGTTATGGGACATTGACTTTGATGGGATTTGAAAACCATTAATAACAATCGAGTTTTAGGAGTTTGAAAACACTTGGATTAGGCACACAACGCCTTAGGCTTGACTTACGGTTTATATGCATATCAGTCTGGATTAAGGGTCAATTACATACATAAGGCACAATTATTACTTAGCAACCTTAAACAATTAGCACATATATCATCAAGAGGTAAGGCACATAATTTTTTTTTTCTAAACATGTAAGATTACATGATAGGACTCATGCGCGAGGTGCTTAGTTATAGTCTAGGTCATTCCATTTCTAATAACCTAATTCCCTATAACCATGGCTCTCATACCAATCTGTCACACCCCGACCGACGGCGGAATAATCGGAGCGGACGAGGGAATGATTGATTGTTCCTGACACATGGTCGTCTATTAGTGGTGATAGTATTAAAATCATATTACAAAACAGCACAGATTAACATATGCAAATACAAAGTTTCAGTCACAAAAGATATCCATTTTTAGCTAAGTCCAAAGTCCTAATTGTAAGCTTGCAGATAATCCAACTAAGCAGCATGTCCTGAAATCATATGAGAAAATAAGGTCAGCTAACGAGTTAGCTGGTGAGTAATCACAGTTTGATTTACATAGAGATCGATTGTTTGATTGAGAAAAAAAAATCCAATTCACAAGGTAATGTTAAGACTTATAAAGCAATAGCATAGCATGTAGATAAGCCGACACAATATAAACCCCTTGACTTGACATTTTGCATATAATAGACTTGCACACACACACCATAGGTTGACTATTTGCCTCCGGCACAATCACCACTCGACTATTCATGTGGGGTGGGTTATCCAAAACCAGTAGATCTACCATTGATACCAAGATCGATTGATTGTATTAGGGTTCAAACTGTTGTCCCGTTTATCATAGTTTGCACACATAATTGAAGTAATAACATAACCTGTTTTGAATTGAATTTAAAATGAATAACGATAGAATAACAACATGATTGAATATTGTGTCACATGATTTCCCCAAATATGAAATAATAGAAAAGGGGCTATGAATACTCACTTGGATTGATGAATCGAGATTGATTTAGATAGATTAGGCACCTATGAAAATCCTCACGGTAAACCTAAGGAAAAGGTGTCTCGAGAGTTAAGATCATAACAAATTTGTGAATTAGAAATAGGTTTAGAGGTTCGAGTGGAATTTGGGGTTTTGTTAAATAAAATTTTTTTTATAAAAACTTTATTTGATTTTTATGACTTTTAACTATTTTCCGAAATTTCTTAAAACATTTAACACTTGAATAAATTAAAGAAAGGAAGGAAAAATATTGTGGAGGTGCCCGGGTTTGAACCCGTGACCTCTAGGATGCATGGGCGTGGGTTTACCATCAGGCTATGTGCCTGTTAGTGGTAATTATCTGATTTAAATGATACTTAAACATATTTATAAAAACCCCAAATCAACCCAAGAACCCTAGAATGAAGATCACTGAAATCGAGCATCCATTCGATTATGATAATGAGATCTATGTTGGGGCTTTTGTTCCCCACACAGAAACGAACTTATGAGTGTGTTTAATTACCAGATTGGTTTTGGTTGGAGGGTGCTTGAGTTCAATCTTGAGCCGCGACAGGGAGGTGATCGGTTTCGAAGTATGTGTGTGTGTGAGGTGAAATTGATTGTGCAGGGAGCTTAGGCGAGTGCGAAGGAGCGTTTGCCCTCTATTTATAGGTTCAATTGATTTAGGATGAGGTCCAACGACTACCTCGATTTCTCAGTTTCGGGGGGGGGGGTCCGGTTCGATTAATTCGAGGCTTTGGAAGGGAATGGGGACCCGGGTGATGGTCGATAGGCTTAGGGGAACGTGGTACGGTCATCAATTGACGTTATAGGTACTCAATTCGAATGAATTTTGCAGGTTAAGGTTCGGTTGGTAGGGGGGGCGGCGGTGCGCAAGGGGTCAGATTTCAAATCAAATGGTGCACTCGAGTTCGAGGGGTAAGGGCGACGGGTGCAGGGGGTCAAATTGGGTTTAATTTTGCTGATTTCGGTGGCCTTGGGGCTCGCCGGAGCTGTCGCCGGCGGCGACCGGGGATGGGGACGAGGGCGGCAGAGGGGTTGGGTGTTTAAATCATATTTACACAAATGGTCCTTGGTGTTTGGATTGGTTTTAGTATTGGCTAAACTAGTTTTTTTTTTTTTTTTTTTTTTTTTTTTTTTTAAGGTTTAAACTTTGGCCCCAATTTTGATAAAAGTTGGTTTTAATGACTAAATCTTATAACCCTTTACATTTATATAAAAAAACTGAATTTGTACATGTTATGTTATGACTTTATTATTGTTATTAATATTATTATTATTATTATTGTTATTATTAATATATATATACTCTACATTTAATTAAGTTTGTGAAACTTATTAAATAATTCGAGAAATTTAATAAACGCCAAACGGGTTTCATACAATTCATTAACTAGCAATAAAAGCGAAAACATGATGGTTTCATTGATAACCACCCAAACGGGTTCGGTTTACAAACGGGTCAAATGTCACAACCGGGTTTTTATGCCCAAACAGGTTCGGATTCAAAACCAAACTGGTTTTTTCGTGGTGGGGTCAAACAGGCTTATCTTCAAACCGGTTCGGGTTACAATCTGGTTTGGCTCACAAAAAACTCGAACCTATCAAACCGGTTCAGACCGTTTTTTTTACCCAAACCGGTTTTTCTTACCGTTTTTAACTTTTAAACCGGTTTATAAACCAGTTTTGAGTGCAGGGCTAGCAAACCGGTATAGAAACCGGCGGTTCTGGTCGGGTTCGAGACCGGTTTGGTCCAAACCGGTTTTTCTTTGAAACTGGTTCTGGTTTTTTAGGTGAATCGGTTCCGAACCGGTTTTTTATACATGACCATGTTGAGATGAGTTGTAACTAAGTTTTTTTAGTTAGTTTTTCTTGGTTATAATAAATAATTTGAAGTTAGCCAATTGATCATGTTTTCTATATCGATTCCAGACATGAACTCATTGTTCTCGAAAAAAAAAATTCGATTTGATGCATCATGGTCTATGAGGTACATAAAAAAACAAATTTAAATGATAACACATGTAAAAAGTAAACACTCAAATATAATTTGCATATATTTATCTATATACAATGGACAAATACAGTCGCGATCATTCTGGGACAACTCATTTATAGGAGTCACGAGAATAATATTTGAAGTATAAGAAAAAACAAGTGACAACCTCGTCAATTTTCTCTTTTAATAAATGCATGTGAACACACGTAATGTCAACCAATATTGAATAAACGTGGCTTTATGTTAAGCGCTTGTTACACCCTTATTGGGTGGGGACAACTCACCCACGTAATATTATATTTTTATGAAGAATTTTTTTGTGGTTGCATGTGTTTTCTAAAGTCTAACTAATAAACAACTCTTTATTTTATTATTTAACCATTTAGTATCCCAAGCGGATGTGAATATGTGATGGTCAATGGTATGATGGTATGTATAATATCATAGAAAAGTATGAGTGGAGGCATTTTAGTGGTACGGGGTTAACTGACACCGGTCTTTTTCGTGGTTTACGTAAAGCGTATAACACTAAAATTTCGATCGACGTCTGTTTTCTTTAGACGAATGACACCATTGACAGATAAACATAGTAATAAATGAAAGACTTGTCAAACTAATAATCATCCTAAATAATAATCTAAAAGGTGTAGCCCTCGTGAAAACTCTTAACAATATTGAATTCAGAGGCTGTTTAACAGCATATGAATCAGTCTCTTAATGTCTTGGATGTTTGAATGGTTCAGACGGTTTGTTTCACGAGCAAAATTTTGAATGGTTTTAACATTTGTCTCTGAATGGTTTTGACATTTGTCTCTGAATGGTTAAACACTAAATTAATGATGAATGGTAAAGAGGTCTAATGTTGAATGATTAATACCTTTTATCTGAATTGTCAGGTATTTGTCTTTGAATAGTTAAATGATATACTAGTTATTAATGGTTCAGACATCTTGTTGGTTTAACTCTTAATCATTCAGAAATTGCTAAGCAACATCTTAGTTTCAAACACGTTTAATTTAACTCTTCAACTTTTAAATTGACCTATTTTAGGATTAAGACAATAAATACACACAAAACTCATGTTGGTTGGAGGTCACAAAAGAATTTAAATAATTACAAACTTACATAATATTTAAAAACAACTAAAGCTTTTATAAACAATCAAAACTCTTTCAAACCAACATTTTGCAAAGTTGAGTCTAAGTTTTTCTATAGAAATCTTCTTAAAGAAGAATACTTTCAAATTACAAATTAACATAGAGCATGCTTAATTAAACAAGGTTGGTATCAATGTTTTTAAGAAGAAAACAAGAGCTAATTCCTAATTATAGGGAAGTATGTTTTACAAATTAATCTATAGGTCATCTCACGGGATAAATCCATTTGTGAGTTTCGTCACCTATCTCGTATTTAAGTACACAATAACATTTCGGTTTTTCAACAATCATAATACTCACAGAAAACGTCATCAACAAAAGCATGAAAAGTGTAAATTCCAGAAAATAGTATATTAAAAAGCGTTAAAAATTATCATCAAAATAATAAGACGAAGCAAAACGATTATATATTTCTCCGATCATATGTATCAATACATATGAAATAAAGAAAGGTAATTAGATTTTAATAATCCAAACTATTACCTATTGTCTGATAATAATTCATACTATTAATTTGACCGATAATACGTCCAACTTTTATTTTTATCACCAACAACAGTCATAACAATCCAAATTATTACCTATTTGCTGATAATAACCCCACCGTTTAAATGTTACAATGGTAGCGCTTTAGACCACAAGATCTACCTCTCTATTTCGATTTGTCCTGGTCTTCCACCGTCACAGATCTATTATTATTTTTATTGGAATTTTGGACACAAAATATTTATATTTATATATTTTTTATATAAATTATTGGTTAAAGTTATCGTTCTGTAACGAACTAATTGTGCCCAAACTGAAGTTAATATGAATTAGATATCGATGCTCAAACTTGAGTGGTCGAAATGAACAAAATAAAACTTGGATAATTATTGTAAGAAATTTTTGTAATTTCATGTATAATGCTAATAAAGCCATGTATTGATTAACATGGTTGTTATATGTTTGATCAAGTATTTTAATAAATATTATAAATGTTTATTATGGATCATAATTTTTATTAAAATTGATATTAAACATGAATAAAATGAGAATTTTAATTTGGTCTCATAATACATTTCAAATAAAACTTACATTAATATGAACTTATTAACATGAGTATATAAACAAACGCATGATGAGAAAAGAAAACAAGAAAGAAGAAAAAAAATTATTCTCTTTAGATTTAATAACTTTTATAAAAATTTAAAGCTGAGCACTCTCTAAATTGTTCTTCATACACCTTCATCTTTATTATTTTTTTCACATAACATCATAACACATATTTTAACCGGTGATATTTGGGACCGAGGCACTCTCCGGCAGTACATACTGCTTTGACTGTTGTACCATGAGAGATAGACGCGTTGTTTTGAGTAGAGGCGTAAAATCTGTTTTAAGGGATCTGTGTCTAACATGATCCTCAACCACAACCGTCAATCTTTTATTTATTACTTGTGGCAATGCAGGGGTGTAGTTGGAGATTCAAACACGATAAAAGGCTCATGTCAAGAATACTATTTGAAGACTCGTTGGAGTATATACTAAAGACGGATGTTCAAATCAAGTTGGTACACAAATATTGTTTATATTTAATTTTCTAGTTGTGTTGTAAACAGTATTTTACTATAATATTTCTCATTACTAACTCGTTAGAATTACTATATTTTAATATAAAAATAAACTTATTTCTTAGAGATTTGACATGTTGTGATCCCTAGTCCCTACAAAGACCTCCTATGGTGAGATGAAGCCTTCTTCCCCGCTAACCACACCCAATCTAGTCTTTACTCATCGTTTTCGTCATCGAAGTACTGTCACCAGAGGTTCGTCTATAAGCTAAGCCACCATCTTCGTCTCTAGAGTCTCTAGAGTCGACTCCAACCATCCCCTTTTACCCTCGTGGCTAGTGCCTTTTCATCTCCATCTAAAAACCTGCACACCCATTCCGATGATCAAGCAGGAAGCCATGTAGAAGGGCTCTTTTGTAAACTATCAAACATAGGTGGTTAATATATGAATTACACGAACACTACTGGACAAACCGACATGAAGGATTAATAATATATATATATATTAAGTCAAGGAATTGTAAAACAAGTAAACAACCCTTCATTTTGAGATGGAAGCAAGCACGTGTGTAAATTGTAATGTTTATATCGGAAACAAAACTTGAAGTTTCAAGGATCGAACATGATCGTTCTTATTCTTACTTTTGGTGGTGAGAGGGAAACCAAGGTCCTCCTAAGTCCTACCACATTATTTGGGTAAATGAGTGTATCTAATGTTTAGAAAAACATATGTAACGAGTGTATAAGGGTTAATTTAGTAACATGACATCCTTACGTAAAATGTAATAATGGTTGAGTGGTTCTCTTGGGAAAAAAACATAACCCTTGTCTAGTTTTCTACAAATAGAATTTTGAACTATTAAATTTTATTTTATGCAATATATTTAAATATTATTATTAATTTTATTTTTATTAAAAAAACCAATATTTATTATAATAAATATATTCGTGTAAAGTATCAGTTAAGAAAATATAAACATAAGTAACAAAGTTAATGCATTACTAAGGTCTAACAATAAGAGAAAAAACATGTATTTTGAATTCACCATAATCATTATATACTTATATAATTTGGTTTCTTTTATTTGCATTGCCTTATTAAATGCATTTATGTTTATATAAAAAGTGAGTTTAGTGACTAAAAATTGTTTTAAATATCTATTTATTAAATTTCCGTCATAAAAGTCGAGTGGAGTAAACGAACATAAATTATAATTTATTAATATTAGCGTGCGTTACTGATTTATTATTTTTTGATCCACCAAGTTATTTGAATTTTTCGGGTTTTAAGTCGTAGTGATAGTCGTTATGATATTTTTTGTATTCAAGTCTGTGGTGCAATTCCTAGCGCAACGCGCGTAGAAATATTTCTAGTCTATATGATAGCTAAGTTTAGCTATAATAATTTTTTATTTTTTATGTTTTGATCATATAAGTTTTGTGGTTTTTATATTTGACTCTTTTGGATTTGTCAAGTTGGTTTAGTGGTTAAAAATTATTTTAAATACATACTTATTTAAATTGTATTATAAAATATGTGAAAACTTGTGTTAACTCTTCATATCTGTTAAGTTTATTATGTTATGTTGATGTTATTTTTTTTCCGTTTGCTTGATGTCTTCGAGCTCGAAGTCGAAGAGATAGCATTTAGTATACTTTGTATTCGGATATTCGTATTCAAATTCGTTATGTAATTACCTGCAAAACGCACGTGGGAGGATTTATAGTTACTTTTAACAACAATGCCTATAAATTTTTAGATTAATGTTGTCTTGATTGAAATCTGAAACCATTATTGGTTGCTTTTATTACTAATCCCGGACCCCCACCCCAAAAAGATGGTCTCGTTAAGAGTGAAAACTTTAAATTACAAATGTATATATAACATTTACAAAGGTCGGTGGCATATGCCACCGGCCAAAAAACCCCCTCAACTTTTTTTATTTTACACTTTTTACCCTTAAACTTTTTTTAAAACTTTGAGAAATACATTTTCACCCCCTTAAGTTTTTAAAGTTCAAGATTTACTCCTATAAAATATAAATTCGAGTTCATCATCGTTAGACCTAATCAGATGTGACTCGACTTAACTATTTTTCGACAAACGCCTACGTTTTGATGTAAATTTTGTTCAAATATTAGTTGAGTTTAAACGTTTCGACGTAAGTTTTGTTTTTGGGAACGCGTTGGATCAAATATAATATACTTTTGCTAACTCTACATTTCGACGTAAACTTAATTCAGACACGAGTCAAATATAAATGTTTCAACGTATGTTTTGTTTGAAAAAAAGTCGGGTCTAATATAATACGTTTTCATTCAACGGTATAAATTCGAGTCACTCTATATATTTGCGTAAATATAGTTTAAAAATGAATCAGGTCAATTGTAATACATACATTATCACACAACGTACAGTGTCACGGTAACGCGGGAAGGTAAAAATGCTAGTTGATTCAATGCACTAATAAATTATCTATAAGAGAAGGACACACTCAATAAATGATCACCTACCTGACCCATCACTCTACTTAACCTAAAAGCAAGGGCAAATTTGCAATCACAACGTATAATCACTCATGTTTCCTTCTATAAACTTTCGCTACAACTAACCAGTCAAACCAATAGCCGACTATATGAGAAAAATAAATTTTCACTCACTTCAGTTTTGTTACCACACACCTTCTTGATTTGAGCCGCCCATCAAACCAGATAACAACCCTTATTTTATTTTTCCAAAATCTCATTTACTAATTCATAATATATATATACACACATTATATATATATTAATCACAAAAGACGGTTTCTGAGTGACTTTACTATAGCTCAACTTATAAAATTCATTGCGTTTTGTACAACATAGTTGCCTCCTCATCTCTGGCTTTTTATGCCTCTTTACACGTGTCCCATCCTCTTCTTTACTTTGATAGGCCATCTTCTCCGTTCACTTCGTCTTCTACATCCTTCCTCCTTCAGATTAGCTTCTTTTCTTCCTGTGAGCGTAGCTTCCATCATTGATTTCGGGGGTTTTCTAATCCGTCTCTTATTGTCGTTGTGTTTGTGTTGCGGGTAGTGTTGTTGGCGCCGAAACTGTTGTTTGGTTGCTTAGGTTTGTAACTGTTTTTCCATGGTTGAATTAATTTTGACTTCCCTGTTCTCATCTTCCTCGTCTTTTCTTATTGATTTGTAGTTGTAGCCACTATGTTTTTGAGTGACATGATTTTGAAACAGTAGAGAAATCTTTTTTTCTAGGTTTTAAAATCATCATTTTTAGTTGTGATGCTTGACAGAATCTTAAATTTTCAACATACATTAGAGATTTGGGTTTTTTGATCTACGGTTTCCCATTTTTAGCAAACCATGGTGGAGAATAAGATTGTAGAATTTAGATTATATAGTATTCTTTAATACAGGGTTGCTTTTTTTAATCATGTCTTCAAAGTGGGTGTGCTGATGAGGTGCTTTGTAATGTAGTATTTCAATTGGTTGCTTTTATTGACTCCTAAATAACCTATTTTATGACAGTTTACTATAGGTTTCCATTTACAATGACGATCCAATGCATTAACAAACACAATACAAAGGTTATGAAATAGATTCAATGTAGGAGCAATGAGTACCTTATGTTCGTCCATTGATGGCAAAGCAAATTCATCGTTTACATTGGCTAGGGCCATTTGTGACAAACGGTCAATGAATCGCGACATTGTTTTCAGTTGTTTTCTTTCTCTTTGATTTCTAAAATCAAATGAATCAACTAACATCAACACAAATGATTGATCAATGGGGATTGCTAGAGGATTGCCATGTAACAAATATATAACAAAATCATTTTTTGCAACAGATTGATTTTTTTGCTATTATAGAGTTTATTGTCTTTGTGCAATGTATTTTAAGTTTCAGTTAAATTTACATTCAGTAGAAGCGCATGTAAATGGATTCATCAGATCCATAAACACTTTCTTTTCCTATTGTAATTTTTAAATCTAGAGAGCTTCTGAGGTATATAAATGGGGCACAATGGGTAAATTTCCAGATCTCTTCCTATTTATTAATATAGTGAGGCGTTGAGTTAGTAGTGAGATTTGAATTATGTCTATGTGTGTTTTTTGTTATGTGTTTTAAAGTCCGTATTCAATCATCAACACTTTCTATATGCGTTTTGGTTCTGCATATTGGTTGTTTAGGTAAATATTTGAGAAATTATGAGTTTGATTTTTAAACTTCATGTGACATCTCATCTGTAGGTTGATATGTGCTGGTTCTATTGGATTTGGGCTGCCACGTCAGTAGTTTATGGGTTTTGTCATGCTTGAGCAATGTATTGAATCATGCGGCCTGCTTTGAGTGCCCTTTTGTTACAACATCTCTGGATTACTCTCCCTTCGGTGATTACTTTGTGGTTGTTGTCGTCGCATGGAATGCCAATAATGCTACTGTTCGATGTGTGCGTTTGATGATGATGGCCTTTGGTATTTCACACGTCCTTTTTTGTGATTGTCTCCTGTTGTCGTTTGTTTTCTATGACTGCCTTCTTAACTTTGCTTTGCAGCGCTACGGACATTGTGTACAGGTAAATATAGTGAATGTTTCTCATGACGGAAAATAGATTGATAATTTCTTATTAATGTGGGCATTTGCTTTTTTGTGAAGTTTTCTTGGGTGCTAACCTCCTGCTGCAATCAGAAAAGCATGTTGTTTAAAAATATATTATTGGCTTTTCCTAAATGACAACTCTTTTATCCTTTCAATGTGGTTATTTTTCTTATTTTTTATGTTGATTTTGAGTAGACAGTTGTATTACGCATGTTCTACTTATCCGTGTTGTTGCCTGTGCGCTGACATTTGCCTATTAAAGGTTTTTTTTATTCTATCATGCTCTATATAATGGCCATTTTAAGTTATTGCAAAAATAATTTTAATGGTTGCGTGCTGATTGTTTGTTCATTATCCAGGTTCTTTTCGTCTTTGTTCTTGCTGCTGCAGAGGTTTTTGCTTATTAAAGGTCATCTCCTACTATCTGTGTGTAATCTCACTTTTGCTTAATCCGTAGCGTATTTTTTAATGCTTGCATATTGAATGCTTTATAAAGTAACTATTATTATGAGTTTCTAGACTATGGAAATGGTTTTCACAAAAGTTTGCCATGTACTTTAGGTTTTTGAAGTTTTCACTTCATCCTACGTACTTATACTAAACACCTTGCACCTAACTTGAGTCATGTCAGGTCGCAAAAAGCGTTCTCGATCAGTCATGTGAAAATTATGAATCGTCATCATCGCAATGTGCGCACCTTGATAGGTCTGCGTCATCTACCTCTTATGATCTACCTATGTCAACTGGATCATCTCGACGTGTTCACCAACGCTCTTCTCTTGTTATATATAGATATATATTTTTAATATTCATAATGTTATTTGGTTCTATAATCCTGTATAACAAATCTCACCAGTAAACCAACAATACGACAACCGGTCCAAAAATAATTGCATTTTTTGTCATACAAAGATGGGGAAGAAAAAATTTGTTTTTTATTCACGTCTCTCATATTTAATTCTATTAAAGTATTAACAACTTATAGATACAAGCAGCAAGGACAAAATGGTACTTTCCAAACAATCGAAAAGTATTCGTTCACTTGGTCAAATACTCGAATATTCACGATCATCGAAATCAACGGTTCTTATCGATTCTCCCAAAGTCGGCAAGTTTTCTCGATCTGTTAGCACAAAACACTTTGGTGTCGTACAATTGAGGCCTCACCGGAGCTCCGATATCGCCACCGTCCACCGGAGCCACACCTTTGTGGTGCCAGTTCCGGCAAGGGCTAGCTCGAACCAACGGACTCAAACAGAAGCTCATTCCGGAGACATTCTTCCGGTGACCACCACCGCCACCGCCGCCGCGCCGGACGGCAGGATGCGACGGCGTCTGTTTTCGCGACTCACACGTCTCGTATCCGCTAGATCCGTCGTAGAGTTCTTCATCTCCACCGTCGCAATTGGAGTATCTCACCGGCGACATGCCTCGATCTACACAGTACTGCTTCCGCATCACGCCGGGCCGGAGACGGTTGAAGACGCGCTGTTACCACACGTCTGTTTCCGACGACCACCGGCGGAGGTAGCGGTTGAGAACCAAAACGGCGATGACGTCACCGACGTAGCGCTATTGTGTCTATTATCACCAATTCCACATGATCCGCGATGATTTGAAGCGGAAACCGTAGACCTAGGGTTTAAATTCTCATCGCGTTTTTTAGATCTGAACAGATTCAACAACACAGAGAATCGAATAAACCTGTGCTGCTTCTTCCGGCATGAATCGTAACCTCCGGCGGTAGACGCTACCTCCGGCGTGCTGAAAAACCGCCGATCCGGAAGGTCATCATGCCGATTCCGATTCCGATTCCGATTCAGATTCCGATTTCGATCACGAACACTGTCATGTTGATTGTTAAACAAGGAATCGGAATTAGCTGTTTTCCGGCGACTGATGTAAGGAGAAACGGAACGAGGAATCACCGGATTCGTCTCCGATTCGCGATTTGATTCATCTAGGGTTTGAGCTTGAGATTGAGCTTCTGCCTGTGCTTGAGCAGCGATGAGAGCAAAGAGGCGTTCACGGAGGCAAGTGGCGCAGACGCCGGCGACGCTACTGCGATCGATGTAGTGCTTCTTACACCTCATCTGAAGATGTATACACAAACTGTATGTGATCACTGATCTGTGTTAGGGTGAATTGATGATGGTGAAAATGGAGATCTGATTACGGAGGTTGAAGAAGAAGTGAAACCTGATGGTACGGAATAGTGTGTTCATCCTCCATGAATATGCAATTTGTATATATAAAGTTGGGAGGGTGATGGTGGGGACTTGGTGGAATAACTCTTCACTGACTTTTTCTTCTTGTGTATTTATAACGAAGTCGAACATTGACTTGCATTGTTCTTCTTGAATATTATTATTTCAAACAAAAAGAAATAATAATTTTCTGTAAGATGATTATGGTTTTAAACATATAATTAGAAATTTTAAGAAAGAAAATGACGTGTTGATGTTACCGATTAATGTAGGCCTATACGGGTACAACACGGCCGTATTTACTATTTAGACATAAACAAATGCTTATACCGACTATTGAAGCTTTTAAAACTATCAAAATCAATCAGGTATAATATAATAAAGTATATGGGCCACCTAATGTATCTTGAATAATATTCACGTAGAGCCGTTTTGTATACAAAAGTTATTTTTTAACTTGGATCAGAGAATGTTATGCAATGTTTTCAGAACCGGATCGGACGTCGAATCAGACGTTTTACTGATTTGTTGGTCGGACCGGTTGGACCGGATTTACCTTTATATTTATATATGTAATTAAATATAAGTAATTTATATATGATTTACATATATATTTTATAGTTATATATAAAACTTAACTGTATTTGTATATTCGACGTACTAATTTATGATTTAACACCCCGGTTTTACCCATTAAACAAAAAAAAACAAAAACTGGTCCGAACCGGTCCGGTTTCCCAGTCCGACCAACGATTCGGGACGAACCGGCCAGTTCGACCAGTAGAAAACGATTCACACTAGATTGGACGGACACGGCACCGAATCCCGGTCGAACCGGTCGGACCGGCCGGTCCGATCCGGTCTATAAAAAACATTGCTCTTATGGAGTTGTGTGAACTAGAAGGTTTTTGTGTACTTTCTGTAAATTATAAGGTTGGGATGATAATGGGGTATGCCATGAAAGTTTTTTTTTTCGTTTTTTAATATGAATTTATTTGTTTCTCTTGTTTGTAATTTCACCAATCTACTTATTTTGAATTCAATATTGTTTTGTATGTGGTTTGCATATAAAGTTATCTGTGACACTATTACGAGTTAGTTTGGTGTTAGAATGAACTGTTGTTATGTATGCATTTGGTGTGATCATAGTCACACTCAATAAATGTGTTTAGGTGTGATTGTGTAAATGTGCGTTCGTTGAAAAAATAAATAACATGTGCAATGTTGTGATTAATGAGCAAAAATAAAAGTAAGATAAATGCAAACCCTTGACACATGCTCGTGAGTAGGCTCTCGCCATCGTTAATAACTAAATGCTACTCTTTATTTTGATGTTCAAAATTCACATAATAATTCATATATAAAACTACAAAGTTTGTAGGCTTGAATGATGTTGTAATTAAATTTAGTCTTTTTTATTATCAACATGAGCACGGAGCACCGTACTATTATGCTGTTGTTAGTGATGTTCAAATTTAACTTTTACATGCAATCCATGAATCTAACAATGAACACAAATACAAGTACCTCTAAACATAAAAACCACGCAGATAATCAAGGATTAGCTAAATGTACATTTTAAAGCAAAACAAGAAAAAACATTAATTTCACTTATGACATGGACACTTTTTTAAACGGTAAAATCAATGTGAGTTTTACTTCCCTTCTTTTACGCTAAGATAGTATGACGTTTTTTTTTTGCTTTTTTCTGTTTGGAGTTTTAGAATTAAAATGCGTGACTCAAACTTGTTCCTTAGTTTTTTTCATTTATTTTTTACATCCCCTTTTGAACTTACATGTGTAAGCCTGAAACTAGAGCTGACAAATCGTGTTTTATCGTGTTTAATAAGTTACAGACGACGCGATTAACACAAGTATCAAACATAAAAACGACACCTTGAACATGAGCATTCCAAAACTAAACCCACACATACGGAAATCCATCATCGTTTTTGTCAACATCTAGTTTTTTTTTTTATATTTTCACATGTTCATTTTTTCTATCATCTAACAAATAAAAGAATGAACAATCATGATTAATAGCGAAGAAACGTAAAGAAACAAAAGATCTCAACCATAGATAAAGAAAATAATTAAATTAAATTTTTTATTATTTAGAACTTCTAATTTATATATTGTTATTTGTATGATTAAATGAAGAATTTTTTAACTAATATCTTATTTCTTAATATTATATTCAGAGATAAAAAATAAAAACACTCTTAACTTGAGTATATTTCCAAGATACAAATGTGTGATGACAAGAGGTTTTTTGATATTGGTATTGATAGACTTTTCTTAATAAAACGGTAAGATTTTAAACCCCGTTACCAATATTTTGGTGGATTTTAGATGACGTATGATTTCATTACAAAAGAAACACAAGGTGCGATGTATGATTGGATAAGCGTGGAAAAAACAAGGGGTCAACTGGTAATTTTTAATAATTAAGGATAATCTATGTAATTAAGCTAAACCACAAGATTACTTATATGAATTTAGCAAGCGAAACTGTTGGCATCATAACCGAATTAACTTCCCAAAATAGCAAGTTAAAAGTGCAGATAATTTCCCCCCTTTTCATCATCTAGGGCACAATTCAAGTGTAACATTCTGTTAATCGCATCGTTTTTTCTTCTGATCAGAAGCAACAATGTCGAATTTCTATAGCAAAGTTCGGCTCTCGTCGAATCTGATCAGATGCGTACGCTACAGAATTCCAAGATCATTCACCACAATCGAATGCCATAGACCCACCATTCTTCATAAGAAAGGTGTTGATATTATTCACGATCCATGGTTCAACAAGGTACGTGATTCATGATTTCAGGTGTTTTTCTTTTTCAATGTTTCGTATGAAATGTTACTTTATTTTTTGTGCTATTTTGTGTAATTTTATGTTGGAATGATCGTGTGAAACTTCTGTCTGTTAGTTATTTCCATTTAATCTCCATCTTTTTGGTTCTGTTGGATGATTACTTCAAACTTCTCTTGATTTATAGCATCAGTGATGAAGAGATTCATGGCGATATTAGTAATATAATAAGAAAACTGAGGAAAAACTATTGGAAAAAGATCACTACTGATATTAAAAGGGTTTATGTAATGATCTCATGCCAATTATGTTGTTATAAAAAGATCAGCTTTGAATTTTCAAACTTGGTTGATACTTCACAGGGGACAGCATTCTCAATGACTGAACGAGATCGTCTTGAACTGCGTGGACTTCTACCTACAAGTATTCAGACCGTGGAACAACAAATGGAACGCTTTAGTAAGTTAATATCTTCATTTATTGTTGCGTGTTTATGAATATGATAAGCTCATAAGCATCTCATGACAAGGTTCTTTCTTGAAGTTTACTGTGGTTTGATATGCGTTGCTACTGCATGAAGTATTAACAGTGAGAATATATATGTAAAATGACGGAATGAGTTACTCTGACATTTGAAACTTGAATATCAAGCTACATTTGCTTAATACCTTAGTCTATTGGCATATTTAAATTGTATATTAAAAAAATCATGGTATGGGGTCGTTGATAGCCATTTATTTCCTCATTACACCCTGTCTTAGTAGGGTGATCACTATTGTTCTTATATAGAGTTTTCAATCGAATTAACTGACCTGATTCCTTATTAATACTTTTTTTTTTAATTTTCAGAGACAGACCTGGAGAGGATTGAGACGAATGCTAGGGACGGAGATACAATCTCATTGGCTAAGTGGCGAATACTCAACAGGCTGCATGATAGAAATGAAACAATGTACTATAAAGTGTGTAATTATTCTTGTAAAAGATTCCTTAATGGGGTTTTTATAATTCACTGCCATATTAAACACATTAAAAATCATATATACTGAATCAGTTTAAAAAGTGAAGTTTTTAAATGCAAGGTTGTACTTGGGTTTGATGTTGCTACTATTAAATGGTTTTGATATTTTAGAATCTAATAATGTCTTAACCAATAACAGTATATACTGTTATGACAGATTCTTATTAACCAAATCACGGAATATGCCCCGGTTGTATACACTCCAACAGTAGGACTTGTTTGCCAAAAATACAGTGGATTATTTAGAAGACCAAGGGGGATGTATTTCAGTGCTGCTGATCGTGGAGAAATGATGTCAATGGTTTATAATTGGCCTGCTGATCAGGTGCCTTAATTTTGAATTATGTAATAAGCTTTAAAGTTTTTGTTTGAACTAATTATATTACATACTAATTAATACATCCTTTTTCATAGGTTGATATGATTGTTGTCACTGATGGAAGCAGAATAATGGGTCTTGGTGATCTTGGAGTTCAGGGGATCGGCATTGCAATAGGAAAGTTAGATCTATATGTTGCTGCAGCTGGAATAAATCCTCAGAGAGTAATCTTCACACATTACCCATCACAATATCTTTTTTGTAATTGTCAATATGTATATGCATACGTAATTCATCATATTAATTTTAAGTAAGCCACCAACTTACATTTCTTTCTTATCTTCGTTCTACTAATTGCTTTTTTTCTACTATTAGGTACTTCCTATCATGATTGATGTTGGAACCAATAATGAGACACTTCTTAAAGACCCTCTGTGTAAGGTTCTCTTCACTCATAAATTGCTGATACATTATACTACCCTATTCTAGAACTTGCATCACATTTTTAATTCTTTTTACATATGAAGTTTGCTCTAGATGTTGATGGTACTGTGTTTTCTAGATCTAGGATTGCAAAAACACCGTCTTGAAGGTGAGGAGTATGTTTCCATTATTGATGAATTTATGGAGGCTGTATTCAATCGGTGGCCCCATGTGATAGTGCAGGTATTAATTTCAGCAGTTACATTGAAAACTTCTAGAAGTAATGATCTGATAACAGTTAATTGTTCTCACATTCACTGTTTTATTGATGGATGTTCCAAGAAGATTCTTATCACATGTGATATTATTTTAGTTTGAAGATTTTCAAAGCAAATGGGCCTCGACGTTACTGCAACGCTACAGAAATACTTACAGAATGTTCAACGATGATGTCCAGGTGAACACTTAGCACTTTATCAAGCTGGAGATGTTTTTGCATGAAGTATTACTATTTATTTCCAATTAATCTAGTTTCATCATTTATTAATGTTTAGGGAACAGCAGGAGTAGTAGTTTCTGGTCTTCTGGGAGCTGTAAGAGCACAGGATAAGATGATGATTGATTTCCCAAAGCAAAATATTGTTGTTACTGGTGCTGGAAGGTATGAATTTTCTGACATTTGATTTATATATTGATCACTGGATTCCCATAATTATTTTTGAATATTCTAAGTTCTCAGTGGTTTGTTGCTTTTATTTCTGTTCCCCCCTTATTTAGCCCTTATATTCTGCAAGTGCAGTGCAGGAGTTGGGGTTCTCAAGGCAGCCAGGAGAACTATGGCAAGAATGTTGGGAAATAATAAAGATGCTTTTGAGAGTGCAAGGAGCCAGTTCTGGGTAGTTGATGTTAATGTATGTACTTATTATTTGCTTTGAATTTTTTGCTTCATTTAGCCATTCACTCATCCATCAAGCATCATACATATTAGATGTGGCAACTTTGATGCATTCATATAGAAATAGCTCAATTTGGGTTATGTTTTATATCTAATGGGTCAAAATAAGTCAATCTGAGTTATGTTTTGTCTAAGACGGGAAGGAGTCAAATGAACTGAGCAGGTAAAACTGGTAGAAAGTATCCGAAATGGCTATAGTTTTACCATTCTACAATTATAATTAACACGTGGTTATTAATTCAGATGAAAATAAACAAGTGCTTGTAGGAAGCTCAACATGATCAGTACTAAAGAAGTGTTCTATGTCAACCCAACCTGTTTTAATCTGTACAAAAAAGGGTTATCAGCAGTTACATAATTTGTTTTGTGATAATGAATCAGGGCCTGATCACAGAAGAGCGTAAAAATATAGATGATGATATCAAACCATTTGCAAGGAAGACCAAGGAAACTAGGCGGCGAGGATTAAATGAAGGAGCAAGTCTATTAGAAGTGGTCCGTTTTATATACATAGATAGGCACACACGCGCGCACACACACACACCCCTTTCTATTCCATTTTTGGTGCACTGATTATTGATCAGATATTGTATATCATATGATAATCAGGTACAGGAAGTAAAGCCTGATGTACTCCTTGGTTGTCTGCAGTTGGTGGCTTGTTTTCAAAAGAGGTATAAATGTATAATATTTATTTGATGAGTAAAACATCTTATGAAATCATACATGTTAAAAAAAAAAGTTTAGACATCCCAATTTATAATTCATTAATTTTATTTATGTAGATACTAGAAGCATTTAGGGGTTCAACTTCAAGCAGACCAGCAATATTTGCACTGTCAAATCCCACAACCAATGGTATGGTTGATACTTGATACAACTTAACCACCTTGACCTGTAATATGAGTGTTGAATGTTACAAGTTTTCTTCAATGACAGCTGAATGCACCCCTGAAGAAGCATTTTCTATTGTGGGCAGAAACATCATTTTTGCAAGTGGAAGCCCGTTTAAGAATGTCGACCTTGGTCTGTTTTCTAACCTTTTTTTTTCTATTTTACTTTTACCATTGTAATCCCTTGACCTTAGTATTTTCTACATGCTGCATGAAAATTTGATTGCAGGAAGTGGTGAGATTGGCTACAGTAATCAGGGAAACAATATGTATCTTTTCCCTGGGTCAGTTCATAATCCAGTCCTAATAAGAAATGATTTTTTTTGCTTCCATTGCTCTTATCTGACTAAATGTAGAACTGCAGCATTGGTCTTGGTACCCTTCTGTCTGGTGCTAGAGTAATCTCAGATGGCATGTTACAGGCTGCAGCTGAGTGGTAATGTTCTTAATGTTGATTTTTTGTCAAAACAGCAACCAACTTAGCTTGCTGGTCCATCTTGTTAACCATATATTTCTTTTGTCCTGTATTAGTAATTATACTTCGTTTTGATGGGATACTTTGGTAAGTAGGACCGGGTTGTACTGTTTAAACTGTTGGTATGTGACATTTTTTATTTCTTTTTAGAAACTTTATTATTAAGGTGAATGTCACTAAATAAAAACGTGCTTAGGAATTTGGTCCATTTTGGAAATTAAACCATTTTTTCCTAATTTGGTAATTAGAGCTTTTCTTTACGGGCTATGGTTCCTTGTTCCGGTTTTAATGCTTAGCACAAGTTGATTGGATTACTGAATATTGTTTTGATTAGTTTTTTTTAAATTGAAATATTGGTTTTAGCTGGGTTTAACACCATATACTTTTGATGAAAGCATGTGTTGAACCCAATATATTTATTGCATAAAGCTTTAGCCTAAAAGGAAACATGACGTGTTTCAAAATTGTCAAAAAGATCAAAGTCTCCTAAATATATTTATTGCATAAAGCTCCTAAACTATCATCTAAATAATGTAGTTTTGTAACCACATTTAACACATTGATAGTTGATTGTTACCTCACCCACCGGTTTTGCCATGTTGGGTGTCTACTATTGTGTTTTATAATTTTTTGTTGCATTTCACACTCCAAAAGTTCTGCATTTCTCAATTGTTATGTCATCGTCTAAACTCTGATATTATGTTATTGGTATTAACTCTTGTCAAACCTGTACTGCAGCCTTGCTGAATGTATGACAGAGGATGAGGTTCTCAATGGAATTATATACCCTCCAATATCAAGGTATAGACTTTATGCCATTAAAATGCTTTTCTTGAACTGGACCTTATTTGTATAAAAGATAATTATGGTATAAACTATAAGCCTTGCTGAATACATGTCATGTTTGTGATCCCACTATCCCAGAATACGTGATATAACAAAAGCCGTAGCTGCAGCTGTAATTAGTGAAGCAGTAGAAGAACGAATAGCAGGAGGTTATCGTGAAATGACATATCGCGATCTCAAGAGGCTGAATAAGGTATCTTAAATTTTTGTGTGTAAATGCCTCAATATCATTATAATGATAATCTAATCCTGGATGGCATGGCCTTTTGGGAGCTGCAACCACTTTTTGACCCTTTTTAAGGGTAATTAACGCATTGATTGTGATTAAAATAATATTTTACTATATTATTAGTGTAAACTTTTAAAATAAAACAATTTAAGAGGTTGTATGCTATATAACTAAACTGTGACGGCTTATGACAATGCCCACAAGTCTGTAACTACCTTTATAACATAACTATATGTTTGCCAATTCACATATTAATGTTGATCATATGATGTGATTTTATTCTCAGGAGGAGATTCTTTTGCATGTGGAGAATAATATGTGGAAGCCTGATTACCCAACATTGATCTACAAGAATGATTGAGCAATCCATCAATCTACAACACAAAAGAAAACAAACTGGAAATAAAAGCCGGTGAATTTTGACAATTTTGTATGGTTCATTTGAAGCCCCTAGCAAGATGCATAGAAAAGAGCCCAGTTATTATGGTCATCTTCACAAAAGCCAACCTGCTTCTTTGGGTATGATTTACTAGTAATTTTCACTTATTGTGTACTGGCAAATAGGATGAGTAACAGGACATTAAAATTTTTGTTGGGTTTAGGTCGTATAAGTCTAGCACCGGGTACACCTTTTTTATTATCCTTGTTGACCCCTTAAAGATAAAACATGTCCTGGATCGACCCATTCGAAAACACCAGACATCATGGTCTATTGTCAAATATTCCTGTCATCATCTCATATTATTTATATTACAAAAAATTTCATCACTCCTTATATCTGTTTTTCCAATGCAGCAATAGAAGAGGATTTGAAAACGCAATCTTCAAGGCACTAGAGAGTAGAGACGTCTGTTCGATTGTATTTTAAGATGGAGATTGGTATGTTTAAGATGGATTTAAACACACGATCTTCAAGTTTGAAATAAAATATTCTTTTCTTCACGTGTAATTATTATGATGACAAAAGTCTCAAACTTGTTAGACGAGTACATTATACTGTTCATATAGGTAGTTACAGACTCCATCTTCTGATGGTTACTGAGGTCTCCGTTTCATTTGGTACGCGAAGATTGAGAACCTGCAATACAATTCGAAATGGAAGACGTAGCAAATCATTCTCTATTGAATCTCAAGTCGTTAACTAATAAAGTTTGCTTCTTTTTTATAGATGAAACCCGTTTGTGTGTAACTATATGCATGGATGTTCTTCATATTTCCTTGGGTGTTGGTTAACTAACCAGGTTTGGTGTTGCCAACATGGCTTTCTATCTCTTCAAGTATGGGCTTTTTGATCCTAAGCTTTTAGCTTTGTGACTTTGGTTCATGTGACAATTCGAAACACGACACTAACTCGATTAGGTTTTGAAATAATATGTTTAACCAGTTTAACAGACATGTTTAATCAGACCATGCAAACATGTTTAACTTGTGTAATATTGTAATTGAACATTAACGCGTCAACATATTTAAAATTAGAATATACAATATATTTTACATTGTCAACTTATTTAACCCCCTTTAATATAACCCGTCAACCCGTTTACAACGTGATTACAACAAATTTGACTCGTTAATTGTAAGGGTGCTTGGAGCACCCTCGGCAAGAAGCTTCCGGTTTCTCGGGTCACTCGGCAACACCGCTGCCAGCGGTTGGGGTAGTGGTTCTCGGCTGGTAGAAACCAAAGTTAATTATGGAGGTGTGGTAGTTTGGGTTAAGTTATATCCCAATCAGTTTCAAATAAATATTAAAAAAAATTAAAATGACAGTAACATAACTTGATAGTTTAAATTTTACCATCTTAACGACTGAACTAACTTCGTAAATCTTCTATAAGATCTTCAACGAATATGAGCTTAATCTATAATCTATAATTTATAATAAAAAAAGTTTTTTGAAGCCATGTGTTATCATTCTAGGACATCATATAACACGTGTCATCATTCTACAATATCAAAAAAATCATTTCCCGCATCTCTCTCATAATAAATACGAAAATCATAACAACAATCAATTTGATTTCTCTCTATTACTAAATATGTTTTAACAAATATATCTATATTTGTGTTTTTTGTCTTTCTCATATTAAATGATAATTATTTTAAACAACTAAATTAAACTATCAAAAATTTAAAATATAAATTATTTTTATTTTAACAATTTATTAATACATAGACAATTATATGATTTCAACTATATTTTATCTTTAAACATAGCGTAATAATTTTCAATTTCATTATTTGTTATAATTTTCAAATATTAATTATATTTTTATTTCATAAAAAACTTATAATATTTAAAAAAGTAAAAATATTCATAAAACTAATAATTTTAACATATTTTATTTCACTCACGTAATAAATAAACTTTAATATAGTAATAATATAATATTTTTCGCTAGAATCACGCCATATACTCAATTTAGACCACATTGTGCCTGTTAAAAAAATATTCCAATCGAATTGGAGTCGGCGGCCAACTGAATCAAAAGACAAAATAAACAAATTCAAAAACCCACACACGGCGCATGTTAGCCTTGACCCCTTTTTTTCCATTCAAACTTCAATTTCTCACTACCTTCGTGACCGATTCATAGCTTCTTCAACACCTCTTTCTTCATCTCTCTCAATCAATCGATCGATTCCTTCACACAATCAATTTTCGATCGTTCATTCGAAATCATATACGTCATCTCCACAGGGATCCGATCTCTCATCCTAGGGTTTTAGACATCGTTGTTTCGGTTCTGATTTCCGAAAGAAGACGCGTTTTGATTATTATTATTATAATTATCAGTTATGGCGACTATGGAGAGCTTGATTGGTCTGGTGAACCGTATACAAAGAGCTTGTACTGCTCTCGGTGACTACGGTGGTGGAGATTCCTCTTTGTCTTCTCTGTGGGACGCTCTTCCCTCCGTCGCCGTCGTCGGTGGTCAGGTAACTTTTATCTATCTCCGATCTCCTTGACGTAGTAAGTAAACTTGAAAGTTTGGATGATAAACTGTTTAAAAAGTGCTTTTGGTTTCATTACGCCAATTGTTCGATCTGTTTATCTGATTTCTAACTCAGGACGATACTATAGCCATCGGTTGTCTAGATCTCCTCTGTGAGGCTTGAAATTCGACAGGAGTTGGAGATAACGTAATTTATCGTGTGAGAGAGCTGATAAAGTTAGCGTGTTAATGAAGAAAGGATAATATGGAGTTTTAACTTTTGAATCGCGAGTCATTTCATTAAGTAGAATTAGATATGATAATTTTCATTTTTATTATGAAAAGTTGAAGTGCAATTGTTTATGCAGTTTTAGTTTATTTAATTGTTTTGTTTTTGCTTGTTTGTATAGAGTTCTGGAAAGTCTTCGGTGTTGGAGAGCATTGTGGGGAGAGATTTTCTTCCTAGAGGATCTGGTAAGTTGTGTATTTCGTATTTTGTATACATTTTTTATGGTGTTACTCAGTTATTCTTAACTTTGGGGTGTTGATTGATGCATGTAATCACTATTGCTTATCTGTTCCAGGGATTGTCACGAGGCGTCCCTTGGTTTTGCAATTACACCAGACAGAGGGCAGGCAGGAAGAGTATGCTGAATTTGGTCACTTGCCTCGCAGACGATTCACTGATTTCGGTACGTGAAGTTACTAACACTGTTTTTTTAACAATATGATTGTTTAAACGTGTTTTATGAAACTTAGTTGATCTAGTGTAAGATGCTAATGTTTCTTTTAAATTTTGTAACCCATTTGCAGCTTTGGTACGTAAAGAAATTCAAGATGAAACAGACAGAATCACAGGGAAGACAAAGCAAATATCTCCAATCCCAATTCATCTCAGCATATACTCACCAGATGGTGTGTCTTCAAATATTAATGTTGTGTAGACTTGTTGTACTCAAGGTTTAAAAGTACGGAATCGAGCCTCGAGGCGTTTTCCCTTCGCCTCATGAGGCGTAAGCCTCGAGGCGAACCGAGGCATAAGCCCGAAGCGGAATTAAAAAATAAATATAAAAATTATATATCTTGTAAAAAATAAAATACAGATTCATTTTACAATCGGATTTATCAAAATCATAAGAACAACACAATAAAAAGACATGGAATGTTTGAAATTGACACAGAGAGTCTAAACACCGAAAACAAACAAAAACCCCCTGAGGTGCAACCTTTCTTAGCGCCTCAGCCTCATGAGGCGCACACACTAAATAAACCCCTGAGGTGCCGCCTCAAACACGTTTTCTGGGCGGTTCGCCTCGAGGCGCACACCTCAACTGACTTTTAAAAACAATGGTTGTACTAGTGTTGTTTTAGGTGCTTATTGTGAGCCAACTGCTAGTCATGACATTTTTTATGATGCTAATGTCTCAACATCCTTCTCCTGTTCTTCCAGTTGTCAACTTAACCTTAATTGATTTACCTGGACTGACCAAAGTTGCTGTGGGTATGTTCTATCTGCCTTTCCCTATAAATATTAGATTAATACGGTTGCCCCGAACTTCATCTGATTTGAACTTTCACTTTTTTTTTGCAGAGGGACAGTCCGAAAGTATAGTTGAAGATATAGAAAAAATGGTTCGCCTTTACGTTGAGAAGGTAACGCTAATTTATGTTCTATCTGTAACTAGTATTCTAGTTTTTTCCTCCGTGTAGGTATGTGCGTGTTTTTTTTTTGAGTAAAATGAGCCTAGTTTTGCTCTGTATCAGTTGCATGAACCCATAGTTAACAATTAACTATATGTAACCAATTTGATGTTGTACATGTAGTCAGTAATACCATATAAATGCAGTACTCAGGAAGCAATATCATCACATCTAAATCAGAGTCATCTGATGTGCAGAATGTCCAATATATAGTTTTTTAGATTAAAGCTATGCAAGATCATTTTATGCATTTATGAACAGTTGACCATTTGTTTCTCTGTCAAATTTTTGATTGCCGGGTTTTTGGGGTGATTTTACAATGACTAAAAGTACTGTTATATTTATTAATTTATGTGATGATTTTTGAAATAAGTTTTTGGGTGGTCTTTCAAGCATCCAGATTCTTAGTAATTTATTTAATCATTATAAATAAATAATAAAAATAACCTTCATGTTCAAATTGATATTTTGACAATGATATTTGATTGCGGTTCAGATGATGAAATGACCCTTATTGTGGATGAAGTGATGAAAGCTATGGACTAAAATCAGAATTGTGAACTTAAACTAATGGTTACTAATAGGCATAGAAGTAAATTAACACATACTTTCCATTTCTTTTGGAATGGAAGAAGTAATACATAGTAATAAGTAAGAGCAGTGATCTAGATATCTGTTTAACAGGGTGGGGATTGTCCTGATTATAGCATGACTGGGTAATTAAATGCCTAAGAGAACTAAGCATAGAAAACTGGTATTAAGTCCATCAGGCATGATTACATGGAATAAAATGGAGGTAACAAATATTAATTCTCCAGATGTTAAAACGTGGCAAAAAGAAATGCCAACAACCGACCTAGTTGTGGTTGGTCTGTTCTTCACAAGTTGGCCGTAGATTTTTGCCTTGACATGTTAATCCATCGAATTTTTTTTATCTTTCACATGTTTTTCTTAGATCTAAGATGTAATTGTTATTTTACAGCCAAACTCCATCATACTAGCAATATCTCCCGCTAATCAAGATATTGCCACTTCTGATGCAATTAAACTTGCCAAGGAAGTGGACCCTGCAGGTATCTTTTTACTTCACTACTGGCAGGAAAATGTTTTCTTTCATAATTTTCTTTTCATTATGCATTTTTTAACTTGACTAGGTGAACGGACATTTGGTGTGCTGACAAAGCTTGATCTGATGGACAAAGGAACTAATGCTTTGGATGTGAGATATCACTATGAAAAACTTATTAAGTTTATTATTTAGTTATCAGTTATTTCACTTCATCAAGTCTGATGTTGATACTATTTTACAAAGGTCCTTGAAGGCAGAGCTTATCGTCTACAACATCCTTGGGTTGGGATAGTGAATAGGTCCCAGGCTGACATTAACAAAAATACTGATATGATGTATGCAAGGCGAAGAGAACGTGAGTATTTTGCTACAAGTCCTGACTATGGTCATTTGGCCCACAAAATGGGTTCAGAGTATTTGGCAAAGCTTCTATCTCAGGTATACCTCCCTGACATTTAATCCATAGTTTTCTTATCTGATGTGAATGTGTAACTGTAATTTATAAATATTTGTGGCTAGAAGAGATAATGATTCTTTCTTCTGTGTAGCATTTGGAAAAGGTAATCAAAGCAAAAATACCAAGCATTACTTCCTTGATAAACAAAGGTATTGAGGAGATGGAGGCGGAGTTGGACCGTCTTGGGAGACCGATTGCAGTAGATGCAGGGGTGAGTATCCTATTTAATAAGTGGATGGTTTTTTATTGTTGCTGTATAGTTTCCTTTAATTCACCTTACTGATTTCTTTCAGGCACAATTGTACACCATCTTGGAACTATGTCGTGCTTTTGACAAAATATTTAAGGAGCATCTAGATGGAGGGTAAGCATACTTCTTGGATGTCAAGTTTAACTGAATACTGGATCATTTTGTCAATGTGGGTTTATAACAGATCAAAGGGGTAATATAAAAAAAGGAAAAAAAGAACATTGTCAAACTTTTTAAACTAATTACTACAACCTATAATATTCTCTTAAAAAACTGGATCATTATTAATATAGTTTTTGTGATCATATATTGATGTATATGAAATTAAAAAAAATTGTTTTTAAGAGGTTGGCTGGTCCACCCACCTTTTCGACTATTTTAAAAAGTTACCCCCCCTGCATTATTTCCAGGCTTATCTTTATGCTAAAAATGGAATTTTTTAATGATGCATGTCTTACTATTTAAAGAAGACATGCAACCTTACAGAATAAGTTAGCTTCCCACTGCTTGTTGGTTGAAATATATACATAATATATGTAGGTTTGTGTTTAATCGAACTTAGGGTTGTGGTTGTTATTTCAGGCGGCCAGGAGGTGACAAAATTTATGGAGTGTTTGACAACCAGCTTCCTGCTGCTTTGAGGAAGCTTCCATTTGATAGACATCTCTCTCTACAAAATGTGAGGAGAATTGTTTCAGAGGCAGATGGTTACCAGCCTCACTTAATTGCTCCTGAACAAGGTTATCGACGTCTTATTGAGGGCTCATTGAGTTATTTCAGGGGACCTGCTGAAGCTTCTGTTGATGCAGTAAGTAAATAATTTTTATCATCAATTCTAATGTGTTATAGTGTTAACATTGAGCTACACTACTCACCCCAGAACATTTTTTAGGTACATTTTGTCCTAAAAGAACTCGTCAGGAAGTCAATTGGAGAAACGGAGGTCAGACATTACAAGCATATTATTGTTGTTTTTTTGCTAAAATACTTGCATTCTTATTAGAGGCGTCAAAATGAACAGGTCTGTATCCATGATGGCTTTTTATATGGTCAAAACGGGTTTGGGTTGACCCAAAACATATCTTTTGTCCAAAATGCTTTTAAAAAATGATCAGTGTCAATTATGATTATAATATCTATATTGATTCAGTAATGATGTGATCGTTTATGCTAAAAATGATTTAAGAGGTCTTATGCAATTTGGGCAACTTTCACCTGATTTTTTAGCTAATTTCTTTCACTTGTTTGGCCTGTTAGAAGTAGAAATAATCCAAATAAACTAAAACATATAAAGTAAATGGGCCAAAAATTTCAATTTCTTATTCTTGATTGAAAGGTGGCAAATTCTTAATTTTTTAGTTGTAACAGGAGTTGAGGCGGTTTCCAACTCTACAATCCACTCTTGCTGCTGCTGCTAATGAAGCATTGGAAAAATTCCGTGATGAAAGTAAGAAGACAGTTGTGCGGTTGGTGGACATGGAGTCTTCTTACTTAACTGTCGATTTCTTCCGGAAACTTCCTCAGGAAGTCGAGAAGATGGGTCCTGCTCCCCCACCTGTAGATCGAGATCGCCGAGCCTCATCTGCAGATCGCAAAAATCCACCTCCAGATCGTGGAATCCCCGGCGCAGACCGTTCAAATGCAGTTGACCCGTTAGGGGACCGTTATGCAGATAATCATTTTAGGAGGATAGGCTCAAATGTTTCTTCTTATATTGGTATGGTGTCAGATACACTCAGGAGCACGATTCCCAAGGCAGTTGTTTATTGTCAAGTAAAAGAAGCCAAACAAAATTTACTCAACTACTTCTACACACAAATAGGGAAAAAGGAGGTAATCATTGTTTAACATTTATGGTTTTCTATAATTTTGGTGAGAACTTGTTCATGCCTTTGAAATTTTAGGCAGATATAGTCATATAGGCTAGGAAGATGGTGAAAAACGTACATAGACTAGGAATCTACACATACAATCAATATAGTTGATTCTGAAATGCAACGAAGTACGTCATTCTTGCCAAAAAAAAATTTGGTGACAAAATGGGCGGGTTAGGTAGGTCAGAAAAAAGTAGTTTCTTAGTATGGATCAAGTTAACCCTGAACATGTTTTGTCTAAATTTTTTCTATAAATAATCAGTTAAATAGATTGCAACAATAATATATTGTTTCAATAATAGTCTTAAGAATAAAAAGCATTATGAGTTTTATGCATTAAATGATATACTTTGGGGCTACTTTTGATCTGTTCATGTTTCAATCCGTTTGAGCTGTTTCTTTTAAGTTTTTTTTACCTAATTTAAAGTGAGTATGCAATCCTCATATTTGGTAGCAAACAGGACAAAATGACAGTATTGCATTTTAAACAAAATCATAATGCTTACCCAGTTTCAGTGGGTACTTTAATTACGTGTTGATTAATTGTAGTTGCACTTGTATATTGATTTCCTTTTGTTAAACTCTAGGTCTCTTAGCCCAACCCATTTGACCTGTTAGAGATGAAACATAAACCAAAACGGCCCATTTCGGAAATGGGTCAAAACGGCTATTCTTTGCCACACACCCTTGTTTTATACCTTTATCTTTGTTTATGGAACTTAATCATGTAAAATGTTTTGTCAGGGTAAACAACTTGCAGAATTGCTAGATGAAGATCCGTCTTTAATGTCAAAAAGGCTAGATATTGCAAAACGACTTGATTTATACAAGGTATCGAGGGATGAGATCGAAGCAGTGTCATGGGCGCGGTGATCATGATTCATGATTGAATTTCACTAGACCGGGTTGGGGCGGTGGGCTTGGGTTGGGATGGGGGATTCGTTGTGTTTTTTGTTGGTCATTGTTTCACACACTATTCTTGCCTTGGGTTTGGCCTTTTGGGTATGTGACAGTTGATTTTGTGTTTCTTTTGGACAAGAGAATATGTAGTACGTCTATAGAAGTATTAAATTATTTCTTAAACCATTTCTTTGGATGTATCATGGGAGTTCTGTCCCTTGGTGTTATTTCTCAAGTATTTTTTTAAAGAATTGTGAAACCTTTCTGTGCTTTGGGAGTTTGGGGTATTGCCCTCAAAAGTCAAACCCCACCAAGGAGGGCTTGTTCTCTTTAGAGGTGGGCATAAAAACTAGGTTCGAACCCAACCTGAACTCGGGTGCGGGTAGTACCTGATGGAAGGTGTATCTGGGTTGGATCTGTTTAAACTCGTAGGGTGAGAAGCGGTTTTAGAAAGTGTTTTCTAGCGAACCTAGCCCGAACTGAACTCGGTGGGGCTGAACCCGAGGCGAACCAAGTATTGGACACACACAAACAAGAAAAGAAAAGAAGAAAAAAAAGAAGCTAAACCTGGTTACCGACCCGGGTTCATACCTGGTTTTGCCTCAACCCGGGTACAAAAAAACCCGGTTGGACTGAACCTCGGTTTGTACATGGTTTCGGGTACGGTCCAGAACCCGTTTTGGTAGTTCTCTTAGATCTTTGGGTTTGTTAGGTGTAAGAAATTAAAGAACTTTTAATGGAGCGTGGACTTTATATAGCCTATCTCGTATTAATATTGTTAAAATTTGTAAATAGATTGTCATTTACAGAAAAGATATATCATTTAAAGTCAATAAATCATTTAAGATGAGCATGAGTTTTGATCAACTGACGGTGAAAAGTTGGATAAAAGTACTTGAGTAGTAACTGCTGAGATAGGATGTCGGAATCAAATACTGAAGTCAATAATTGCAAATTAAATTGTGGTAGATTGTTAGACAGACATTGATGAAAGAAAAGAGGAATCTACAAACAGTAAACACTCAAAACTACAGTGATGAATCAATGGATTTACCACGACCACGGGTAAAATGTGGATGTCCGGATGGGTTAAAATTATATATACTATTAATTTTCAATTTTGTTATGTATTAGTAGTTGTAACTCATATTTTTATACGTTGTATTATTGTGTTTTCTTTATTTTTTTTATTTTTAACCCTAATAGTTTTCTTTATATACGTTTGGTTTAAAATGCTCGAGTTAACATATCGTAATATGCGTATGTGGTTAAACATTTTTACATTTATTTTTTCTTGTTTAATGAACGACGTTGTGTTTTATGTGTCATGACACGCTTCAAAGTAACACATGACAATACAAATTGAGAATTTCAAATGTTTTAATGACCAAAATGATGTGACAGCTATGATTTTTAATTACAAGGCTACCTCGTCCTAATAGTAATTTTAAGCAAGAAACTACACCTCGTCCTAACTAATGTATTTGATCCTGAATGTTTGTGTTATGGTTTATCTTTGGTTTATGAAGCTGCTCTATGAAGTTGTTGTGTTGTGTTGCTAGCGATGTGATGAGTGTTATTCATGTGAGCCTTTGTTATTGATCGGTTTTCTATATTGTATCTCCCTGTTTCCGTGTGTCGATGATGATGAAACATTGTTCGTTCGAGACCTTTCATTGTTTTGGTACCTCAACGACTATGATTTTAGGGGACAAATGGTGCCGGTTGTTTAGCTTAGCAACCGCTAACAGTATGCAGCCGCAACTGAACATTGCTTTTGTAAAAACTTATGTGTTGTTGATGATGATGAGCTTGAGCTCATCAGAGACATTTTGTGTTAATTCTATGATTGTTGTGAAAAAATTAAGCCGATTGCTTTTGCTTGACATCCCTTTATGATCTGCAACCGTAATGATTAATACGTCTGTGGTTGTAATGATACGTCTAAGCTCTTGTTACCTAATCGACATCCTTATAGTTGAACCCGCGCTTAATGCCAACGGAAACCAACTAGTTAAAATTAATGAAAAATTGATCAAATACTTTTTGTTTTTTCACGGTTTTATCCACAACACACAAGCTTAATCCTAGCTTCCTCTTATTTAAAACCAACTCTAACTGTGGGCCCAAAGTCCAAAGTGATAATTTAACATATTGTAAAGTTACATAAAACGAGCAAGGGCCCATGCTAGTAACTTAAAGTCCAGTGTAAGGTTGCCATCAATAATCACTTTAGCATGTAGGTGTCACAAACACACACACCCTCAACCTCGCCTCTATTAAATTAAAATAAAATAAAAAAATAATTTTAATTTTACTTCATAAAATTCAAACTAGAGAACTATTTTTCTATAAAAGATTCAAAACATCAATTAACCTCTAAAAATTTTTTATTTTAATTTTTACTCTAAAGTTTTATTATCTTAAGTTAAATTGAAACAATTAGTAAAATTTTTGGATCAAAACTATAGATAAATTAATGTTTTTATTTTTTAAAAATAAAATAGTTTTTAACGAACTTTAAAAAATAAAATTGAAGTTTAACTCTGATATAAATATCATTTCTCCCACTCATTTCACAAGACTTAACGCCAATATCCTACTTTTAACACAATCTCTGCGCTCTGCTTCTACTCTCACCGGAAAAAGTGTGACGTCATCACCGCCGGCCGTCGTTCATCGGAAATCATATATCCTAAATTTTGTAAGTCTCTATTTATATCTGCATAATATTCATAGAACTTTTTGATTTTGACTTCATAATCGGAATTTGGTACGTCTGCACGTTACAATCGCTGTTTATCATCATCAACACCGATCCAATGATGTGTTCATGTGTTGTAGAGATTTGTAACATAATTTCAGGTTTATTTGATGATTAACTGATAGTGATTGCTAGTTTTTAGCGTCATCACTGTAATCGTTCGTGCGTTCTTCACCGTCTACATGTCCGGAACGATATGTTAATTTGTTCGTTAAATTTAACAGTTTAATTTGAAGTTTATGGTGATAGTAGCTCGGTAGAACGGATTATTAACACCTTACACCTTCATGTACGAATCGATGTTCTTCACCGTCGATAGGTACCGATCGATTGATATGCTCATGTGTTGTATAGATTCGTAACATAATTTCAGGTTTATGTGGCGAATAACTGATAGTGATTGCTTAATTTTTAGCATCTTCACTGTAATCGATCGTTCGTTTTTCACCGTCGACAATCTGGAACGATATTTCATGTGTTCGTTGAATTTAAAATTTCATTATGTAGGTGATGGTGATAATAAACTGGTTACATAGTTCAAATGATGTGTTAATTTGTAATCGAGAGTAGAAAATTTGCAATTTATGATGTGGAGATTTGATCTGAGGCACATTTTGACGTAGCGTAAGTTTGAACTTTGAAGAAGGAAGATCGTCGTGTAGTGTGAGTTGCAGTCTGAGTTTGTTAGATGTACAATCGAAGATGCATAGGGTACAAGTGATGAGGTGCCTCTTGGTTTCCGACTTTCGGGTTCCATTTGTGTGATTTGGTGGGTGCTGTTAGGATATTGAGAGAGTAAATAGGAAAATAAAGATATGATGAGATGGAGGTTGTTTACAACAGACTATACACGTGACACAGCAGACGCAATGACTCATACACGTGACACGTACATAGCTGTTACAACGCCGACCTAACTATAGTCAATATTGAATTGATGGTATTATCCTTTTGTGAATTTTTCTATATAGGTCACACTACGATGTTTTTAGTAGAAAACCGGACCTAACCGTCATATTTTAATCAAAATGTGACGGTTTGAAGACTTAAAGGTTATGGTTTGGTTAAAGTGTCACGATTTAACTGACTTCTGATAAAAATACATTAATAAATATTCACAAGACTGAAACAAAAGGTCACGGTTTGGCCAAACCGTGACGGTTTCTCGTCCATGTTTTCCATTTTTAAAAAAAGTGTCTATTTTTAATAAAAAAAGTATAATACTATACTCAAAATCATACATAGTTATAACATAAAAATAAAACTATACTATAGATATTAATATAATAAAAAATATAAAATACTATACTAGTTTGTGTTTTCTTTAATAGACATTGTTACTGTAAAAAAAAATACCTACTATTAACATTTTAAAAAATATACTGTAAACTTAAAGCTTAACGTCAAAATTTGAGAATAAAAAAAGACGTCACATGGTTTTTATGTTTGACGTTAGACTTTAAGTTTGTAGTATATTTTTTATGTTTTTTTCCCTTATAATTTGACGTTAGGCTTTAAGTTTACAGTATACTTTTAAAAATGTTAAAAGTAGGTATTTTTTTCACAGTAGCAATGCCGATTGGAGATAACACAAACTAGTATAGTATTCTATATATTTTTTATAATATTAATATCTATATTATGGTTTTACTTTTGTGCTATAACTATATATGATTTTGAGTATAGTATTTTTTTTTATAAAAAATCAACATTTTTATAAAAAATGGACAAAAAACCGTCACGGTCTGGCCAAACCGTGACCTTTTGTTTTAGACCCGTGCATCTTTATTAGTGTACTTTTATCAGGAGTCAGGCAAATCGTGACATTTTGACCAAACCGTGACCTCTAGGTCTTCAAACCGTCACATTTTGGCAAAAACGTGACAGTTAGGTCCGGTTTCTTTTAACTTTCTTACGGTGCGCCTAAAATTTCCTTTCTATATATTATGTATTTAAATATTTACTAAATTAGTTGGATTCGTTCTAAACTAATTTCTGAACCTAAATGTTCCAATTTTAGCACTTACTTTCTTCTAACTAAGTCAAACCTGTATTTGGAAAGAAGACAATATTATTTTGAGGTAATGCATATGACGGTAGATGGTTAAAACTAGTTGACCTAACATAAAGGAAGTTGTTTTTGAAAAATAGTTTTATGATTAAGTTGTGCTCCACATATAAGGTATTGTAATACTTTTAAACTAATATTCTAAAAAAATTAAACCTTCACTTTATATATTTAAAATAAATTATAAATCGATGATCTTTTGGTTTGGTAGTCAAGTGGGAGGCGGGAATCAGGAGCCATGAGCCTTTGTCTTTTTTGAAGGCCTAGTGTTCAAACCTTAATATAGATAAATAATTACTAACTTTGTGCTATTAATGGCTATTAATTAAACCTGCTGTACAAAAAATAAAGAAATAATTATCATTATATTTAAATTGGTTACTGTGATGTGTGTTTACCAACTTTGTCACACTGTTTTATTAAAAAGATAATTTAGACCATCTACTAATTTCTTTGATAGGCACATATTCGGTTAAATTGTGTGATTAAGCGGATATAACAAGTAGTATAATAGTTATTTGTGTTACTGATTCGAATTTTTTAGATGGCTGTATAGAGCTTTCTGTAAATAAAATATTATTGTTTATAACAAAGAAGCAGGTTATGATTTAAAAAATCATTTTAGTTTTCATGTAATAGATAATAGGGTTACTAAGAAATACTTGAAGGTGCGAGGCCATATTTGCTTTTAGACGTGACCTCTAAAATTTGTGTATCCTATTAAAACGTCGATTTAAGGGTGTTCTTTTATCTAGTGTGAAAAGAGATGAATTTTATTGATGCAACAAGTTAAAAAAGATAAAAGTAAAATAGACAGGGTACATTTGAAAAATATTTTCATTTTTTCTCCAATTAAAGTTTCCAAGTAATGTAGCCCGACAATGATCAGGCACTAGAATTTGTACTCAATTTTCAAGTAACATCGGTTACGTTATCAGTAGTAATTTTCATAATTATTGTCTTATAAAACTTTGATTTTAGCCTAATAATATTTGGGTTAATCTGAAAAGCAAGACAATATTAATTTGATTTTAGACAATATTATTAATCTGAAATTATTATCATTATATTTAAATTGGTTACTGTGATGTGTGTTTACCAACTTTGTCACACTCTTTTATTAAAAAGATAATTTAGACCATCTACTAATTTCTTTGATAGACACATATTCGGTTAAATTGTGTGATTAAGCGGATATAACAAGTAGTATAATAGTTATTTGTGTTACTGATTCGAATTTTTTAGATGGCTGTATAGAGCTTTCTGTAAATAAAATATTATTGTTTATAACAAAGAAGCAGGTTATGATTTAAAAAATCATTTTAGTTTTCATGTAATAGATAGTAGGGTTACGAAGAAATACTTGAAGGTGCAAGGCCATATTTGCTTTTAGACGTGACCTCTAAAATTTGTGTATCCTATTAAAACGTCGATTTAAGGGTGTTCTTTTATCTAGTGTGAAAAGAGATGAATTTTATTGATGCAACAAGTTAAAAAAGATAAAAGTAAAATAGACAGGGTACATTTGAAAAATATTTTCATTTTTTCTCCAATTAAAGTTTCCAAGTAATGTAGCCCAACAATGATCAGGCACTAGAATTTGTACTCAATTTTCAAGTAACATCGGTTACGTTATCAGTAGTAATTTTCATATTATTGTCTTATAAAACTTTGATTTTAGCCTAATAATATTGGGTTAATCTGAAAAGCAAGACAATATTAATTTGATTTTAGACAATATTATTAATCTGAAATTATTATCATTATATTTAAATTGGTTACTGTGATGTGTGTTTACCAACTTTGTCACACTCTTTTATTAAAAAGATAATTTAGACCATCTACTAATTTCTTGATAGACACATATTCGGTAAATTGTGTGATTAAGCGGATATAACAAGTAGTATAATAGTTATTGTGTTACTGATTCGAATTTTTTAGATGGCTGTATAGAGCTTTCTGTAAATAAAATATTATTGTTTATAACAAAGAAGCAGGTTATGATTTAAAAAATCATTTTAGTTTTCATGTAATAGATAGTAGGGTTACGAAGAAATACTTGAAGGTGCAAGGCCATATTTGCTTTTAGACGTGACCTCTAAAATTTGTGTATCCTATTAAAACGTCGATTTAAGGGTGTTCTTTTATCTAGTGTGAAAAGAGATGAATTTTATTGATGCAACAAGTTAAAAAAGATAAAAGTAAAATAGACAGGGTACATTTGAAAAATATTTTCATTTTTTCTCCAATTAAAGTTTCCAAGTAATGTAGCCCAACAATGATCAGGCACTAGAATTTGTACTCAATTTTCAAGTAACATCGGTTACGTTATCAGTAGTAATTTTCATAATTATTGTCTTATAAAACTTTGATTTTAGCCTAATAATATTTGGGTTAATCTGAAAAGCAAGACAATATTATTTTGAGAAACCTGATTCTCTACCACCTAATAGTCGAACTTGGTATCACCAACTTAACTTGACACGGTTACAATACTTTTGTAAACAGTTTAAACAACCATGGAAGATGGAATCCAAGTGAAGTTAATTAGACATGAAGAAGAGGAAGAAGGTGACTTGAAAGGGAGGATATGGGACGAATCAAGAAAGATATGGAGGGTCGCATTGCCAGGTGTCATATCAAGAGTATGTGCATTTGGAACCATTGTTGTCACACAATCATTTATCGGCCATATTAGTGGCTTGGATCTTGCCGGCTATGCCCTTGTTCAAACGCTTAGTGTCCGCTTTGTCAATGGAATCCTTGTAAGTTTAATATTAGAGTCATTTCATGTTTAAGATGTATAATGATAGGCATTAAGTGTGAGCTAGAGGTCACCATGTGAATCCATCTACCTATGATTGATTTAGTTAAAATTTTGGATACTCTCTTATCCTATTTGGATCACATTGAAGCTGACCATATATGACCTGAATTGTATGACCTGTTTTCACCTGCAGCTAGGAATGTCGAGTGCAACCGAAACTCTTTGTGGACAAGCGTTTGGAGCTGGGCAACACCACATGATGGGCATTTACTTGCAAAGATCATGGATTGTCGACCTTTTTACTTTAACCGTCTTACTCCCGATCTTCATCTTCGCTACACAAATTTTCAAACTTTTAGGGGAAGATGAGGCTGTAGCAAACAGTGGAGGTTACATCTCTCTATGGTTCATCCCTTTTGTCTACAATTTTGTTTTCAGCTTAACCGTACAAATGTACCTTCAAGCACAGTTGAAGAACATGGTCATTGCATGGCTTTCAATCTTCCAATTTGGAATTCACATCCCTTTGTCTTTGCTTCTTGTGTATAAGCTAAACCTTGGGGTTGCTGGTGCAATGATTGCACTGTCATTGTCATCATGGTTTCTTGTGATTGGAGAACTCATTTACATATTTGGTGGTTGGTGTCCTCATTCTTGGAAAGGATTTACAGTAGCTGCCTTTAAGGATCTGCTTCCTGTTGTGAAGCTTTCTATATCTTCTGGTGTGATGGTATGGTAAGTAAGGAACAAACTTTTTATATGCTGTCTGAGTTTTGACATCAACCTCATTAGATGATCTAAGTAATTATTTTAATTGGAGTAACATGATTTGACGTTTTAACATTATAAATACATTTTGAGTAACTTTCAATGTGTTCCCTTTAAGTAAAACTCTTCCTAGTTCTTCTCCAGTTTGGCCCATTCGAGATTAAACATAGCTGGAATCAACATATTCATAAACTAAATTGGTTGACATTGCCACCTTTACTTACCCAGACTCAATTTTAATGTAGATGCTGTATCAGATATTATATTGACTTTTTTCTGCCTTTGGAAAATATCTTAAGCTCCTAATGTTCAAATTGAATGTCCCCCTTTTCATTTTAAGATACCAAAAATCTGAATTCCTTAGTTATATATGTTTACCTCAATAGCCAAAAGCCAAAGCATTCATTTTGGGAACTCATGTAAATTTGTCATAGTTTGTCAAAGTAGATTGAATTAACGTATGCATCATTTTTTTTTTCTGCCGGACTACTATACTATCATCTTCATAAGCGAATTTATGTTCTTTTGCTTGATAAAATATGCAACGAATCTTTGTATTTGTTGTCTATGTAGCTTGGAGTTATGGTACAATGCTATATTGGTCTTGCTTGCGGGTTACATGGCAGACGCAGAGGTTGCTATATCTGCTTTCTCCATATGGTATGAATTGTTTTGTGAGTTGATACATGCATTTCAGTTCCATTTTTCCTGAGAAATTGCTAAATTATTAATATTTTGCAGCCTAAACATCAATGCATGGGAATTCATGATCAGTCTTGGTTTCTTAGGTGCTGCATGGTAAATGGACTTATCAAATACCTCATAAATATATTTTAGTTAATGATTTGTCATCGAATTATATGCTTCTGATTAACTTTGTTGGAGATAGAAATAGTTAGAACTAAACGAGACAGTCGTTCAAAATAATTTCAATTGCTTAGCTCTTAAATCAGAATATTTTTATTTTGCCAACAAATGGTTTTACAATCTTATGTGTTGGTTATGTATAAAATTAAAAGAGATGAACAAAAAGTGTTTGTGTGATGGTTTGACTTAGCCTCATGTAACATGTCTGCCCATCCTTTTTGCCACCCCTAATCTATATAGTATTGTGCAGTGTCCGTGTTGCAAATGAATTAGGGAGAGGAAATGCCAAAGCAGCAAAGTTCTCAATTAAAGTCTTGTTGGGCACTTCTATTGCAATTGGAGTGTTCTTCTTTGTTCTCTGCTTGATTTTTGGAAGAAAACTTGCCTACTTGTTCACCGATGACGAAAGAGTTGCCGAAACAGTATCAGATCTTTCTTTGCTGCTTTCTTTTTCAGTTTTACTCAATAGCATCTATCCTGTTCTTTCAGGTAACACTTTGACCCATTATAATTAGTTTCCATTCAGAAAATCAACCTAGAGTGTCAAGTTTCAACCCCTTTACTTTTAAATAAGTCCATTTGATTATTTTTCATCCTAAATGGGTCATCTCAAGAAATTTAAAATGAAATGGACATACGGGTAACGGGTTAATCAGGTCGAAAGTCATTCGGTATTGTGATCATATACATTTTCAGGAGTATTTAGCGCTCTAGTTAATCAAATTCCAAGACATAAAAGCAATTGTGGATACCCAACCATCCAACATTCACTAAAAAGTACTAGTTTCAGCATAAACTTTTTTTGACCTGTTACCCAACCCACGAGTTGTCTATTTTGACATCTAGTCAGCACTGATACAAAGAACACTTTACTTTGTGCCTTGAATATATAAATCTTCTTGTTATCAGGGGTGGCAGTTGGAGCCGGAATGCAGGGTACTGTAGCAATCGCGAACCTCGTTTGCTTCTACTTGATTGGTATTCCCATAGGGTCATTGCTGGGTTACCTGACTAACCTTCAAGTAAAGGTATACAATGTCTGGATCAAATGTATTTTTAACTGTTTTTAGTTGCTTCAGTTATAACAACTGCGCTATCTGACAGGGAATATGGATCGGAATGATCTTTGGTGTTGTGACACAGACTTTTGCACTTATATACATGGCATGGGCAACAAACTGGGACGATCAGGTAAATATGTCATATATCGTGTATTATTTGTTTTTCTTGTTTTTAAAGTCGATTTAACTCAATTTTATTAAATGAATGTTCTGGTTCGGGTGTTGTAGGTTAAGAAAGCTTCGGAGCGGTTAACTCAATTTTATGTGAAGTCATCTGAAGATCCAGAGTAATTAGGAAAATAGTGTGCTTCTATGAGAAGGTTAGCTTCTTTGGTATATGAGGTCACGAGATTTTGTAGCTATTTGAGTATTTTTTTTTTTCTAATAAAGTTGGGTTTATTTTTGTTTTTCTACAATTATAAACTGAGAGTAGCATCTCTATCTTTATTAGACGAAATTAAATTAGTAACTATTATTCATTTTCTAATTGTTTGGTGTGTTTTATTCAAAGATTACCGTCTCTGTGGATAGTGTTTTCATTGTATTCATTCTAATCATTAATCAAAAATGTTGTTTTCTGCTAAATATTTTGGGTGTTTGTTTTGGTACGAGATGTTAGCGCTAAAGAATACGTGCTTCCTCGTAAAAACCATTTTACCAGACAAGCAATCGCTCGGTAAGGAGTAGCCCTAGAGCCAATGTCACAGAACCACCAGAAGAAGCCGCATATTGCATTTTCTTGCTCAAGGATCACTCATCAAAATTCAAACATGTATTCGTATCAAAGTCAATAATACGCGGTATATGATCGTGCATAAAATCTTTCATGAAAGTTAAACTGTATGTCTTAATTACTAGACTGCATTTCTTAATTGTACATAGTTGTTTTTTGACGCTCTAATTGAAGAGGCAAAGTGCTAAATGCTAAAGATGTGTAACCACACCCAGGTCCAATCTCCATGATTTGTCCCATGGTATTCTAGCCATGTGGCAGGATGGCTACGCGCAGCCAGTGACCACCCTCCTTAGCTACGATGAGGCGGTTGGCGACGGTTATTGACCACCCTGACGGTTACTTCATGATCCTGAATGATGCATCAGAGTGAGCTCTTTGCCACCTATAATACCATAAGCAATACAAAGAAAAAGTTGTTACGTAATAACTTAAAGTTTTCTCTCCACTGGCTATTTAATCTTACATTGATAGTTGGTTACAGTAAATGATCTGTCATGTAACGAGAGTGTTATATTATCTTAATGGTATCCTTCTAGCCTTATTGAAGCGTTAAGATTTATCATTTGAGTGAAATGTTGATTCATTTTAAACGTAATAAATACTTCTTCCAACAGTAGTAAAATATATCTAAATGTTAAACCTACTGGCTACTTGCATGGTTTGACATGTTCCCAAATCGATGAGTTGACAAACATAAATTGATCGTTTGTCTTTAACCAAACAATAAGCGTATGTAACTTGCATCTTCATTTTGTACTTCACAAGTCTTTTTACGTCAAAACTATATGACTCCTAATAGCTTATAATTTTCATATGGTAATAAGATATTTGCTTCAAAGTTCGATTTAAAATTTAAATATCTATCTTTTTGATACTTTAATTTACTTTTTTTTTATCGTATTTCGTTTGGATATTCATAAATTGAAAGAAAAAAAAAAGCTTCCGACTACCATAAACCGTCGTTAAAAAATGATAACCTTCACCGGAGCATTCTTCAAGCCAACCACCGTCAGATCTCAGGCCACAAATTCCGGCAACGGTGCACCACCACCGGACAACCACCGTCCAACGCCACCATCACCGCCACCGCCTCCGCCGCGAACACCTTTGCTATCAGTCCCCAAACCATCGTGGATTGTTAAATCAGAGGTAACACTAATGACTAACCTTTCTTAATTGATTCTAATACTTGGTTTGTTTGTTTCTGATTACTTTCATCTATACATAGTTTGTTAATTAAAATCAGATCATCAAGAAATTCGTTGGAGCAAATGGAGTATTGATTCCAATATTAGGGCAATTTGGATGTTTAATTGCTTCATTATGTATTCATAAACTGCAAAAGGGCGTATGTATATAATTCGCAAGTTTGAAATAAACTAATTGTTGATATTCGTCTGTAGCTCTATGCTACCAGCCTACCATTAGGTAACCTTTGGTGAAGATGTGAATAGATTAATGGAACAAGAAGAACACACACAACATACCTAATTCTTTTAGGAATCATTCAAGTGATTCTTGCTGAAAATTTGTGCTATAACTGTTATCCTTACACTTTCTTGTAGTTTTTCAGTAAGTTAGCTCAAACAATATTGTGTTTTGTTGGTGTTTTATTTGTTATGATCTGATGATTATACTGTGTGGGTGATTTTGAAGAGTAATCAGTATTTGAATTAGTCTTTTTGTTGTTTGCAGTCTAATGTTAGAATAGAGAAAAGACGAAAACCGGAGCCTTCATGTGTCGTTTGCAGAGGCAGTGGCAGAGTCGATTGTTTCGATTGTTCAGGAAAAGGTCACCCTTTCGCTATTCGAGTTATATAAACTGGTTAACTATAAAAAAAGTTGCTAAAAATGAAACGGGTCAAACAGGTCAACAATTGCTAAACATGTTTACAAATGTTACAACGTCATAAAGGGAGCTCTTTGCCATTAGAGTTCGTGTGGTCATGGATTCTAACCTATGGAACCAAAGCTTAAACATGGTCATTTGGCCAAAATTGACATTTGGTGCTTACAAGTGATGTTTGTTTTTATATTGTAGGTCGAACGAATGGTGTTGACTTAGCAATGCTACCGAATGGTGAGTGGCCAAAATGGTGAGGTATCCCCTAACCTCGAGCATTTTTAAACATGTACAACCAAGGAATGTTAAGGAGTCAGATTTTGGTACAGGTGCAAGACTTGTGGTGGTAGCGGGCTTGCCTACTGTTCACGTTGCCTTGGGACGGGAGAATATCGGTATCTTATGGGCTTTCATTTCATGAAGAAAAATGAAGATCAAACTCGAGAGAATTACAAGGTTCGCGATATGTTTCGAGCTCGCAAAAGTGCAGAAGATTTGCTCCTGAATGATGAAACATCTTAAATGGAATATCTTGCAGCCCATCTCTACTATGATTTGGGGGAAGAAAGCTGTAAAAGGATCAATGACTGAGGTCAGACATTTGTTTACACATGTTTTCTTGATGCTAATTTATAAATAAAAAAAAAGAATTAAGCATGAGTTCGATTGTGAACTAAAATGAAGGGTTAAGATTGAGTAATCATGCGAAAATAGTGAATAGCATACAAATACATGTCTATGTAAATTTTTACGAAGGTATATCTAATTATCTGTATGTGATTCAAGTAGAGAATTGCGAAAATCACATAAGCATGTGTGATACACATGACAGTTATATAAAAACATGATTCTATCTCTTTCTTACATTATAAAGTCCGAGGCGGCTCAAGGGAGAGTGAAATAAAACAAAGGCTTTAAAATCGTCTTTTTTTCCCCTTACAGTCACTATGATTCATTGATGCGAATGGAGAATCAATCGCAGAAACGAGCATATTACTTTTTAAACCGGCATAGCCTATGGTGTTACAAAAATAAGTTTATTTGTAAATGACACGAAACCATTCGTGTTTTTCTCTGCTTCCTACATCCACTGTTCGTCATCTGAGCATAATAAAAAGTGCAAATAAAACGACTTTAAATTCTTTAGGATTTGCAAGTAAGGCTATCGTAATATGTAGTTCATGCATTGAATTGAACATATTACAATTGGCTGATCATAAACTTATATATGGTTGTTACACATAAGTAGAATAAAACGATTATTCTTTCGGCATCACTAGCACCATAAGGTAGAACACAGGTTTACCTCACATCTTAGAAATGGCATATGAAGTTAAGTTTGACCTAGCAGGAAGTTTGAGGTCTTTGAAATCGTCATCATCTAGTGGCGCAAAGTAGGAGTGAACCATACGGTTGCTGACGTACTCGAGTTTTGATGGTTCCCACTAGAACAAAGAAACCGAAAGAAAGAAAATGTCAAGAAAGGTGGCACTTTTGAACCATTTTTGTATAAACAAGATGATTTGGGTCGTGTTATATCTTTAATGGGTCAACGGTTGAACTAAAAGAATTTAACCTTAAGGAAAACATTAACATAGAGTTTGAAATATATTTAAATGCATAAATACCTTCTAATTCACTTTATTAGAAACATGTTAGGTCATTATTGCAATAATACTATTTGTAATCATAATTATATATTGACAATTTATGAATTTTAATAAAAAATAAAATAAAAAAAGAAAGTGAGATGTTACCCAACTCCATTGACACAATGACACATCCAGATTTCAATTACTATTTTTACCTTTGGATTTTTATCTTTGTCTAGAAGCAATGCCCTACATCCCTGCAATAAGATTTAAAAAAGATTTATAGTCTTATGGAAGAAAAATATGATGTATTGTACCATCTACCTTGCATAAAGTAAGTGATATGTAAACATGTTCTCTAAACTTAATAACTTTTTTTTTTGACCGCGCATGATTATTAGATTTTTTATGTGCATGAGAATCTGTTGTGTGTACACTCACAGGACCCATCAATTTGTGGCTAGCAATAGGATTAGATAAATCACACCTTGGTCCTTAAGAGGTTATGACATGACATGAAATTAATAAAAGCAAGATTCGAATCTAAGATCTCTATTAGAAAAAAATCAAGTGTTCACCACTACATCATTAATTATTACAATTCCAACATACAAAAAGCTTTCAACGTAAAATGACTTGTCCATTTTAAACATAAATTAGACTTACAATTCTATGAATTTTGTCATGGGTATTTAAGACCATATGGTTAAGTGTTAAATACTTATCTTATGTTGGTCCGATGTCTAAATCTATTATGATAAAGTAATAATGGTACCTCAAAGAAATCCCTGCAGAATACTCCTTGCATGATGTTACAAATCATTCTGTATTCACGAATAAGACACTGATCGACGCCTTGAAGTCTCCCTTCTCTAATCTACACACCATAGCTTCGGAATTAAAAAAAATCTTTATGTTTAACCGAAAGAAGGGAAGCTCATTCATTGTATAAAAAATGACTTATAATGTAAATGAGTTAATTTAAAAGTATAGAAAAATTTAATTTCAATGACACTGTAAATATTGACAGAAACAAACGTACCCAGTAAAATCACATTTATAGCATAGTTATTGATTGTAAGTACTTACAGAGCGAAGTGATATTTTGAGACTTGTTGGTGATGCTTTCGTTAAGGCCTGGATGGTCCATGAGATCCAATCATCCATGTTTTTATCAGCCTCCTTCTCCTAGCAAACGCGAAACGCGTTATCTCAAATGAGTAACGAGTAAACATATATTTATCTTCAAATGTAGATAATAGCATATGATACTTCATCTATTTGTTCCTTAAAGGTCTGAAAATATAAGGGATGTTCAAAAGCTTTAATATCAAAATACAAAACAACAGATATTCACATAAGGATATAAACTTACTTTCATACAAAATGCAGGAAGCAAGTACATTTCATGTTTATGAGACTTACAAGTGCAGAGATAATGTCTTCAACAGTTCTCCTAGAGAAACACTTATCAATGGTTTTTAACCTGCGGCATAGGGCAGCAACACTCAAGTCAAAAGAACACAAGTCGAGATTGACAATAATAAAACTATAAAAAATGAGTAAAACATACCGAAAATATTGACTCTTTTCTTTCAGCTTAGGTTCTTTGTTTGAGAAGTTGTCTATAATATTGCTAATAATATCTGGATCGCCCGTATTAGCTTTGCATAACGCGTCTTCTAATGAGGATACTTTCTGTTCATAGATAGAATATGCACATATCAGCGTGGACTTGAAAATATGACGCCCTTTAAATTTTACCGTTGCTATTACTTTTTGAAACGATGAATTCTTCAAAAGGTGTATGCACAAATGAATGAGATGAACCTCTAACGGGACGAAGTGTGTTGCAAGACCACATGCAAGCATTTCAGCACCATCCAATCTCGCACCCGTTAGACCCACATACTCTCCTGCCATAATATGAACTAATCAATTCAGGCTGCAGCATTCACTTAAATCGCCTACGAATATTATCAACACCCGAAAAGTAGCAGATAATGATATTACATGAAGATCATCTTATATTGTATAATTGACCGAAATTACCAAAGAATCCAGGTAGTCTTGATAAGTAATAAGAGGCACCTACATCTGGAAATGACCCTAATGCAGTCTCTGGCATTGCAAAAACCTGTGAAATGACACCATCAAATCGTTAAACCTTGAAAAAGAATGTGATCGTTATAAAATTCACCATCTTACGAAACAATAAGCATACATATAATGCCTGAGAGTTTCTTTAAGTAAAAGACTGGCCAAAAGCATACCGTATTATCTGTAACAACTCGAAATCTACCATGTATTGAAAGGCCTGCACCACCTCCCATAACAATTCCTCTAAGAACCGATACCTTTGTGTATGATATCAAGTTAAAATAAAGATTATCATACATAACTTTGTGATCAATGTAAGAATTTTCATATTTGTACTTTGTGAACAAGTAAATTGGTATAATGACAACATTGATTCTGAGGACTGTTACCTGAGTTTTGGTGTTAGTTGCAATCAGATAATTCACTGTATATGCCCTTGAGAAAAACTCTGCACCTTGTTTCCAGCCACCTGATACAAAAAAAATTAAAAAAAATAGATGAGCAATTAAGCACCAACAAAATCATTGCAACAAGTTGGACCATATGTGAAGTGCTGAAATGGTATTAACTTTTATTAATATCATTAACAAGAGCTGCAACATCACCACCAGCACAAAAGGCCCTTCCTTCACCCTGCATACGGTGCATGACATAAGTTCATAAAAACTGAATCCGCAAACAGTACGAAAAAAATTATTATGCTTCTAGCTTTACAGCGAAAAATGGTTTTCATTTAACATACAGAAAAAACGGAAACTTTTTGTTTGGACGAGGGAGTACCTTCATAATGATCAGCTCGACACTGGGATCCTTCTCATAGACGCGTAAGAGATCCAAGAGGCGGTACACCTGCGATGAAAAATATGTTAAAGTATTTCATTTCGGTTAGATAATATAGGCTTCATATTTGAAAGATGACTGTGACAGTAACTAATAAAGTGTCTGAAACATGTCATCACAAAAGTAAGCAATTGATTAGAGGCCAATGGTATAAACTGAGGGGATATTGATGAACTGAATTTATTAAACTTCTAACCATTTCAAGGGAAAGCACATTTAGTTGCTCAGGCCTGTTTAATATGATGGTTCTTGAATTTGAGCTATGTTTAACCAATACCTGAAACATGAAGAAAGTTGGAATGTAATGGTTAAGTAAAACATAAAGTCAACTATGTTAATGAACGACCCGTTCGCGATCTACTCGAGATCGAATTGATAAAAAGGCTGAAATGAGTTGAGCTTTATCGAGCTCAAGCCGAAAAGAGCTCATTTAATTATCAAGCCTGAGCCCGAGCTTCACGTATCGAACTTGAGCCTAAACGAGCTTTTTACTTACATATTTTTATTTAATTTATTAAATATATTATATAATAGTTTTTACTTACATATTCTTTTAATATATAACAATAATATATATACGTATATATATATATAAATTATATATAAAAATATTAATAATTAAATGTAAACGAGCCTAGCTTGAGCTTTAAAGGTATTTGACGAGTTGAACCCAAGCTTTAAAAGTAAGGTCGAAACAAGTCAAGCTCTAGTTCTCGCTCTCTTGAGTCAAAACAAGCCAAGCTCAAGCCTATACGAGCCAAGCTCAAGCCTATACGAGCTCAGGCTTGGCTTGGCTTGGCTAGTTTGCACCCCTTATTAGGGTGTTAGGTTATCAATTCTCTTTTCTTTAAGTTATGATAATATAGTTTTACATGCACACGACATTTTTCTAACGGAAAATGTACGACCGTTCTTCGGAAGACGTGTGTCATCTTAATCGGGCTCCCCTATTTCTATCTCAGCCAGAACCACACCCCCAACTCCATTAGTAGAAAACCCACAACTGAGAAAACATTATGGTATAACCCTGAGGAATGTATCTCAAAACAAGACTTGAACCCAAAACCTACTTACAACTCACCTTAACCAATTGGGTGAATAACATTGGTTACGTGCACACGACTTAGTTTCATTTTTAAACCAGCTTTTTACTTGCATATCTTTTATTTAATTTATTAAATATATTATATAAATAAAATGTTATTATATTTAAAAGTATGATAAAGACAATTAAATAATATGTATGCTGTTATATATAAAATAAAATTATAAATTTATATAAAATATAAAAATATTAAATAATAATAATTAAATAATAAACGAGTCTAGTTCGAGCTTGAAAGGTAAATACGACGAGCAGATTCCGAGCTTTAAAAGTAAGGTCGAAACAAGTCCAGCTCGAGTTCTTGCTCTCCTGAATCAAAACGAGTCAAGCTTAAGCCTATACGAGCTCAGGTTTGACTTGGCTCGTTTGCACCCCTTATTAGGGTGTGAGGTTGTCAATTGTCTTTTCTTTAAATTAGATAATAAAGTTTTCTGAGCGCATGATTTTTTTTAACGACAAATGTATGATCTTGCTTCGGAGGACATGTGTTATCTTAATCGGACTCTCTTATTCGTATCTTAGCCGGAACCACACCCCCAACCCTTTTAGAAGGAAACCCACAACTAAGAAAACATTATGACTCAACCATAAGGATTTTAACTCAAGTGAAACTTGAACCCAAAATCTCCTCACAACTCATCTTAACCACTTGGCGAAGGATCCTTGGTTACGTGCACATGACTTAGTTTCATTTTCAAACGACTCAATTTCATCACCAACTACAATAAACTAAACTCAAACCAACGAATTTTCGCTACAAAGAACGAAGAAAGGGGGAAATCTATCGATTAAAAGTCAATTTTAGTTCTACTAACACAGTGACACTTACAACACAAGAATTGCGACTAAAAGTCCAATCTAAACAATCTATAATGGGATAAAATGATAAAGAAGCACTGTATCTGTAATTGAGTAAAATCAAACAGTAATCATTAGTAACAATGTGCAATTTCATCATATAAACAACCGAACATATAGAAAGAATACCTGAATTTTTGGCTCCATGATGAGATCGTAAGAAAATGACTAAATCATCATAGGGTACGTACATCGGTGTAACAAATGGGCTGAGAACATAAGTACATAACAACTGTTGTTTTGTTTTATGCAAGTGCATTGAGTACGGAAATGAGTAATGATTACCATTTTTCTTTGATTTCAAACTGGAAATTAGCTAGGAGATATAAATTCTGTTAAAGAATGTATCTTTAACGTAATAACATTACTCAAGCGGCTTGTAAATACTTCGTATGTATTGATTCTTGTTAAATGAACAAACAAACAAATAACATTCTCAGTATGTTCCATCATAATAAACTATAAACAAAGTATGAGAGGAGTAAAGTGATGACAAGTGTTTTCGCTATCCTAATGGCTTGTCAATACTTCGTATGCATTGATTGTTGTTAAATGAAATTGTTCAAATATAATTAGGGTGTAAACAAGGCACTGCTCTAAGCTAATCAAGATTGAGTTTTTAGAATTTATAATTAAAATGAGCTCAAGTTTGAGCTTCATATATCGAGTTTGATTAGACTCGTGAGTCAGAACGTATGTGTTTTTTATATATATGTAATTACGTAGTAACTATGACTATATATATACTTTTTATTATAGATATATACACAAATTATACATATAAATAAAAATAGTTTAGTAAAAAAAAACGAATTTAACTCAAGTTTATAACAACACACGAGCTAAGATCAAGCTTAAGGCAAATTAGTTTAAAATTCAAGTTAATTGAATACAACCATAAGGCAAATTCTGCAATCTAACTTGACCTCATTTTGTCCGTACCAAAAAACTATGTATACTTCACTAAGCTTTAACATAAACCTTGAAATAAGCCAACTCATCTAATTAATTAAGTGAAATGAAGTATTTATGAATTCAAACATGTTGTATATATTATATGCAATCCCATTTAGGGGTTTGAGAATACACTCTTGATAGAATTCCTAACCACAACATCAAAACCTAACATTAAAACCGCAGCGATTTGACCTATAAATACTTGTGATGTATTGCCATCTTTCGGCTGTCATGGTCCGGTGATGTGGGGTATGTGCCATCTGAATAACGTGACGTGGAACCGCTATAGCTGCCACGTGGGCTAAGTGAATGCCGATTGTTTAGGCCACTACCACCATAGCCGGTTGTGTATTTGTGGTCACCTGGGAGTTTAGCCTCGTGTTGGATATGTTCTTCGGTTTGTATGCCCATTGCGATTTCAGCTTCTCGTATTAGTCTTGCCTCGTGAGCCATCTCTTGTGCTTGTGCTCGTGCCAACTCGGCCTACATAATGAATTCAATGGGCATAAAGACTTAATCGTCGCTAGTTATAAGGAAAAGGTTCGTGTTTCGTTTGCTGGTATTTAAATTTTAGAATTTTAAAAGAGTACCTAAATATTATTAAAAGGTCTATAACATGACATAAATTACAAGATAAAAATTAGAATTTAAATAGAAAAAAATAAACAATCTGAACACTATGATAAAAAAGAAGTTAGAGGTATAAAGAGGAAAGAACAATATGGTTTATAATGTTTGAACTATACATTTAAAGAAATATATTTACATTTGACAGAAAGAATGCTTTATTTTAGTCATGTTATTAATTGTATCAGATAGTTTAGTTTTAATTTGTATAAAAATGTGGCAATGGAAGGTGTCATGAGAATACATGCATATAAATGACATCAAAGGGAAACTTATGTTTTCTAAAGTATATATTTGCTTTGATTAAATAAGCTTAAAACGTTCAATTGAAACAGATAGTCAATTTTAAACTGTTTTTATTTTAACGTTTATCTTCACGCCACCTCTACAATTCTATTATAATTACCATAGAAACGAAGAGTGATACCTGTTGTTGTTCATGTATGGCGTCGGACTTGACCTTGCGAGCCCCTCGGATATCGCTAATCTTTTCCCTAATGGCCTGCATATTTGTTGACTTTCTTTTTCCTAAAAGTCAAACCTGTAATAAGTTTGAGTCTTTGATGGAACGATTCAACAAACATACATGTACGTATATATCTATGTATATAAGCATTTGATTGCCCTAAATAAGGTGCATCTTTTCTGTGGCTAATAACAATAGTATTGGAACACATTAAACATAGGAGTCTTTTAAGGTTGACCTTGAATTTTGTTATCGTATCTAAAGATTGTTTTAAATTTCAATAAATTCGATTAATTACATCATTACTCAATTACACGTGCCAATATAATTCTGTACAAAACCATTTCATATAACAGTATGCTATATAAATAAATAAATATATTAGTGCAAATTGAACGCAATTGATTGTAAATCTATCATAATTATGTTTCTGTGATTACCCTTAACAACACAACACAAGTGAAAGTTAGGATTTAGGAGTGTCATTAATTAAATTGTTAATACAGATTATTATTATATTAGTCGTTGAGTTATAAGTTGGATTATTAACATTACACGTTCTAATGTTCAAGCAAAACCATCCACCCCTCAAAGGAACCGATGCAACTTTTCTACCTTCGACCCAAATCGATACATAGATACATTCCGTCACAAGCCACAATACGTTATTTGACGTTGTATTTGAGTGGCATGAGATCACAAGTGAGAATATTTCAAATGGTGACATCTACCAAACATCATATTTACTTCATATATGTTAGCAGTGGTTAGTGAACAACTCTAATAAAATTCCCACCAAACATTTATCTTCAAAAACATGACTTAATTGGTTTGTGAACCATATAGAGATATTCAAAGATCTTGATCACTACAAGAGGTTTGATCGCACGCGAGTCGCGATTATGGCGAAAGTGGAAGCAAAGAAAGAAGAAAAGAAAGAAGCAATGAACGTTGCAGTTTATAAAGCTAATTTACACTGCCCAAAATGTGCTCATGATATCAAGAAGCCTCTTATGAGAACTCAAGGTATATAGTTAATCCTTTTAACAGCATCTTATGATGCTTTTCTGAAATTGAAGAGGTTTTTTTTTTTTTTCTTTTTTCCAACACAAAGTAAACTGGTGTTAGATTCTTCTAATCACTTGTCAGTGTTTGAAGCTTATTTTGTTATTTTTTGGCTTCTTTTATATAAATCTTGTCCTTTTCTTTTCAAGGAACTCAATAAATAAATTAGTTTTTGAACCAAGCCCAGTGGTATCCGGTGTGTAACAGGTCATCTCTTCTTCATAGATTGAGAGTTTAGATCGCATACAGGTTATGGGAATTTAAGAGTGGATTAGAAGTCGTTAAAAAGATTTAGATTAGTTTTGAAGCAAAGGCGAAAGATAATAGGCACCCGCGGGATCACCACCACCCTCTTTTTTATTTATTAGTGTTTATTTTTGGTTCGGTAGTATTAATTTTTGGTTCGGTAGTGCAATTTTTTTATATATATCGAGTCCGCCCAGCCTTGAAAAAATTAGTTTCACTCCCACCCCTCGTATGTGAGTGTTCAAGCTTCGTTATTGTTTTGAAGAAAATCTTTTCAGTTTAACTAATGGGGTGATATTAGTTTGGTTAATTTAGTTAACAATTGGTTCACCAAAGCTAATAGATTCAAGCTAATTTTAAGTAATAAATATCTTAAATCAAATAAAATATTACTAAAAGTATAAAATTAGTAGCAACCAATATGTTATTTCTAAGAATTATAATAAAACTTTTCCGGCATAGAAAAGTATCATTTAAAAATATAGAAATATGAAGGTTGGTTTTAATGTTAGTTTGAGTCGTTTAATTTAATTTGGTTGTGTGTACATATAGAACCATAACTGAATCATAAAGTCAGTTACTAAAATAGTCATAACTTTTTACCCTAAAAATTCATAATTTTTACCATTAATTTTTCAATTGGTTCGATTTTTTCGGTTTGGTATTTTTAGTTATTTTGTTATGATTGGATTATTAGTTTTTTTTCCCTAAACGCCTCTTGTTCACATATATGCTTTTGTTAAGAACAGGAGTGCATAAAGTGGATATAATGCATGAGAAAGGTGAAATCAGAGTGGAGGGCACTTTTGAGGTGAAGAAAATCCATGAAAGATTAGAAAAATGGAGTAGGAAAAAGGTTGAAATTTTATCACAAGATAAGAAACCAATATTGGAGAAGAAGGAAACAAAGAAAGTAAGTTGCCTTTAACCTTATTAGTAAACAATAATAGTCCATTTTATAAAGCTATAGCATCAACTTTACTTTTAACTTTTCAAATAACATTCTTGATGAGTTGGATGATTCAAACCGGTTGAGTTAAGTGGTCAAGTTGAACATTGTTTCATTTGGCTCGCGCCATGGCTTGTTGGCATTGTGACTCGAGCCAAAGTCGTTTACTTTTCAAAACTAGAATGAATAGTTTAATCAAGATTTAACGTTAGATGAACTATTGAGAGACCCAAGTGACACTGATTTGATTTTTTTGTACTTGAATTCAGAAAATTATAAAGACGACCAAGATAAAAGCCTATATGCACTGCGAAAAATGTGAGCATGATCTTCGAGCCAAGCTACTCAAACACAAAGGTATACACAATGTCAAAACTGACATAAAGTCGCAGACTGTTCTAATAGAAGGAACCATCGAGGCGGATAAGATTGTGACCTACATGCAAAAACGAGCACGCAAACATGCGGAGATCATACCTCAACCTTCTCCAAAAGAGAAGGTTGAGAAGAAAGTGGAAGAGAAGGTGGTTGTTGACGTAATGACTATAAAAAAGGTAGAATTTGAAGAGATTAAGAAAGTAGAAGCAAATGGTTACAATGGCGAGGCCCCGTATTTCGTTCACTACGTCTATGCCCCTCAAATGTTTAGTGATGAAAATCCGAATTCTTGTTTAGTAATGTAGACCAAATCACCAAGTGGTTTATTTATTGAATTCGGCATTTTCTCTTGTTTTTTTTAAAACTGTAAGAATATATTACTAATATTTTACGACAACTATTCAAACAAATTATCACTGTGACATTCTTTTGGCATCTTAAAAGTTTTAAGTTCCATCATTGTTATGCAAATATAAATAATTCTAGCTACTATATATCAGCTGATTTGCACTTGGAAGCTAAGCGTGAAAATTGTGAAAGAGAACGAAAATTATGAGTTTGTATACCATTTGATTTTAATCATTATTCCTACCATTCTTCTTAACAATAACTAAAGGGATTGTTTTTTTATTGTTAAAACTGAAAAGACAAATAAATTTTTTTATTCCACGAATGATAACCACACGTTATTTTATGATTTTATCAACATATATATAAAATTATTATAAGAAAAAGTTAAGCCTTATACGTATAGTAAGTATGTTTAAACATTTTATAATATAATTAAAAGAATTCACTAAACTTAAGTCAAGATCCTAGTCGACTACTCGTAAAGTGTTCTACTCCTTAATGGTTGTATAGATAATTGTTATAACTAATAACTTAACAGTATAAGAAAGTCGGTTAGGGGTAACTAGGTGAACCCAAAAGGGTTTGTTAGGAGGGCCGCTTGCCAGTTATAACGCAATTGGAACACGTGTCAGCTTCTCATTTTATTTTGAGTAAATTTAAAGTAAAAACTGATCAGTTAGAAAGTAACTGATAGAAAGTAAGATATTTAGTAGTTTACTGTTAATTAAAAATGAATAAAAAGTCTTAAAATTCTTTTTTAGAGGTCGAATACTTATTTTCATGATTATACCTTTAATTAACTTTCATGGCAATTCTTTCAACTCAAAATTTTAAAAAATATCAAAATAGTTTCACAAACACAAACAATAAGATAATTGAATCTTAACTAGCAAATCTAAACAACTAGAACCTACTACTAGATCAACTGATTAGAATCTAATAAAATCCTTCAAATGATACAAAAGCACATTAAGATGGATAATTCATGATAAATATTGGTACGTCACGAACAATAATTCACTGGATTATTTAATCTAGTCACCGTTCTTTATCAGAACGGTGGCTGGTCCCCGAGATTACCACCCCAACCATCACCGTCCACCGCCAACTGGACGTTGGGTAAACTAAACAAAGGTAAACCCATCGACGCTGACGCCGGAAAAGTGTGGCCACCGCCACAACCGACGTCTCTGTCACCATCGCCGCCATCACCGTCACCCTCACCGCCGTTATCCACCGCATCATCGTCGTCCACCGGCAGCCGCTCATACGCCACATTAGTGAAAGAAGCAGCAATAACAATCACAGGCCCACAAGCCACAAGAGCCCCCACAACATTCCCACCAACAACCTGACCTTCTCCTCCCGCCAAATACACCATCAAGCTGGTGGCCCCCGGCGGCGCCGGTGGCGGCAGGAAAGACCCTGAGAGCGAAAGCAGCTCGAACTGCCCGTGCAGCGTGAGAACAGAGCCAGCGGACGCAGGTTGCCGTAAACTGATGTTGTTTACGGTACCCGTGCCGCTGACTATATAAATCCCACGCTGCTTTTTTCTGGAGTAGTCAGCAACGGATTCGAACACGTCGAATCCGTTGCTGATTTCCAGAATGTGGGCCCGGAGAGTGCTGGCACTCTCACGGATATAATAATGGGTGGTTTGGGTTTGTTTTTAGAGCCCGGTGGACGGCCCCGAGGGCGGCGCTCGCTAGCGGCACCCGGGGTGGTTTGGGTGGCGTCGTCGTCGGAGTCCGGCGGGATTTGGAGGTGGAGATCAGGGAGGGTTTGTTGGAGGTTGAAGGGAGAAGAAGACATGAGTCAATGAATGTATGAAGTTGAAAAACAGAACAATAGGAGAGACGAAATATATGATGGTAACAGAGGAGATTGTTAAGGTTTTAACAAACGAAATAACACACGTGGATATTATTTTAATGCCACGTGGGAAGAGAGAGAGTTGTGACACGTGGGAAGAAAGAGAGAGAGAGAAATAGTATGATTTGTTTGTATGACCCCACTTGTTTTAACTTATTTTAATCAATTTATGTTTGGATTCTATGGGGTAGCATCAAGATTTCTGGATAGTGATGTAAAAAAGTTTTATTTGATGATATATTGATATCATAGTCATTATGATTGTTACGGTTTAGGGTTTAGAGTTTAGTATATTATGATTGTTACGGTTATTGTTTTTCTTATTGAGTCGGGGGTCTTTTCGGAAGTGGTTTTTCTATTTCCCAAGATAGAAGAAAGACTCGTCACCAACTACACCTCCCAGACCCTGTTTTTTAGTGGAATTTACTGCGTATGTTTGTTTTTTTGTTTATATTGATATCATAGTCGTTTTATATTTAATGGTGAAGGTCGATGGGATTTTGTGACTAGAAAATATTACAAAATAAACATTCGATATTAAGAAGAATAAAAATAAACATTGACGTGGCTAAAATTTAACTAGGTTTAGATGGGTTCGACCAGAACAATCAGAAGTCAATCATGACTACAATGTAACCGAGTTTAATCAGGTAAAACGTCTAACATCCCGTTAATTTCATGTGAAAACAAGTCCATGATTGGTTTGCTAGGCTACATTTTAACCGACATCTTGCAAATGCTAGATTTTAACCTCCATTCCCTTATGCATGCTCTGTTTTGATAGTTTTTTTAATAAATCCCGTTATACTTATTCAAGTTTTTTTTTCTTTTTGCTTGATAACATCAAGCCTTAATTTGGATTGAAATTTAACCAGCTAAGCTTATGTGATATTTTTTTATCTCTTGTTTTTTGAATCTATTTATTTTTAAGTGGTCTTTAAGTCAATGTACAGAATCTTAAAAAATGGGCCAAAACATTTATTTTGATGATTTGCCTTTAATAATTTGGTTAAATCTAAAAACGTTTCCTTAGCTTTGTTCTTCCCACCATCACGTTTCAAACACCACTAATGTTTAAAGATAAATCCATACAACACATCGTAACATATATATAACATACAATTCACCTAAATTATATTAAATAAAATCAAGATTTCATCGTAACATACACTCTTACTTGATGCAATATATTTCAAGTAAATCAATAGTTTTACCACATTAGATTTTTGAGTGACAGATTTCTCTTATAATAGTAGGCGGGTCAGATCACCAGTGTTGTCTATGTTCACGGGCGTGGGTCTCTTAATAGGTTTACCCTGGTGATCGGACTTAAAGTATTCGTTGGTCGTTCAAAGAAAAAAAAGATCGAAAAGCGTTTGGTTTGATCGAGGGCACTCGATGGATCGACGCATGTTTTTGAAGGACTGCGGTTACTTATTGAATGTATTGCAGGTACGGAGGTCTGATAACCGATGAAGGACATTCATCAGAATTAATATCGATGTTTCATCACGTACTTCTAGAACACTACCTTACAAAAGGATGAGCTAAATTAATAGTGTAGCAACTGATACATAAATGGCCATTTAAACATAATTATTAGTACTGTAAAGCTGTCTCCACTGCATGTGGCTATCTTTGCTATTCAACAATATTCAAGTATGAAGAAGATGCATGTATATGCAATCACACTAAGTCAAGATGATCAATAAAGATACTCGAGTTAAATTATATTTTTATATGTTCAAATCTTATAATGTAAAAAAGATATATATACAAAGAAGGTTTAAAATTACACGATTGAGGCTTATTCTTCTCACGTTAGTCGGTCCAATCAGTGACGATTCAATTCCAACGAACCGGACCAGTCAATGGGTTGGTCCGGTTTTAATTAACATTTTGGTGAATACTTTATGGATAAAAGATACTCTTGAAAATTACAAGTGACTATAGTACAATAATCATCTTCTTGTATCGTACTGTGATAACTTTAACATAGGAAAAATAATTCCAGGAGACTTGGAGTCATATTCTTGGACATACGTCAAAAAGGCTGAAAATATTCTCTAGACATAATTACATAAATGAACACACCAAATTCTAAGTTTTTATATGTTTATAGTGTTATATTTAAATAAATAGAACTAAATTCAGAAAAATATAGATTTCTTTGGAACGTATTTGCGTAACAAAAGAACAAATTAAACTATAAAATAACATTTTACTTTGGAATAATTTGTTTTGGGGAGCATGCATGTCTGGTAAGATATTTAATATTTTATATAAATGAATAAAAAACTATTAGTTTTGACAAATTCAAAATATATAATTTAGATGAGTAACCCTAAAAGTCCTTTTAGCCTTTAGGATACAAGTTCTTGTAATTACGGCCACAGATAATATTTTAAAAGCCTTTATTTCTGTACGATGTATATGTTAAGCATATAAAATTACAACAGCCTGTTCTTCAACTCTGTTAACATAAAAAATTAAAAGGATTAAAAAATGATGGGTTTTACTTTAGACATAATGTGAAGATATCCTATAATCTACACATTATTAGTATATGCATGGTGATAATAATATTATTATACATCCTTGAGTAACTTCAATCAATTATACATACGTTATATCTAGGTTTCATAGCAGTTAAAGGTCCTTTTCTGAATCGTCTAATCACTCCTAATATTTTGATGATATTTTTAATATCTTATTCAAACAATTCTTAAAAAAAATCAAGGAGTGTGTAATTTCAATTTTCTGAATTGTCTAATCATTCTTAATATTTTGATGATATTCTTGATATCTTATTAAAATAATTCAGAAGAAATCAAGGAGTATTTCATTTTAATTATCAACATAATACCCAAAAATAGACCAAAGTTTGCATCATTCTTTCTTAGGTCATGAACCATCACAATCTTTTGGTAGAACAACACAATCATTGATGAAAGATCGCATTAGCTTGATGGTTAAAACGATAGGTTGTTAGTTCTTGTAATCGATTACTATTCAATAGTAACTTAATTAGCAATGATGATTACTACTATCAATACCATCTTAGTTCGTGGTGACTCTTGTTTCAGTTAGTATTAAATCAAGTATCTGATCCCGTTGTTGTTGTTCTAAAAAAATACGTTTTAACTGAAATTTTACTAAAAACCAAGCAATATAAAATTTGATATACTTTATATTTTCTTAAAATTGTTTTCGTATTTTTTAAAACTCTTTCCAACAATTAAAGTCCTTGGGCTCGTTTATTTAAATGTAAAACCTAAATCATATATATTTTAGTAATGATCCCAAGCCTAAGTGGTTGAAGTAAGATAAGATACCCAAACAATTAAAAATGCAGATGTCTCGAAAATGTGGATGTCTCGAGTTCGAGTCACCGTTGTGGATTTCCTCCCCCGGCTGAGAAACGGATCGGATAGGTGGGTCTGACTAAAATAACACTTATTATCGAAACAAAGTCGTATATTTGCTGTAACAAATGATTTATGAATTAATTTTAAATTATGTTTTCTAATAAGAGATATAAACTCACGAGTACTTTAGTCAACTAGATTCGGATCCAGCCCCAACCCCACAAACAGTGCCACCCAAATAAGGCTGGTCTCAACCCAGCTACAACCCGACATAATCTTAGTCTACAATAGTGTAGGCCATGGAGAAACATACATAACCACGTGTTAGAGATTTGGCATTTATTCATTTAAAAGGTTATGATAGTATGATAGAAAAGCAGTCAAAAAAAGATTCGAGCTTGAGACTTCTGCTGGAAACGAATTAAGTGTTTAACACTGCATAACCCCTTGAAGGTTTACACAATCACACGTTTTTGCAATAACCGAACTTTTTATGGTTTTTTTATATCCATGCATGTTTTATCTCAAGATAATTAGCCAAGTATAACAAGTTGTGAATTAGGTATTCAATATCTTTGTTTTGTTGACTGACTACTTATGTTTTACTAATTACATGTCTGTTTCAAAAATCTAAAATCAAATCATGTAATATCACATGCCTCATACGAGAACGATGTTAGGAATGTCATTCAAAATGTGGGTTCGTTAACTCTTTATAGGTTCAATGTCTTGACGCTTAACTGAGAACCATATAACACATATTTGCTCATACACGGGCTAAACAAGCCAAAACTTATAAGAATTGTCAACAAACCAACAATGACAACTCATTTTAGAAATACCATAATGGGCATGTTCTTTTGCAAAACGTTCAAAGAATTTGATCGATCGTCTACATCCTTGTTGGTTTTGAGTTTTTCTTTCATAAAACTTTATAATTTCAGAAGCTTTCGTTTTTAATTTTCAAAAAGTGGTTGATGTATATTGTGCCTGAATAACACATGAGCACCAACTGGAACATACAAAATCAACACATATAGAAAACACTACCTCTTTAGATGAAAATTACCATTCAAATTCCTATATTCCCACACTTTTCAAAAATCTTGATGTACATATATAAGGGGTAAAGAAAAGGATACAAAAGGCTTAGCAATTCCATGACGAAATATAAAACCGTACACATTCTACACTTTTTGGAGATGGAACAAACTAGTTCTAAGGTGGCGTCGAGAACCCTTGCGAGAGATTAAACATGGTTGCTGCATCAAAAATGTCAGCCATTTGTTGAATGGCTGCATTGGATGATTGAGTCGTCGGTAGCACAGAATCTGGGAGGGCGGGTGAACAATCTGGAAGATATTCCTTTTGTTGAATGTGTGTGCGTATAGTGCTAGCACCGTTCGGCAAAATATGAACCTGAGACCAAACCATGTTACGCCATTATGTACATGCAAAATAGTTTTGAGTTCAGGTAATGATGGCTATATCGACCCATTTACTAATGAATGGCTCAAATCAGTAATGGGTCAAAAAGGTAAGCTATGAAGAAAAAAGTAGCTTAAAAGAAAATGGGTGGGTAGAAAGTAGCCAAAAAGTGTATTTTTTGTTCATAATTAAAACCACTTAAAACATTTTATCAAAATAAAATAGATTAGTAGCAACTATAATATAACTTATGTTATCATATTTGGCGGACAACTTCAAAAGGTAAAATTTTGAATGAGATCCAAATAGAAATGTTCTGGAGACAAACTATTTAAAAACTCTACATTCAAAGCAAGTCTTGAAAAGTAGTACATTTGTACTGTTAAAATCGAATAAACAGACTCCTTTACGGAGCAATTTTGCCCCTACTTAGGGATCTCGAGAGCTGTTTATGAAAATGACCAATAATGTTCATACATCCCAAGTCCCAACAAAAATTTTAGTGCTTATCCCAAAACAACTGTAACATATGACATGTCACATAGTAGTTTCATGGAAATAATAAGACTGTTAATTTAATATCTAAACACCAAATAAGAACATAAAAATAGAGTTTTCCAAGTGAAAACAATGAATCCATATTTTGTAACCGTTACTTTAGAACAGAGATAATTTGAATTCAAAATTATAGGTGCCAAAAATGGCAGTTTGGGGGTTGGTTAACAGGTCAGAATGGTAATCTTTGTTTGGGTGGCTAACTCCAACAAACCGTTAGTGTCCAAAAATCATTACTTTGTAAAAGACTGGATGATTTTGCAATGTACCTTAAAAGTAGCCGTCTAAGAAAAGGGTCACCTAAAACTTGAGCCCAAACTGGATGAAGCGTGTCTGAAGATGCCAATATCTCTCCCCACATATTTAAAGACGAGGAAAGAACCTTCTCGGCCTGGTTAAGCTTATCCTGAAACAAAAGCTATATTTTAGCCAACTATCATATTCTAGAGCACACCGCAAAGTCACTAGAGGTGACAATTTCAATCTATTAATTTATGAATAGGCCAATTTGGGTTTGTTGCATCTCTATCACGAACATGAGCTTAAAAAGAAATGGTTCAGATTGGTCAAAAAGGTTTAAAAGAAAAGTCCCCAAAGTGTATGTTTAACATGTACAGCCTCCAAAAACTGGTTTGCTGAAAAAATTATCCATTACTGTAGTAATAATGTTTCGGTAATCATCTTTACAACATAATTATCAATAAAAGAAGAGTAGAAGACACAACGTGTTTCAGATCAACCCAACCCATTTCAAACCGACGAAGTTTACTCGTTTTAACAGATTACCCAAACCACATGACTCGCCCATTTGCCAACAGAGACGCACCATCTGGATATCAGAACCCGAAAATCCAAGTAAGTTGAGAAAAGCCTGCAATGGGGCTGTCAAAAAGCTTGTAAACTGGCTTCCACTTGGCTGGTAAGGATCTGTGGCACCATTAATAGGACTTGAACAACTTGGGGATAGGAGCATTGCAGCTGGCTCTTCTTTAACTGCCGTGTTTAATGTCTGTACATATATGCATATTAAATAGGTAAGGAATAATAATATGCATGCTTCCGTCCCAAACTAACTGCTATAAGCAACTAAACTACATGGTTCCGTGAATATGTTTGATTATAGGTCAAAGGTCAACTACTACAATCAAATACAGTTTTTTATAAAAGGAGAATTATATGTTACTGGATCATCCACCATAATTCCCTGTTGTACCTGGTAAGTTTTGGTGAAAATTTTTATCTATTCAACTAAACAGATTTCTTAAAAACTACAACATAATAAACCTATTTTCCACCAGATTTTGATAGTTATATACAATCATCTTAAAAGATTACATATGAACTTCTTGCCTTAAAAGTGTTGTTGTTGCCACTGTCAATAACAAGGAAAAGTGGCCTTCGCGTAAATGGAAGCAAGTCACAAGGATAAATCAGATTTAAGCCTGAAAAGAAGATCCTTATTAGGCATACTAATCCTGTTTATCTGTATTGCACAAATATTCTATTAAAAACAAACTAAAAGCTCATTATCAATCTGTAATTGACTACCTCCATTTCCTTTAGTGCCAAGATTTAAGCCTCCAGAATGGTAACCTGAGCAGTTAGTAATATTCGTCGCTGATGAAATTGTTGTGTTATCGCAAGCATCTGACTGCACCGTATTAGGCTGTACATTATTGACAATGTATTCTATATTGCCAAGAAAATTTTCCATAAGGAGGTTGCAAATATGAATAAACTGACATAAAAAGGCAAAAAATATGAATGATAGAAATGTCACCTGGAGCAGATAAGTAGAGTAAGAGAACTCCATCAGGAGGGAGCTCCTCACACACAGTGGCCAGAACCTGTCATCAAGAGCACAAAACAAATTCACATGACGTACAGTACGTTTTTATAAAACCTACATGTTTCTCTTGATTTTAATGTGAAACAAATGTTTGGGAAAACAGAAAGTCATAGTCATAAATTCCAAATAAAAAGCAGAAGTTAATAGTAATGGAAACCATTTTTTGATTGCTCACCGCCAAAAAGTGAGTGATGGATGGACGATACAAGATAGCTTTACGTGGGTTTGGTGGCAGTGTAGGATCAGAAATCTCCTGAGAATAATTTGCACCTTGACTACCAGTAGAAGTGGTTCCACTTAATTTGTAGAATGAGCCACTGGGTTCCCATTCCAAACATTGAAGCATTCTGAAGTTATCAAGAGTGAGCTCCGAGAACTTGACCTGATTAATAAATTTATAGAACATAAGAAAAGTCAAAATGCAGTACAGTAAGTAGAAAGCATGTACAGCATATCCAAAAATATTGCTGCTGAACATAGAAGTAACCTAACCTCATTAGGATGGTAGCTGCAAAGTATGGCATCTCCCAGTTTTAGCTTTCTTTTGACATTCACAACATTTGGTAGGCTATCAGGATGAAGATCTAATGTGAGGCTGTATCTTAAAGGTCTCCTATTCATAAAAGCTGTGTCCACTTTAAGAAATTTAGTTATTTCCTGAATCACTAGCTTCCATTCTTTAAAGTCAGTGTCCTGAAACAATATCATTTTAACTCACAAAGGGCTCCTAAAATTGACAGTTATCGAGATCACAAAAGGACTGATTACCTGAAATGTCCTCTTGCAGTCTCCAACTAACATTTTGAGCTGATTTACCAACTGATAAACCATTTCTCGACGGTTTAAAACTAGACAAACAGTCAAGAACCTTGCTAAGAATCTCAGTTGTTTGTTGGCAAGATTCAGATCCTGTAATATTCCATCTTTGAAATACTCCCTGGTCAAGACAGCTTCATAGAAGATATATGACTCAGACAAATAACTGGCTTCACTTGTTCTCATATACTGCCCGAAATATAGTTGCCCTATTCGGGATGCAATATCACCTATTTCCCATCTCTTAAGCCCTGCTTCCACAAGCTTCTGCCGATTCTCTTGTTGAAATTTCCATAGTTGTGTATAAACCTTAAATACCTTGTAGAAGTATGTATCATACCTGAAAAGAAACCACTTTGTTCATGTATTCAGAGTCATTGAACTTTTAAGCACTACCAATTATAGGTACATTCTTAGTACGATGACAAGACAAAAAGTACAAGAAGAATGTGTTCTTACAGCCATGAACACGGTATCTTTGTGATTTATCATCATTTTTTTTATCCCAATATTTCTCTTACAATTCATTAACATTTCAAATGGTTTAACTTGAGTACATTAGCATGCCTAAAAGCTACATTAAGCGCACAAATCTGGTGCACAAACCTGATCAACTTTGCCTAAAAGCTACATTATTTTAAGAGTGTAGTGAATGCATACGAATTTCAAGTTTCAACCAGACAGCTTCAGGGTTTCATTACGTGCTATCCTAGTCCATACAGTCTGCAAACAACTCGCATACAAACTGAAATTATCCCTTTGTCCAACAACTAGACATAATTTTGGATTTTTGAAGTCAACATCTGAAATCAGACCTCAAAAAACCATATGAAGCTTTATAAACTTCCGTTTTAGACAATTATAGGTGTATTCATGTATAAATAACCTTGCAAACTGCAAAATAATGCAAATTATCATGATACAAGTGTGTACTTCTACTGTCATGAATGTTGACTGATCGAATGTCATGAGTAGGAGCTAGTGACTACATCATCCTCATGATCAATCTTAGTACGATACAAATCAAATGAATTAACAGCAAAAAGTTCAAATACATTCCTGTAAATCCAGAAACATACGATCACTTAAACAGAAACTCCATATGCAGATCACATCATAAACTTAAAACCACATCATCGGAGCTATTGAGCGTATAACTACGAGTAATTAAACTAAATTGCAACAAAGATGATGAAATTGACCTGTTGCGCTCGTAATAGGGCAAATCCCTAATTTTGGAGAACTTCTTGTCGGCTTTAGCTACGAGAGACCAATACACTTCACTCACTGGTACATTCGCATTACTAGTAACATTGCTCTGTGACATTTTGTTCTTGTAGTTCCTGCTAATGCCACTGTCAACAAATTTGCTTTATTATATGATCCATTGATGCTAATTCTTCTGTGAAATTTGGTTGTTCTTCATCATCGCATTTTAGGGATTTGAGAAAGTGTGAGAGAAAATTCAGTTGATGAATAGAGATTTTTAATTAAAAAAATTAGGGTTTTTCCTTGCTCTCAATCTCTGATGTTTTTTTAATAAACGTAGTTTTAACTTTTAAATCAATACATTTATACATTTTATATATCACAAATACTTAAAATGTTTTATCTTACAGGAGACGGTGGCTGAGCTTGAACATTCCTGTAAGGAGTCGGGGCCGAAATTAAATCTTTTTAAGGAGACGAAATATCGTCGAACTCGATATTTATATAAAAATTTATACCAACGGGCCAAAAATTTACTCTAACGAACTAAAATTTAACACTACCGACAAAAATAATAAAAGGGCCCCTCGGACCCCACTATCCTCCACCCCTGACCGAAGATGCATGTGTTGATGACACCAGGCCATAAACTTTTTTACAGAGGAAAGCAGCTCAGCATAACAACTCGATTATAACTAGCATAACAAGTTAGATACGACATTATAAGACAAGAATACGGTAAATATTGACATGAACACAACATAACTAATCATGTCATATGGTTACATTATAAAACTTGTTAAGGGAGATGATAAACATCACATATTTAATAAAACAAAAATTAGCAAAAATCTATAAAGCTTTAAAGACTACATAGTTTAAAGAGGTATGTTAACAGATAGAGTTCGAAGATACCCGAGGCGGAGGCCGGACTTCGTATGTGGTATTGTGGTAGTTATATACTTATATTCGATTGATGCGGCTAGACAAATAATATGGTTTAATAATTGAAAATTAACAATAACGAAATATATTATAAATGTACATATATTTAATTACTTTAACAACTTAAAACTATAAACAAATTTAGATATGTGCGCTAACATATTAAGAGATGTATAACATGTTAAGATACGATTATCATCATGTTCTAAGCGTGTTGATTTGTTAATGACACGAAACTCGTTAAACTCAAATAAAAAATTTTTTAGTTTCTTGTCGTGTCGTGCCATTTTATTTTAAAAAATATGTGTTAATACTTACCGGCTCTAAATTTGACAAAGAGCATAAAGCTCGATGGTAACCTGAAGTGGATGCGTGAGCACGCAACCACTCAAAATATCATATCACCCGATGTAATGTTTCTATAATACTTTACCACAAGCTTCACACACACGAGTGTTTTTAATAAAATTTGTTGTTAAAAAAACATGAGTGTTTTTAGATCTTCTATCGCCATTGTTGTGCAACTATGAGAATGTGACTTTACCATGCCAAACAACCAAATGGATATAGCTAAAGAGTTAAGTGCATATAGCTAAAAAGTTAGGTGCATATAGCTAAAGAGTTAAATGCATATAACTAAAGAGTTAAGTGCATATATAATTGAAACGTGGCCATAGCTGTCTGCATGAACGTTTGGTCAATCGATAAATAAAATCTACTCAAAAGATAAATCATTCTACACAATCCTTTTTTTTATTTTGTGACATTTAATAGCACGTTATAATACGACAATACTTCTTTGTCGAAGTATTTGTGTTGTCAAAGTATTTCTTGCGATTATTTCTAGTATGAAATGAGTCGATCATTCACTATGGAATGCTATTGAACAAAAATGATGATTATTGTTCCTTCATTGATCAAGAATTTTGATTTTTTGACAAGTCTCGTGATCATTCAACAAGAAATGTTTTATTTTTTCAAATGAACGATTTAAAGACCTATTAATTCTAAAAAACTATGGATCGTTCAGACCTTTTCAACTCATAAATGTACATCTCGGACCTATGAATGGGAATGTTCCAGAAATTGTCAATAATAAAAGCAAGTGAGTTAGAAATAAAAAAAAAGAATGGTGATTAAATTTTGTGTGGTTCTTCTTTATCCCTATTTGTTGGATCTATTTAGAGGTAATCATACTTCATATGACACAAACTGTATTCCAGTGCAAAGTAAAATCGTTGAGGCTTTTCCCAACCAAGTATTTTGTATTATAAAAATTTTGTAAATTTTATAAGGTTTTCTCTTTCTAATTACACTAATAAGACTCATTCTTTTTAGTGATTTTACTAATTGGATTTGTGTTTCTTGTGTTCTACCATTTGTCTAGTATCTCAAACCAATTATTCCAAGAGATGAAATTTATAACGTGTATGTGAAATGGTCTAACCACCGATCATTCAAGCTATAGGAGATTTTAATTATAGCACTGATGCACTTGTTAATTCACTTTGTATGTGTTTTTATTTCGGATGACAATTTTTTTCGTGATGTGTGATGATAGGTTTGTAGTCTATAATTACATAAACACATGAATGATATGAGAATCGTATGGTCAAAAGCAAATTAATTTTGTCTGACAAAAATATTTCGTATTTGTCAGCTGATTTTGGGCCACTAAAAGGTTTAAGTTGATCTTGTAACCAAAACAAATAAGAAATAAAACATATCATAAAAACATATAAAAAACAAAAGAAAAAATAAATATCAACAAAAAGATGACACTAATAGAATAACAAGGCCGTTAGTTAAAATTCTTTACTTTTAGGAAAATTTGTTGCATCTAATATGTTGTTTCACTGGTCTCACTCAATCATTTAGGGGCTGTTTGTTTGGGTCTGATCCGACTTACTCGGTCAGACTGTTTTGAGTCATCTGGTTAGCCTGTTTGACGTCTTTAAAATAAGATTTGACCGGATTATTTTGATCTGATCCGGACATAGGTTTTAACCATTCTGACCGAGACCAAGAAAATGAGCGACCCTGCACACCGCCTTCACCTTGCAATCCGCCACCCGTCGGTGACCCCCTCTCCGGCGGTCTCCCCACTGCGCGACCCTCTCTTCCACCAAACCCCACTACATTGCGGCATGTTATGTTGTCTCGAACAACCGGCCACCGCCAGCGACTGCTTTTCCTCTTCACCGATGCCAAAGCCCTGATTTTGGGTGTGAAATGGTGGTTTTGATAGGGTTTAAGGGTTTATCATGTTAGAGATGATGTTAGGGTGAAAGAGGAGTAAGTGATGGAATTGAAGTGGGTTTTGGAGATGGGTTACGAAGATTGTGGAAATTGGTTTGGAGATTGTGAAAGCAAAAAAGGGTTTATCTCTAATTTGGCTAGGCAAAATGAATTTTAAGCTTTTTTATGAAATTTGATAATTTTTATTTATTACACAACACCAATTAAATGCAGACTTGGTTAGAACTTCAGGAAAATATGGTTATTTTTATCATTTAACAGAGTCAGTCAGATATTAAAACAAACAATCAAGTTTTAGTCAGATGTAGAATCAATCATTAACTTCTAACTGGGTTTCAGTCAGAGCTTATTGAGTTAGCGGTAATCAAACAGTCCATTAGTCTCTACTGCATAATCGAACATAGTCACTTTGTTCACCTTTTGTTTGATATGATCGTGTAGCGTTTCTTTGTAAACATAACACAACCGTCCCAGCTCTCTTAGTCCATTCGAACCGTACAACAAAGAAATCTCAACATCCTAAATTTATGTTCCAAGCTCATTTCGTCATCCAAAATCTTTCAAAAGCCCTCTATTATGATGATCCCCTGTAATTGTTCCATGTCTAGATAACAACAAAAAACAACTTAAAGTATATTTTATTTCAGCAAAACACATATCTTACAAATAGCATTGTGGATAATAGATGTTAAAACATGATAATACTAATATTATAAATTCAATAATTGAATTATCTTCATATAAGTTAATGGTGTTAAAAAATATCTGAATAGGAGAATTCGATTCAAAATCTAAAAATCCGAATCCAAAATATCCGAAAATTCGGATATCCGAAAACTCGTATATCCGAATTTCAGATATCCGAAAATTCGGATTATGATTTTTAAAAGTTTCAGACATCCGATTATCCGAAAACTAAAATATATATTTTTAAATTCTAGATATATTTTTACTTTATATTAAGTTTTTTAGTGTATATTAGAACTTTTATGATATGAGTTGGTTTTTTATATTATTTTTATAATAATATATGTCTAATTATTGTAAAAAGCTAAAAAGTAAAAAGTGAATTTCGGATATCCGAATCACTATCCGTATTCATATCCAAAATTTCGGATACGGATAGTGATTTCTACTATTCAAAATTTTCGAATATCCGATTTTGAACACCCCTAATACCGGTGAACCATGTTATACTTAACCTCTATTAAGTCTAGTTATGAGAGGAGTTAAAACTGTCACAAATAAACCTTGTTATACTAAACCTCTATTGAGTATAGCTATAAGAGGAATTAGAACTGTCACAAGCAAAACGACCTTAAAAACATGCTAGAATTTATTTTCTTAGTTACCTATATGGTATGTTTATCTATGTTAATCATCATATCATATTAAATTATACAAACTCCTAACTAGAACTTTTTACAGTTTTAAACGTCATACTTCCATCATGGCACACGCTTAAACTTAAAACAGTATAATTATTCATCAACTTAAAATCTTTACTAACACATGTTTGAAAAAAACGAGTCATCCGTAATTTCTTTTTATTTTATCGACCAACAAGAATAATTCTTTATTTTTTTTTTAATTTTTTAACCCCACAACGAAACCCATTGATGCCGCCCTAGGTACCCTCGAGTAATTACTGAACTTAGTAAGGGCAAAATAGTCATACAAAAAATATTTCAACCCCTGCAAACACCCATCTTCTTTGTTTATATGTTCTTCCTCATGCTTTCAGTTAAAACTTAAAAGCCTTTGAATCATTCTTCAATACTTTATCTCCTCTCATCACCTTCAAAAACCTTATTTTTCGATCTTATTTCAGCTTTTTAATCACTCAAAACTATGGATTTCTGGTGAATCCATCACCATTTTGATTCAATATCGATTCAATTTCTTAAGGATTTGGATTCTGTTGAGTTTTTATGCTTTCGATTGGTGCAATCTGTTCTTCAGTTGTTTTGATTGATTTTTGGTGATAAACAAAGTTTTTCGGAAGGTTTTTGATTGATTTTGTTATGCGATTGAATGACAAAGCTTTTGATCGATTTGTGTTAAAGTGTTAGGGTTTAGGTGGAAAGAGTCGGTTCAGTTTCTCAAGGAATCTGGATTCCTTTGAGTTTATATGCTTCCGATTGATACAATCTGTTCATCAGCTGTTTTGATTTTTTGATTGATTTTGACGATTTCTGTTGGTACACGAAGTTTTCTGGATGATTTGTGATTGATTTTGTTATGCGATTGAATGAGACAGCGTTTGAGCGTTTTGATCGTTTGATCGTTTGATCGATTGGTGTTAGATTGTTAGGGTTTAGGTGGAACGAGTGTGGAACAAATGGCTTCACCTGTTCCGGCGAAAACGCAACCGCTTCATAACTTTCCGTTACCGCATCTGAAATGGAAGAACCACCGCAGCGGCCGGAGCAGACTCGCCGGAGAGAGCTCATCGTCATCGCCGCCGCACCGATCTTCGTCCACTCCATGGCGTGAATCTCCGCCTCCGATACCTCTACGGCAACCGTCTCCGGCCTACGTTCCACGGCGGCCGTCGCCTCTGCACAAGCAATCTCCGATGCGCGACTCGGAGTCGGAATCGGAACCGAGTTCCGCCGTTCCGATCGGAAAACCTAACAGAAAATCAACAAAATCGGCTGATAACAGCAAAGGAAAACGATCGAATAAGATCTGTATTCGTTTCCGGAAGAACAACAACAACAACAATAAGCACGACGAATCCGTGATCGAGGAGAATCACTCGTCAACACCACTAGAAACCGCCGTTCCATCGGTAACAACCGAAGAAGACGAATCGTTACTGAAGACATGGAATCTGAGACCTAGAAGGCCTCCGATAAACCACAAGCAATCCACTAACAGCTTACCTAAGATCAGCTCATCGTCATTGCCGGAGAACAGAACTAGTAATTCGACAAAAGATGCATCAGAATCGAAAACTAACGATCATAGCAATCTGATTCCGTCAAAGAAGCATAAACTCTCGATTTCCCTTTCGCGTGATGAGATCGAAGAGGATATATTTTCATTCACCGGAGCAAAACCTTCTCGTAGGCCTAAAAAACGACCACGTCCTGTTCAAAAACAGCTAGATGTAAGTTTTGCATCTCAATTGTTCAGATATATTCTTATGATTCTTTTTGATTTGATTATGATTATCTTTGTGTTTGTTAACGTTCTGTAACTTTCTGCAGATTCTGTTTCCTGGGTTATGGTTGGGTTCAATAACTGCAGATTCATACAAAGTATCTGAAGCTCATCCAAAGGTATAATCAAGAATCAATCAGTTCATGATTCATCTACAGTTCTACACATGTGCTATGATGAATTGGGTTTAATCGAATTGAAGTTGAGTTGGTTGTTTTATGCAGGGATGATCTTTAGATCGATCAGATGGATGATTGTGATTGTTTTCTGGTGCAAGTTTAAAGATTCATAACTTCTTGTGGAAGGTATGGAAGAACCCTAATCTGTATAGATGAGTTTGAGAATAATGTGTCTTCTTGTTATGGGTTCAATCTTCATTCTTGTTTGGTTTCTCTAGGTACTTGTTTTAGACGTGATTTTCTTTTTAATTATAATTCTTTTTGGCTGATTTTAGTTTTTTTCTCGTTTTGGTGGTTTTATATTTATTAAAGATTCATTTACTATATATAATCTGTTATTATTTCTCATTATATTAAAGATAATGACGGAAAAGAACCATTATTATATTCTTTTACGATGTAAAGTTTGAATCTTCAATCATGTTTATTGTGTAATTCAATCTTTTTACACGTAAGTGTATGTGTTATTTTCTTTAAGATACATAATTACTATAATGAAAAAAATTGTAACATTTAATTTTTATTATATAAATAAATAAGTAGTATTTTAACAAAAAAGTGTGTTTAATGATAAATTGATAAGTCAAAAGTTTATAACGGGATATAGCTTCAAATCAAATTGTGTATGTGTGTTAAGATAGGTTCCAGATGCATAGAATAGTAATGATGTCATATCTTATTTTTGACACTTTAATTGTATAAATAAGCTTACGTTAGGTATTTTCATTATGTTCTATCCTAATAGATTTTGAATTTTTGAATTCAAGTTTGAGTTTTGGATAGATAAAAATTCCATGAAAAATATTCTTTGGAATACAAACTTCATATCGATAGTGAGTGGTGCATGTGCGGTTTTAGGTTAAGTTCAATCTTATACGTAAAGTACTTCTAAAGTTAATTGGATATTAATTTATGGTTTTAAATGTCGTCTTGCAAAGAATCTGTTGGTCAATTTTAAAGGGTTATCATGGAGCTACATGTATCTCCAAGGACAATGGGAAATCTATTATGTTTTCATGTATTTTACCTAAGAGTACATAATTCTTGCATTTGTGTATAAGTTATGTCATTTTGTTGTTTTCATTTAATAGCTTGAAATTTAGGTCCTTTTTCGGATCGTGAAATCATCTGGATTAGAATTCAAAAATCAAATATGCATTAAATTTGACTCGAATTGATTTTAAATAAATATTGAACGTAATAAAAAAGACCGTCGGTATCTTTTAAATCATATATTTTAAAGGGGCAACTTTGTAAAACAGTAACCAACTTTTAAAAGTGTTCTAATTAAGTAACTCAAGTTTTAAAAATATTCTAATTAGATCATTCATTTTTATATCTTATACAAATTAAAAGTCATAACATATTTTTTAGCATGTTATACTTTTGGATTCAGTTAGAAAATATTTTTTTTCTATCTTTTGAAGCTGATATAGAACGTTAACGTAAATTTGGGCATTTTTTTATTTTTTCATAATTAACATGTTTTTTTTATTTTTTAATATAATTTTATATATTGAAAATTCTAACTTCAATGTCTTTTCCATCATTACTTTTTTGTTATAATAAAATTTGATAATGACTCGATTTGATCGTTTGAAGATCCAATTTGAGAACAAATATGCATGAGTGATTAAATTAGAACACTTTTGAAATTTGGTTATTATTTTGTGACATTTTTTCTATTTTAAAAGTAATAAGAAAATAAAAAAACACCTTAAACCAATTTATTATATCAAATACTAAAAAGGGGCGTTGACTTTCAATATATATGTGTATGAAAATGCTAAAAATAAATTAAAACAAAGCAATATATTAATTTTGATAATCACATAATATCAAGCGATTATGAGGCTGACTACGAACCACTATTTTCATACTCGGATCGGACCGACCAGCTGAACCGGTTGGATCGGGATTTGGAGGTTGGATCAATCCGATCCAACCTAAATCGTTTTGTTTTGACGGAACCAGCCTGTTCGAACCGGCTCGGTGGTCGGACCGGGAACGGGGTTGGATTGGATTTTTCAAATTTTTTAAGTTTTTCCGGATATTTATTGAGTTTAACGGGTGGTTCATACCATGAATTAAACATAATAATATTTATTGAGTTTAACAGCTTCTTACCACTATAATGGCTACTGTGCTTTTTTTGTTGCGTGTTTTCGGCGTTAACTAAAGTTAGCAACAAAGTGGTGCTTATGGTAAAACACGAGGGTGATGAAAGACGTAAGGTCCGATTATGCTAAAAAATTTAAACCCAAGTAGCATCATTTTTTATGCTCAAGTAAATTAGTTGTTTTGAACCAAATTGCTTAAAATGTGATATTTCAAGTTATTATATTTTATAGTTTTAATATTTTGTTATCTTTTTTATTCAACAGTATACTTTTGTAAAAAGTTATTATAAATTTATTTTTAGTATTGTAATATTGCTTATGAATTTGATTTGTTTTATTTTAATATTAAAACATTACAAGTGTATGTGAATTAAAATATTGCAGGTGTATGTGAGTTTAGAATCATTTACATTGGGTTACATTTGTTTACACTGAAAAAACGTTATTGGCGTAATTACATAGGTTTACAGATTAGTTTAGATATTGATTTACATTAGTTTATATTATTTTAAAGATTCGTTTATGTTAGTTTAATTTCGTTTCAATAGTGTAGTTTTGTTATTTTAGTTTATATTGTTTTAGAGATTGCATTTTGGTAACAAGTTGCTCCAATATTTATCATTTCATTAGGTCATATTTTTGTTGGCTTTCATATATGTTTGTTTGATGTAATGTACTATAAGTAATAACAAATATGGTTCAAGTCGGTGTAAGCACTAGAACTTTACACTCAAATAAACATAATGTATCTCATTTGTGAAATGTATTTTTTACATGAAGGGGGATTGTAACTATGATGCATCGGATGAAGTCATTGAAGATGTATTTAAAGTTTGGATTTGAAGTTGAAAAATACTTGAACTCGTTTTGTTAGGTTTTGTTTTTTATTGGTTTATATATATATATTATATATATATATATATATATATATATATATATATATTTTATGTAATTTATTGCAAGGAATTACAATATGATGTAAGTCAATTTAACTACTAATATTTTGTAATCAAATAAACATGGTGTAATTTATTGTACTTAACTGTTATTTTGGTTTCTTTGTAGTATTGAAATTTCATTAAAGTTGTGTAGTTTACATGGTGTAATGTAGTAGATGTAATTTATTGTAAGTAATTATAAATATGTTGTAACTTACTGTAAATAATTATAAATATGCTTTTATTTACTATAACTAATAACAAATATGATGTAATTCAAGGGAAACGACGACGCATCCGGCAAAAGATTTAATAAAGTTCTGATTTGCATTTGAAAATAGATCTGAAATCATTAGGTTTTGATTTTGTTGGTTTGTATATATGTATTTCGATGTAATGCAATGTAAATAATTACAATATGATGTAATTTATCGTAAGTATTCATGTTCATATTTTTTTTAATTTTTTACGAAACTATATTAGAATTAAAGAGAAAAATAAGACGAGTTTAATGGTATAGTTCTTACATAAAAATAACAATTTATAAAAAAGTTATAAGGGTTTTAAAAATAAATGGGGTAAAAAATTTTAACAAAAAAATATAAATAGAGGGCATAGGGTAGGTGACACATGTCAAAACTATAATGAATCTGTATTTTAATGGGGTTGGTTAAATGACCTTTATATCTTTTCTTATTAAAATCTATTAAAAAAAGGAGAGATCTTGCCCTTTAAAACTTTGATCACTAATATATAGATGAGTTAAAGGGTTTTTATTATAAAGTAGAGTATTTAAACATTACCATATATATATATATATAAAGCCACATATGTTGCGAGGTGTCTAACAAAATTTGAAAACGATTAGTAAATATAAAATAATACACTAAATAACACAATTTTTATTAAAATTTATATAAAAAATGTTGAGAACTGATTAGGCATGATATATTTATATCTTAATAAAATTGTCTGTCACAATTTACGCAAATTATTGAATAAACAATAAACAAATGATATTATGTGCGGCAAAAGAGGGTGATAACAGAAGGATATCCACAACAGTCATTAATTTTTGTGGTGTCACGCACCTCCGCATGTCTTAGGTCCCACACACACTACGGTTGTGCCATTTCGTATAGTCTAACTATCAGGATCATAGGTTGTTGGAAATAGAACTGATTGATCATTAAAAACATGTTTCTTGACTTGGTTCAAGTGTGCTTTTAATGTTGTCAACTTATTAATATTGAGTATAAGACAATAACTTACTTGCTAGTGATCAATATCCAGCGGACACCAATAAAGAACAAATAACTAAAGATCATTCTCTTAAAGAAGTAACTCTGATCAATTACTAGATCATGATGCTCACCGGATGCTAGATCTACTTAAGAATTTTTACTAAAGAAGATCCAATATCTATCTACTATTATGCGATGGTTTGTGGATTAACTAAATTGCCTTTCACCCAAGTTTGGCTACCAATTTTATGTTTATTTTTTCATGTCTAACAATTTTCCGTTTCACTTTGATTGTAACCACTTAGACTAATAGTCCGCATACAATTACAATGTAACTATTTAAAGAGAGAGAGTATAATTCTAGGATAATAACATTGTTATCTTGTATTATATATTATATCTTCTTTTTCACATGTGAATAAAAATCCAACGACCTTAAGTGAATTACCATAATTGATTAACAAGCAAACCATATTTGATCATTATGCTCAAACAACATAATCACAATAACCCTCTACATCTTAACAATTCATGTATAGTATCTTATTAAAATAACTAAAAAACTATCAACCTTTTAATGAAATTATTTTTTTAACAGAAATGATTATAATAACAAATAAAATCATTAATGTAGTGTTTGGTATGAGTTATTGTAAGTCGAAATAAAATAATTCTCATGAACAAAATATGTTTGTTAACCATATAGCAATGAAATTAGTCATTACATAAGAAATGCCATTCATTCTATTTTAATGATTTTCATTTTTGGGAGATAATGTTTTTTTTTCATTCCGTCAAAAAAATGAATTGTTTTATTATTTATATAAATGATTATTATAAATATATAATAATCATTTATATATACACACATACATTTTTATATGTTATTTTTATAAATACGTTTAGTTTCATATAAATAAAACAAATCTAGCCAGAATTTTGAATTTTTCGCCACAATTTTAAAGTTCGTCAAAATTAGTCGGAATCTCACCAGATTGTTGTCGAATTCCGGAGACATGCTTATTAGAGGCCGAGTAACGACCAATTAGGGCGGATTCTCCCAATTTGGACTGACTAGCGATTTTTGGCTCCGATTAAGAAAAATCCAATCGGTGATATACCAATCATCGAATAGTTGTTGATAAATCGACCGGGTAGTTCAATTTTTACAACACTGACCACCGCTACCATCACCATTATCAACCACCCATCATCACCACCACCAACAAACCAACCACCCATCATCACTATCACCACCACCACAACGACCGCCAGCACATTCTATTAATTTATCTTTTTATGTTTACTCAATAACACAAAATAACAATTGATTCCACTACCACAAGGTAGCCAAACATGATAATAACATGGTAATGATCCATTTCATTTCATTATCAATTCCATTATCTTGTTTTTTCATTATCTCGATCATTCTATTATCTCTTATCAAATGAATCCTAAGAGGCTGTCAACCTTTTAATAAAATCATTATAAGGCCATCAACCTTGCTTCGAAGGATATGCGTTATCTTAATCGGGTTCATCTATCCGTTTTCCAGCAAAAACGGTCCCCGACCCTCTAAGAAGGAAATTAACAGCTTAAAAATTATTTAGGCTTAACTATGAGCTTTTATATTCAAAATGAGACATGAACATGATACCTCCCCATTTGCTTTGGGTCCCGCTTGAACTTAGGATCTTCTGATTAAAGATGCAAACGAACCGAACACGGCTTTATTCATGTTCGTTCATTAAGAGTATAACTTGTTCATAAATTATTAATGAAAAACTTATCGAACGAGATTTTTTGTTCGTGTTCGTTCATTAAAAAATAAAATATTCACGAACATAAATAAATGCAAACAAAGACAAGGGAATGCACACAAATATTCATGACATTAACAAACGCAAATAAAATTTCTTAAAACAAACAAATACAAATATATTGATTTTATAATAAAAATCACAAACATCACATAATATAATAATATATAACAAAAATAAATAAATACTTAACATAATTGTCTCAAATATAAAATTTAAACGAATTAACATAAATGAACTTTAACTCACTAACATAAAATCAGTGTTCATCTTCACGTTTAACTTAAACAAACGTAAACAAAGTTACCTCACGACAATTTACTAATTATTAGCGTAGGTCGTCGGACATCAACACGATTGCACTCCGTTATACACTTGCTACGATCCACCACAAGCAAATGGAGGAAGGGGCTAACAACGCCGGTGGCGGTGGCGGTGGCGGTGGCGGTGGCGGTGGCGGTGGCGGTGGCGGTGGCGGTGGCGGTGGCTACTGGTGGTGGGCCGCCGCCAGTGGTGTCCAATTGGCTTGGGGCATTTACTCCTTCCGCAAAGGCTACTCCGGCGACTCACGCCTCATGCCTCTCAAAGCTTTCGCTGTAGCTTCTCTCTTCGTCGGCGCCACCGCCACTGCAACTGTCGGAACCCTAAGTGCCTCCGGCATCCACTCGGTACCACTTCTTCCTAAATACAACGATGATTTGAAAAATTGAAGATTTTAGGTCAAAATTCGCCCAATTTGTATGAATTGTTTGCAATCAATTGTCTAGGGTATTGGGAGGATGAGCTGTTTTCAACTGATCATGTTTATAATTTGATGTCAGATTTTAGTGGAAATTAAATCTAAAGCTCATCGTCGTCTAATTTTTCAGTCAATTTATTGTTAAGGCGTATGCATAAGAGTCGATCGGTTCATTTTCAGGTGTACCATTATAGCTTTGTGTTGATTTCTTCTCTGTGCTTGTATCATTACTTATTGTCCTCTTAGTTACTAATGACTATATGAATTTAGTTTTACATTCATGATGATTGATGAATATGGATTAGTCTTATGGACACCTTTTTTTCTTCATTGTGACACCTTTTTTTCTTCTAGTATAGACCAGATGACAAATTGGTCTCCTTGTTTTGTGTATCATGCTCGTCAAAAACCATGGTCAACACTTTCATCTTCTGTTTAGAGGGTGATCGGATGTGGTTTATCAAAGTGATCATTGGGGAATCAAGCATTAGAATCATAATCAGATGATAATTTGATTGAGGTTAGGGATAGCTAGATAAATATACATTTACACTCATAAATCAGTTTCCTTGCATTGACTATTTAGCTGTAACTCCAAATCTGATTATTTTACAAGTAAAAGGACCAGTTTCCCAAACACTGCAAGTAGCAAGAATTAGTTTGCAGCTGATTAGAACACCCCGTAGAGTCTTGATATTAGTCCTTTGTTGTCTTGAAAGTGTGAATAGTAAACTATACAAGAATTTCTCTGTGCACACACTATGGCATTTGAAAATATTGTTCAAATAAATGTCCCAAGTTTCCAAAATGTGACTTCATCTACCACATGAAAATTGTAATATTTACATCTATGCCATCTTTTAAGTTCAATATATATATTTGGCCATGGTGATCATTACAAATGTTGATAATATATGTTTGGGTCTGTTAAATTATTGTTGTTTATCATTACTGAAGGCGTTACATTTGTTTGATATTCAAATTTCGAATACTTAAAATGGTGGTTCAGTTGTCAGTTTTCTTTTCCTAGAGTATTTGCTTGAATTTGGTTTTAGTTGACTTCACCTTTACTAGTCGATTGACACCTCTGCATGTTAGCCCTTGTGACACCTAGTTTGATATAATTTTATCAACCTTAGTTCTGGATGATGCACCAATATTGCATACATAGGATTTTGTTTAGGTATAGATTGTTAGTTTGAGTTCAGCTCATGACTTCATGTTGCTTATGTTAATGCACCTAGATATTTTATAAGTTGGTGTGCGTATATAGCAAAAATGTTTGGAAGAAAAAGACATTGCACATTGTTGCAATGAGAAGCATTAATCTTTATGAACCAAAACGAACCACTTTTTGGCCCTTGGATAATATATACAATGGATGAATGAAATTTGAGATAATTGTAACTCTTCCCTCATGACCATTCCCTCCTCGTCTCCATGATCAAAGGTCAACAGGTGGCTCATTTGGTTCTCTAATTGTTTAATGTCTGTCATTTGACATTCCCAATTTGTTGAAAATGCTCACTTTTACAAAGTTTTTCTGTTTCATCCCATTTTTGCAGCATTAAGTGTGCTTTGCTTCAAAAACCATGGATAATGATTAGAAAAGTGAACCTTTCGTTGTAAATGAGGGGTTAGTTTTAGTCCAACCAACGGGTGGTTTAAACAAAAAATAGCTAAGAAAAAGAACATGCCAAACTGGTTGAAAGGCGCCATATTTAGAAAATTTATTGTACAATTGTTTTAATTGTTTTTGTGGTCACCATTAGTTATTAAACAAATGTGACGAAAAAGTGTTTTGGGTAAGCCAACCTGTTTAAACTCGTACTATTTAACTACCTAACCCACACATCTGCCCATTTTTCCTCCTCTGCTCTATTGATCAATGGCATACACACATACACACACAAGATTTGCTACATTACACCAAATCTTTCTTGTAAAGGTCGACTATCAGGATCATGTATAACCTATCAGCTTTGATGACACAGGTAAAGGATGCTATTGAAGCTGGTGCGAGTATAAGGTCTGGGCTCGGAGTCAAGGGGAGGGGATGAATCAAGTCATCACTTGAATGATTTTGATCACTATGGAAGTTGCAAGATTTTACTTGAAATCAGGTACACTACAGACAATAATCCTCTTATTGGTCTAAACTCTCTTCCCTTGAATTCAAGACCAACTACTTCAGGATTTCACATTCGACTCGGCTGCATTGTTTTCTAGAGACGGGGTATTTCTTAATCTGATTTCAATCAAATTAATTGTAGAGAAACGAACAATTGATTTGAAGATTGTCAATTATATAAGTTGTTTGTTGCCGTTAAAAATATAAGTTGTTTGTTATCTTAATAAAAACTCAACTCGGAAATTATTTCACTGCATGTAGTTAGGCTCGAATTTGCCTACTCCATTTTCTCCGAATAATTAATGTTTACTAAAATTAGATAAAATTAATTTTATATCTTTTATAAAATGCTAAACATAGTAGCCGTATGGTTCAATTTGACTCTCGGTTTATGTAAAAGTTAGGCGTGTGGAGGTGATAAGGTTCTCAAAGTTGTCAGCGAGGTAAAGGCATGCACACAAGGCGCAAGACAATAATATAACACGTTTTATAGTTTTATAATTATTATTATAGGTTTTCATCATCACATACTCAGAATTTAATATAAATAACCTCTACAGGAAATTTAATATATACATAATCTCATGGTACAATTTTAAAAACCTATATGTACAATCTCTCTATGCATAAAATCTTGCTATGTACAAGAGAGTGCCCCTCAAGCAAATTTGACAGCTTATATAAATATACGGTTAATCATAACCTTAAAATAGTTAATAAAATCTCATTTAAATACTAACTATAGAATGATTGTAATCTAGCATTGCAGAACATCTTTTTATGAAGATGTATATGAATTTAGTTTTACACATTAACATACTTATGCCCTATTTCTGATTAAAAAAATGGGCTGAACTAGAGTATAAAGCTTGACCTGCGGTTAAAAATTCATACGATGTCATGTAGTATGGATTCGATCCCGCACAAGACCCAAACTTTCGACTTTTGATTGAAATGTGAATTTCCCCAACACAGCATCGTTTGCTTGAAGTAGATAAATTACAAATTTGGTAAGAACTAAATTGGACAGATAATGAACAGTACCAATGACTGATTTATGATATCAAATTACACCAATTAAAAGCGAGTAAAATTAATACTCTATGGTTTGAAATATGATGGTAAATGACTCGTTTAAGACGATGATGGTGGCTCTGGTTCCTTGACCACTTCATCAGCTGTTTGGGAGCTGGGCATAGTAAGAATACCCGTTTGTCCGTAATCTGGAGACAGCTTGAATTCTCCAGCTGGAACTGATTCGTTTTCTTTGATTGTTCTTTGTAGCTTTGAATATGCACAATATTCTACTTCCAACACTGTCAAGTGCTCTGGCGCGTATGCAGTGACCGAGACCCCTACACCTTCACCTGCATCACGCATATGCATTTGATTTTAGTAAGTGTAGCACAATATGCAACTTTATTTGGTTACAGAAAAAGGAATATTAGTTATGGAACCCGCCTGTTTATTTGTAAAAACTGACGGACAATTATGTATCAAATCGTACGTACTTCATTGGTTATTATAAGCAAACGGCCTACTCAGGATGATTTAGATATCATAGGAACTTAAATATTAGGAAAATGGGAAACCAAGGCTTACCATGTGTAACAAGCAACAAGTTTTCAGTAGGGTACATATCAGCAAGGGTCTTGATTATGTTCTTGTACCTGTCTCTAGCGCCCTCTATCGACTCTTCCCACTTTGGCAGCTGATGACATTTTTCATACATTTAACAGTATTAATAGACCAAATAGTTATAAAACTATCATTAATCTAATTACATCCTTGATTGTAAGTGATTAAAGATTCGTGGTCTTATAAGTTATAACCTCTTTGTAAACTCGTTCTACACTTGAATCGACTGTTCCTTCTGGTAAAACTGCTTCACATTCTGAAATATTAAAAGCAAAGTTTCCATCTTTAGGGGCATTCTCAGCCGTATGGCCTGTTTGTTCAGCATTTCACATAGTCCATACTCAACAGACGCCTGCAACATATCAAATTTTCAAACATAAGCGTTGATAAAGTTTATGATATTGCGCCCATCAATCTTCTCTCTTTATAACGACATAAGACAAAATTATCAGAAAACTCATAGGACCCCACAAATACCCTACTAACTAACGAATTAGATAAAACTCAACTTACACCTGCAAAGGTTGACTTCAAAGGGGGTTAAAAGACAGAAAGTCAACTACTTCATCTCTTGAAGGTTCTATCAATACAATCTTCTCAACTAGAAGCTAACAGTTCAGATAACACTAGCCACATTAAAGACAATCATCAATCAAATCAAATTACTACTCCAAATATCTAACCACAACGCATCGCCCTTAGCCCCACCCTTGTCGTCCTTCGGACCCATCCGTTCTTCACCCGTCCTTTGCCGCTCCATGGATGTATTTTATGGGGCCCACGTCACAAAAATGTGTGTCAAAAAAAGAAAAAAAAAACTCACACAAGCAACCATTCAAACAAAGGATCAAAATCACCTCCTCATTCATACAATCCAAAACAAATCACTACGCATCAGTCATTAAGAAAGACAAACACATCACCTGGCCTTAATCACGTTCATCTTTCATCATTCCTAATAAACTCTCGTATACAAATTCTAACACACATCAACATCATCTAACCAACCAACCAATCAATGAATCAATCAATGAATGAATCAATGAATCAATCATCATATACTAGTAAGCAATTAACCCTAGAAGCACCTTAATCTTCGAAGCGTCAATAGGCACACCATCCGCGGAGCTCATACGATTAACACAATCATCAACAGCGCACACAGCGTGAATGACCTCAGATGCGGTCTGAATACACCGGAGAAACGGCGACACAAAGACACGATGGATCGGAAACCCTAGGTTGCTGACGAACTTCTTACCGGTGCAAAACGCCCTCACTTTGCCGTCTAACACCAGCGGTGGATCCCACGGTCTCGCAGCCTTCTCGGCCCACAGTGGCTCGAAGTTGTCGATGCGGTCGCCGTGGCGCATAACGACGACGTTTTGGTGGGTGGTGTTCATTGTCGCCGATGAGATCGCCGGTGGGAGAATGGTGGTGGTTTTCTTGTATAAGTGGTTATTTCGTTGAAGCTTCGTAATAACATAACAATAACAACAACTAATAAAGTAATAATAAGAGTATATATGACTTTGTTAGCAAGCGACTGCGTGTGAAGCACGAGTGTTTTTGTTGGAGTTTTCTTCGGTAAAAATGTAAAATAAACATATGGGGTTGGGTGTATCGCCAACGTATCTGGCCGGAGATACAAGGGCCGGAGATACATCACTTATTCTGTATCGCCCAATCTCTGGCCGGAGATACAAGGGCGATACACGAGATACAGTGTATTGCCGGCCGGCGACATGTTATTGTTTTTCTTAATTTTTTTAATTTTGAGCGATATATTAGCGATACCACATGTGTTGGTATCGTGAGAGCCATAAAGCTGGCGATACCACATGCATTGGTATTGCTCGATAGAGATATTTGGACACTTGTCATAATCTGATTCGTTAAATATTTTGGATTTTTTCAAAATCAATGATTATTATTGTAAATTTGATTGATCAAATGGCTATATTGGAAATATTCCTTTGATAATCCTAATGCATGTATCAATAACCAAAGCTTTTTGAAAAAAAAAGATATTATATGAATAGATATTTTGATCAAGTTGTCTAAATATGCTTGTAAAGATAACTTTCTTCAAAATGTCTTGCTTTAGAAACGTCAATCTTTTTTCCACCATTAGATTTAGAATCTTTACTATAGAGCCGTTCATATCTAATATACAAGCATCTAATCATACTATACATGTATTTGATTGTACTTTAGAGATCTTACTAAAAAAGCCCGGCATGTAAAAATAAAAATTCTAAAATATAACGTTAGAGGCGGAAGTGACCATCACACAATGTTTGATAGGCGCCAACAACTTGCTGGATAGGAATATTTTAAGAATAGTTTTTTGCAAATGACATTTTATGAACTTTTTGTAAGAATAAAAAGCATTTTAGGAAGTTTCTCTATTCTTTATATACTGCAGTATTGGTAGACATATCGATAGACCAGAAATATGTTTGCATCAAAACAAAAGTTAACACAAATTTTTTAGAGGCATGGTAAATAACAAATGGACAAAATTTAATCGCTTATTCACTGTGCAGTTTGCACCACATGTGTTGCAACATGTGGTCAGGACTCAGAGTGTATAATGGCACATGTTACTTCGGCCTAGAGGTGTACAAACCGGGTTTTTTCTAAAACTGGTTTGGGTTCCAAACCGGAACCAGTTTGGTCAACGGCGGTCAAAACCGGTTTGGGCTCAAACCGGTTTGGACTTAGAAAAAACCCAAACCTATAAAACCGGTTTGGGTCGGTTTGAGACCGGTTTGGGCTGGTTTGAAAACCGGTTTGGGACCAAATCGGTTACTTTTTTTTAAAGTGTTATAAATTAAATAAATAATTAATTGTAAAAATTAATCAACTTATAAGATGAATGTTACATATTAATTGTATAAATTAAATAAACTTATAAGATGCATTTACGTATTTTTATTTGTAAAAATTAAAACATATAAAATTAAGAACATTACATAATTGTTTTTAAAAACAAAGTACATAATTTCAAATTAAGTACATAATTTAAAATCAAAGTGAAATATATAATATATAAAACATAGAAACAATTAGACACAAAATTTTAAATAATTGTTTGAAAACCGGTTTGGAACCGAACCGGGTTAGAAACCGGTTTGAAAGAGGAAACCTACAAACCGAACCTAAACCGTCGGGTTGGGCCGGTTTGAAACCGGTTTGGGCCAAACCGGTTTGGGCCGCAAACCGGTTTCGGTTTTTTTTTCCGAACCGGTTTTTATGCCCATCTCTAATTTGGCCCCATGACTTTTCACCAATCCGTGGGCGACATGTGTTGCGTGGCACAATGGACATATGTTGGGTCGAGCCTATACATTTCCACCAACCAGAGTGCACCAAGTGTCTGAGTAGGCACGATGAGCATCATTTGTGGACTATGGTACATTGGCATCCAACCAACCAAAGTGCACCAGTGTCCGAAAGGCACGATGAGCACATATTGCCGACTATAGTATATTGACATCTAAGGCAACCTTAGAGCATTCTGAGTCAATTTTTTATAAATATTTTAGTGGATGAAAATGAAAATATTACTGTTTATATGTATATTTGAGAAAATATTCTTTAATTTTTATAAAATTTTTAAATATTTTTTAAAATGATTTTAACCGGAGGAGTGAGAGAAAATAATAATAATAAATACATATAAACTATTATTTAATTAAAAAAAAGAAAAAAAATAATTTTTAATGTAAGTATAAAAAGAAGTTAAGGAATTCACTCCAAAAAGATTGTGAAAAATAGTTGCAAAACAACTCACTTAAAAAAAAGCTCTTTTAACCAATTGTTTTTTTGTCAACCAAATACAATCCAAATTCAAGTGCACCCATCGTCACTAACAACATACAAAATTCAACTAACATACAATTCAACTGCACGAGTCCGAGATAGGATCACACCATCTAATGCAAAATACTTTCACCGTTTCGAGTTGGAAACCCGATCATTGAAGCTTTGAGACTATTTTTTCGTGATCGAGTTTTAGAACCCAATAAATCCACCATGAAGAAGCTAGAATCAATGATCTGTATTATGGATGAATTGATAGCCAATGTTTTAGAGTTCTACAATTTATCTATAATACAAGCTCGTTGATACCGTAGATGAAGAAACCGTTAATTTGCTTAAACTGACAGCAAACTAACTGTATTGTCATACCTTGTTTTAGGGTCTCTAATCGAGTTTATCATACGATTCGACAGCTAGATTGAATCTTATTTATAATTAAGGTCTAATATAATACTGCCAAAGAATACGAAACCAAATTTAGGAATTATGATTGTTGTACTCTGTCGTGTCAATGTATTTTTGATGAGACCGAAGATTTAATATAACCAATCGACATCATGAGCCGTACGTTTGAGATTCCGAAGATTAAAAACATCAAAAAAACTGATCATGTATGCTATGATCAGCCTTGTTATAATCAACAAGATAGAATTATGTGAAGTAACCAATGTTTCTTGTTTCTACTCTTTTTGGCTCAATGTGGAACCGTAAGAAACAATCACAAGATTCGAAATTTATCTCCAGTTTGATTTGTTCATCCAACAAAGAACTTTTTGGATATCTGGATATTTAAAAAGATAATGTAATGGTTAGTAACATGTTTCTAAATGTGTTTTGATTTATATGTATTTCGTTACTTTAGCCAACAAACTTTAAAAAAACCTAACTGATAATGTTTGAAATTGTTAAGACTGGATTTAGTGGGGCTCCTTGGGAGCGTAAGATTTACATGAAACGCTAAAGCTACTACATCCTAGGTAAAGGGGTTTTTTAACTCATGCTTAGTCAAGCCTTTAACGGTTGTTAAAACGGATGAATGCATATATATTTTTTTTACTTTTAACAATCTTTAATTAAAAGCGGCTTTAAAACCACTATGCTTATTTTAAAAGAGGCTTTAATAAACTCATATTTGTCTTATTGTTATCTTAACTTAATAAATCACTACGTATAATCTAAAGTGACATTTGAAATCGCTCGTCACGCGTCAGGTATATTTTAGGATAAAAAGTTTTAAAAATGTCCTAGAAACTAACATAGTAACATGTATCAATGTACAAAACCTATAAATCTAAAAGACTCTCCGATAAAACCAATCATACATGATAAAAAATTTTGTAATACATCACAAGCATTAAGCATATCCTTAGGCAATCTACATGTGTATATATATGTAGTCATTTCTGAATATGAAAAGCAATCAATCCCTTTCAACTTTCAAGCTTCAAACATGGCATCAAAGCTTCACTTTTTCCTACTCCTATCAATTTCAATTTCATGCGCGTATTTGCGCGTATCAATGGCGGGTGATCCCGACATTCTCACAGACTTCGTCCCTCCCCCGGCCCTATTCGGGCCCCCGGGGGGAAACTACTTCACCTACACGGGGATGAGGGCACTTGTTGGTGCCCCCTTCCCGCAACTTTCAAAGTCTTGAAAGCAAGCATGGATGAATTTCCGCTCTTAACGGTCTGAGTGTTTCGTATGCGGTTCTCCAGTTCCCTAACGGGACGGTTAACCCGCCCCACACGCACCCACGGGCCTCCGAGCTGTTGTTTGTGCTCATGGGCTCTTTACAAGTTGGGTTTGTTGACACAACAAATAAGTTGTTTACTCAAACATTACAACAAGGGGACATCTTTGTGTTCCCTAAGGGACTTGTTCACTTTCAGTTTAACTCTGACGCCAAGAACCCGGCTTTGGCTCTCTCGGCCTTCGGGAGCGCGAGTCCGGGCACCGTGAAGGTTCCAAGTGCGGTTTTCAATTCGACTATCGACGATCAGGTGTTGGCGTTGTCGTTCAAAACCGATGTTGCCACCATTCAGAAGATCAAATCTGGGCTAAAGTAAGACACAAGTACTTACAAGTTAATTACAACCAAATTTGGGTGTATTTCTTGTTTGTATGTTTTGGAAGTCAATAAGTGTGTACCATTTGCGTTGAAACGAAAAGTGAATAAATATTCGAGTTTGTCAACACTTTCTAGCTACTAATACTATGGTTTTAGGTTATGATAATAAAATGATTTTAAAATTCTTTCTTTCTAAATGTTACTACACATCTTGGATTCATACATCATGTAAAAGTCTGAAAAAATGTATATTGTAGTTTACAAAAAAGTAAACTTTCGTTTGCCGATAGCTATAGTGTTGGGGGGTTGATATATGTGACATAAAACCCATCTCTAAATTCATCTTTTTTGCAACACCTACCGTTTATGCAATCAACAGTTTTGATTTGATTTGGTTCGGTTTTGAGTTACTTAATTTGTAAAAGAATATTTAACACCTTTGTAGAAATTGCTTTTGTTAGTGAAGTAGGACATGATAAAGATAATCTAATATAGTAAATCCTTAGTGATAGCGTAATAATTACAAAGAAATGAAGATATAATTATAAATCATTTTTCATGGTACGATGTCCTGTTAATATATTTTGATGAGAGCTTTCTCTTGATGTGCATCATGTGTTATATATTGTAATGTAATTGAATTGACTGGTTGACTAATATGATCTTAATATTTATAAAAAATTAATGTTTTTAACATTGTGAAATTCGGGTCTAAAAATAGAGCAAATTTTAAAGCGTTTTTAATTTTCAAACGAATTATTGCCAAATGGTAGTTTGGATTGGCTTCATCCGTGCAGAAAATAAGAATACGTTTTGCTCATCTAAGAATACGTTTTGCTCATCTTCTTTCTATTCTGGTTCACAGTTTCACATACACAAAATCATACATCGTTTCTGACCTGAGTTGTATCTGTTTAAACCCCAAAATAGTTTCAATATGAAATCGATCTTGCGACTCTTAGGTTTTCCAAGTTATTGATCATCATAACACGATTCCTCAACATTACGTAAAGTGTGGCCTCTCGATAACGGTATACGTACTCGATCTCTTACACGAATACCTATATTGGTATCCATCCCGGATGTTTTTCGGGTATCCAGTATTCCCATCTAATTCAACTTATTTTTAATATCCCTAATTCCCATTCTTTAGTGAGTACCATCGTTTGTTTATAGTCAAACCAACACATAATAATTACCCTACCAAAACCATTGTAATATACACATAATTAAACCAAGTTACATAATCACACAATGGCATATACACGATCAATTAAACCATAACCATTTATGCACATAATTAAACCAAGTAACATGCACAATGCCATATACACAATAATCAGATCGAAATCGTAGTTAGTTGTCGTACCCATTTAAGTGAAACTCTTCCTCAAGCAAGGAAGCCGATAATCTAAGACTTTATGTGAATAATATAATAGTTAGTGTTACTTTTTTTATATTAAGTTTCCCAAGGTGATTTCGTATCTTTGAAAGAAAATGATGTTATACTTTATTCAGAAATAAGAAGATCCTTCTGTGTCAAAGTTTAAGTTCCGTAAATTATAGAAAAATCCCTAGATAGCTCGGTAAGAATGTGGAGATAAACTAAAGCAGAACGGTTTGGTTGTTTCTTAGGGTATGTCTCGAGAATTCCAGTGCTATTAAATTGTATTTTTTTATTTTCTTGATAGAATTTTACTTTTAGCGAGTCGTTGTTATATAAAAAAACCTAAACTATTGTGATAATGTGATATACACAAGATCAAACAAGTTTTATATAGTGTTTGGATACCCAACCAATCAAAACAACAATTGTGATATACACATAATCAAACCACCAAGTCACACACACATTGTGACATATATGCAACCAATCAACCAAATCCATTGTGATATACCCGAAATAAAACCACCAAGTTAAAGACACACAGTGCCATACATATAATCAACCAAACAAAAACAAATGTGATGCACACATAAGCAAACCAAGTTACACACAATGAACCAAACTACTATCATATGTTTAACTTTATAAAATACACACAATCATCCAAACATTTATGTAAATAACCCGTCAGTAACTGTTGGCTTGACCATGGGTAGATGTTCAGTCGTTTTATCACTGACAAGACTTTTACTTTGACGATACATCTTTTTAGTACGGAATGAACGGATAATAATATGCTAAAATAAAAAAAACCAAAAAACTAATCACGTTTTGCTATCTAGATCAGGTTTTTATCATTCAAATTGGACTAAAAAAACATACAATTCAAGCCGAATAAATTTGAATGACGAATCCACGTTTGGGTTCTAATGTTCGACACATGTTTTTATCAAAATAAAATCCTGAGTTCATTTTACAAATTGGATTCAAACCCATAATACAAACCAAGACGAGTAGGTTATTCGACTACAACTTATGTATATTTTTTATAAACATACACATATGTTTATTTATTTTTCATATTTTTCTAATAATATGAGTTATTCGAATGAACATGAATTCAAATGAATTCAAACCCAATTTGAGTTTCCATATTCGAATTCAATTTCATGATTTTTAATTCAAATAACCCAAAACTCAAAAATTCAAATAACCAGAAAATTGACCCGATTAACAACTTAATTCATCCTTGTTATTATAATCAACATGATATAACTATGAGAAGTAACCAAGACTTCTTGTTTCTACTTTTTTTTTTGTTTCAACTGACTAGAATCATGAATTAAAAATGTTCATAAGATCCAAAAATTATTGTCAATTTGCCTTGTTCAACCGATAAAACCATCATGCTTGAAACATTTGACATTAGATCACTGGCATTAAGCATATTCAACTCTTTGCACTTTGCCACATTAATCGACCTCCATCTGTATATATACGTTGACATCTCTCAAAAGGAAGAGCAAGATATCAAACTATCAACCCTTTTCATCTTTCAAGCTTCAAAGATGGCATCAAAGCATCACCTTTTCTTACTCCTTTCAATTTCATGCGCCTATTTACGTGTGTCGATAGCGGGTGATCCCGATATTCTCACGGACTTCATCCCTCCCCCGGCCCTATTCGGGCCCCCAGGCGGAAACTACTTCACCTTCACCGGGATGAGGGCGCTTGTTGGTGCCCCCTTCCCCACAACTTTCAAAGTCTTGAAAGCAACCATGGATGAGTTTCCGGCTATTAACGGTCTGAGTGTTTCGTATGCTGTTCTTCAGTTCCCAAACGGACGGTTAACCCGCCCACACGCACCCGCGGGCCTCCGAGCTGTTGTTGGTGCTCATGGGCTCATTGCAAGTTGGGTTTGTTGACACAACAAATAAGTTGTTCACTCAAACATTGCAAAAAGGGGACATCTTTGTGTTCCCAAAGGGACTTGTTCACTTTCAGTTTAACTGTGATGCCAAGAACCCGGCTTTGGCTCTCTCGGCCTTCGGAAGCGCGAGTCCAGGCACGGTGAAGATTCCAAGTGCGGTTTTTAATTCGACTATTGATGATCAGGTGTTGGCGTTGTCGTTTAAAACCGATGTTGCTACCATTCAGAAGATAAAATCTGGGCTAAAGTAAGATCAAGTACTTACAAGTAAGTTTTGATGTGATTCTTGTCTGTATGTTTGGAAGTCAATAAGCATGTACCATTCATAAGGTAATATCACATGTAACCAAAAAATGAATAAACACTCGAGTTTTTCAACACTTACTAGTAACCATGGTTTTATGTTATAACGCGAATATAATGATTTTATGAAGCCTTTTACTGTTACTATATTTATATAAAAACCCATGTACAAAGCTTAAATAGTGAATGAAATAATATCATGTTACATAAAGGCGTAAGGTGTATTCAGTGGTTGACTCATGCCAGAACTTCACTGTACATACTACATACCAAAAGTTACAACTACAAAAGATGCTACGTATATCTGAAGAAAGATTCTTAAATTCATACCGTTATGTTGGAGAAAAAAGTCATTGGCGAGTTAAGTTGATATCTCACCTACCTTCGGAATCCAATACATAGCTTCATATATACTCTTAAGAGGATCTACGGAAATAATACCTGCATATTACAAGCAGAAAACTACTAGATCATTTTTAAATAACATATATCGTTCTACAGATCACATTTATATGAAGTGCAAAGAAGTGAAGATATAATTATGAATCCTTATTAGGTGAGAAGATATAAGAATATGTCGGGTAACATGAAATTTAAGAATTGAAAAGATTACATAAATGAATGAAACTACACATATGTTCCAATTTATATATTGTCTGTCATCAAAATGAATAATTACAGGCTCGTGCAAACATTTTTGAATCAATTTTTGAACAACTTGTGCCGATCAAACACTAACTCATGGATACATGTTCAAAGGTGAAGAAAAACTACATGTGAATTGCAGCATAAGAGCCCAGGGACTTATTGTCATATAAAATGTAAAATAAACATGGGAAGAGTATATACCCGGTTATAATCTAAGAAAAAAATGAAAAAATTTCAAAGCGCAACAATATTATTATATGTTGAAGTTGAAATTGGCTCATCCAAAACTCAATTGTCATATTTAGAATCTACTTCTAAAATAATGGAAATAATTTGTCATTTGCAGATAGATAGGAAGGAGTTATATTTTTTATATAGAAAAGTAGATAACATCACCTATTTTTGTAGAGTGGTTATAGAAGGACTTAAAGCATTCACAGCCCATGCCTTGTAATTATGTGAGTGTGAGTCCTTAAATTATATGGAATGATTTTTAGTGGTTGTAATTGGAGGAGGGAGAAAATGTTACTGTTCATCTGTAAATTTAAGGATTTACTGTTCAACCTTTATAAATTTTTTAATATTTTTTAAAGTAGTTGTGAGTGAAGGAGAGAGAAAAGGTAATGAAAAAGATATAAAAATATATTATTTAATTGATAGGACAGAGAAAAGCTTGTTGTTTTTAGTGTAATTATATGGATAAAATAAGGAATGAGATGTGAATGCTCTTACACGTATATCTTTATGCCATATAGAGCAGCATATTTCCTAAGAAGGCGTTCGACTGAGTACCACTCTGACCGGTCTGACCCATTCTGATAACCAATTCGCGGCATGTGTATTGAAGCTATGTAATTCAAAAACAAAAATAGATCACTGTTATAATAAGAATGGAAAATCAGAATTTATAAAACACAGACAAATGGACAATATTAAGTAATTAAGATGGTGCATCCAAAAGGCTTATATCAAAGAGTAGAGTTTTTAAGGCAAGTTTACCCACATAGCCACACAGATAGAGATGGCCATTTTGACACAGTTTTCTTAATGTGGGTAGATTCAAATTACATTTTATCTCTAACTTGTCAAATGGATAACATAGAAAGCTAAAAAAATGGTTCAAAAAATCACCCATAGTGTATTTTTAGTACATAAAACATCAAACATTTTACTCAAAAAGTTAGGTTATTACTTATCATTGACATTCTGACAAATATAATATGAGAAAACTTCATAGGATATTTATAACCATGGTTGACACACAAAATATATACAAGGAGTAACAACATTGGCAAAAAATTGTCTGGTCAACTAGACCATAGTCACAGGAATCGCTCTCCACCCCATGAATCGCGAACCGGGCCCGTACCGGATTCGGGTTCATTCGCGTACCGATCGCCCTCCGATTCGCGCTCCAAATCACCGCAATTCGCGAACCAAATCACAAAGATTCGTGATTTCAATCAATTAGATACGCGATTGGGAATTGAAAGGCAATATTTAGGCTTTCCAATTTATTAATTAATAGTTGATTCAATTGATTGCTGTTGTTCGTTGATAATTTGGCACCAATATCATTGTATTCATTATAAATTGGCAATTTATTTGAAGTTATGAAATATGAACTTATCTGTTTTGAAGTTTTGAATCATTTGGTTATGGAAGTTTTTTAATATGCTTATAAAATGTGTTATTTTAATATGTAATTCACTCATTATATTTAAAGAAATATAATATAGATTGTTTTTATAGGATACGGTGTACCGCACTATATGGTACACCGTACCGCGTACCGAATTGGCATTCCAAATGAACCTACCCCCCGCATACCAAATTTTATAAATGGACAAACCGCGTACCAGAATGTACCGCGATCCATGTGACTATGAACTAGACTCATTTTGACCTGTTATCCAACTCACTCACAGAGGTTTTCCAATACTCCCATGTCTTAGAAAAAACACGCATCAATTATTTGGAAATGTTACAATCCAAGATAATCTTTTCTTCTCTTACTAAGTATTGGTTATGGACTTATGGTTCTTCCTATTTTGCCACTACTAAGGGACAAGGGTATTTAAATATTTGAATTATGGTCAAACATCCACAAGAATACCTTGTACCCAAGTCTATGCATTCACCTTGGGTCCAAAGCAGGATTGCGTAAACGATGGGAATCTAGCAGTCCAAAACCATACACGGCAACATGAACCTCACAAAGAGAAGATTTTCAGAAATCAGAATGAAAAAAATTTCAAAGATCAAACATACCAGACTTTTGAGCAGCTGAAAATGAAGCCTTAGACAAACACTGTTCCAGTTCAGGTATCGAGATACTGCTACGAGGTACTTTGCGCCTGGGATTATATGTTTGAACCACAGCCAGAGCTACCCACAGATCAACATTATCAATATTATTCTCCTCATCTTCACCTGCTGCACAAACAAACCTTTTTAAGTTCTACTCAGCAGGTGAAAACATCAAAAAAATAAAATCTCTATACAGCCATGGAACGCATGACAACATGGACAATTCACAAAATAAAATATCAGTGACGAACTATACTGTTAATATAACTATGATCAATTAGCCAACTAATATAGAGCCAATAAGATGGTCCAAAACTCCAAATTGTTGAATGACAACCTGTTGATATTCTGGTAGGTACAGGGATGTTCACAACAAACACTCTACAATAATCACATTAATCAAAAGCTTAAAATGCTAAGAAGCTGACCTGTGATTTCTATAAGATGGAGATCACCAAGATGAAGGTCTCCAAAATCAGAAGCGCGCCCATACGCATTTGGAATTTGTGATGAAAGCCTAGCTAGTGCATCAAACATACCACCATGGCCCCAATCTCCTGAATCATCCACACAACTGCAAGAGAACATACACACATGGAGCAGCATGGTACCAGGAGTCCAGGATATATATGAAAACAAAAGGCAAAATACAATGACTATCAATAATGAATTTATGAAATGCAACCCCCATAAGAAAAGACTGATTCATATATTCTCCGGTGATAAAAATAGGAAACGTAATTACCTAAATATTATACAAGGCTCTGATGGACAAATTTTGGACGGCTGAGTGCAGTCTCCATAAACTAAATTTACCGAACCTGAATCTGACAATATATTATCATCTTGAGGGGGGACAACGTATTTGACTGACAATGACTTATATCCATTTGCTTCCCATTTTGCTAATTTCTTTTCTTCAGCTTTCTTCCTAACAAACTCAGCTTTAAGATGCTTCTCCTCCAGTTTTGATCTCTTATTTGCCTCCTCCAGTGCCATATCACCACAGGTCTCTGATGTTTCTTTGAGCTTCTCGACCCAAGAATTATATAAAGCTTCATCAAGAACAGGTTCATAGGACCTTTCACCTAATAAATCTTTTGAAATTATCTCAATCGTTTGATCATTTGCTCCTGATTTCCCTCCATGTCGGAATGCTATAACCTTTTCAACAATGTCATTGACTTTTGACATGTCAAGTTGACCTGAGCTCTCATTGCTTTCAGTAGTAGGATCAAACATACGTAACCCTAGTACAACAGATTTTAGATCACCTGCTGCAACTCCAACCATATCTTTGCCTTCTTTGTCTATGTCTTCACCCATGACATCATGGCTTAGTTGTAATTTCCTCTCTGCTCTGTGCATGATAACCTGCAACGGATATTTTATATTAAAATAACAGGAAATAAAACATTTTCCTCTCTAAAAGAAATTCTTCCATTCCATGAGTTATAACTTGTGAGCAAGAGTTATGACTCACCTCCTCCACAGTCCGCTCAGTAACTAGATTTATGGAAATTACATGATTCATTTGACCAATTCTATGAGCCCGTTGTAGAGCCTGCTTATCCACCTGCGGATTCCAATCTTGCTCATAAAATATAACCTGCGTGTTGTTTCATTTACAATGAGGAGGTAGAACCCACGGTTAATCATATACTTCTGTAATATAAATAAAGGTTAAGGAGAGACAATGTGGTAAGGGAAGGCTTACAGTGTCAGCTGCTACAAGATTCAAACCAACACCCCCTGCTCTGGTGGAAATCATAAAGACAAACGCAGTGGCTGGATCAGGTTCGGAATTGGAAGTTCCGGTGACAGACTGGCGACTAAAGCTTCTTATTGCAGCAAACCGCTCTTCAGCCCTAATGGATCCGTCAAGACGCTCATAAGGATATTTCCTTAACTCCATATAGTCCTGAATTTCAGTATTTTCAGAAAAACTAAACAATTAAAAAGAATATATCAGCATGGCTGTCATTTTTTCAAGGCACAAAAGAAATAAACCTGCAAGATGTCAAGTGTATGTGTCATCTGTGCAAAAAGCAGAACACGATGTCCAGACTTACTTAGCTTCTGGAGTAGCTGGTCCAACACTATAAGTTTGCCACTAGCCTGAGAGAAATCATAAACAACCACAAAAGCTTATTTTCTTATTATATAAAAATTTTATTGGTTTCCTCTTAAGCTTCTAATCAAACAGCAATATCTGAAATCCTGAATTTGGTATGTTACACAGAATTTCAAAATTTCGGAATGTTACACTCGTGCTACCTCTACCAAGTGTTCACCCTCTTCATATGGTTCAGGCTCTATACCAGCAAAGAGGTAAGGATGACTACATGCTTTACGTAGCTGTATTACCTGCATTACAGAAGCAGCTTATGAAATCATATACTAATTTTCAGATGAAAAGAATAAGTTCCGAATAGTTCCAGACAACAGTCAAGTACAAGAAATGGAGAAACACGGATGATACACATAGTCACAAGTAGTACAAAGAAGAACTGAAGAAAACAGAACATGAATACATGATGAACTATTTAGTGACATATGATTTAGAAAGTTAAGATGATTCACAAGGAACAATGCTTCAGGTGATTCAACAGGCCTGATGAAATATGGTCTTTTATATGTTCTAGGCATACACAAAAAACCTTATTAGGCTAGAAGTGGGCTTACAATATTCTGCAAGGATTGCTGGTTAGACGTCCCTGAAGACAGTGCGAGAAGCTTAGGAAGCTCCTTTCTCAATATTGACATATACACCTTCTTCTGCAATGTCACTAGGGGAGCCATCCTACCAAAAGAAACTATTCTAATTAATTAATGTTTTATTACCTATTACAAAAATTCCATGCAGTTGATGGTATATTTATGATTTACCAGTCTAAATATAGTTTGACCGAATTAAAAAGAACATGGGAGGATGTTAATAAGTTATCTAAAAGGAAAACACGCCATGAGACTGAGTACAGAAAAAAACCATGGTAAGCAACTTACAAAGTAATTTCAGTAAGAGGTGGCAAAGACAGGGTTCCAGTCTCGATAAGCCTAGATTTGGTTCTTCGAAGCATGAATGCCCCCAAAACATATTTTAAGCTTTTGAACTTCTCCTTAACTATGGGTGCTCCTTTACCTGCTTAAAAGAGCAAGTAGAATAGTCAAAAGAAGGCCATCTTAAGGAACACGTTATATCATATTGAACATACATAGAAGGATGCATCAGAGCAATACATCCATAGCATAATCTAAACCCAAGAATTATTTAGGTTTCAGAAAATAAAATTCAAGAAATAAAGAATATCCACCTTCCTTGAAGGTAGAAGAAAACTGATCCAATGTCCCAAAAATTGAAGCCATACAGAAATGCATTAGTGCCCAAAGTTCAGTAAGGTTATTTTGTATAGGTGTTCCAGTCATGAGTAGTCTTCTTGGCATAATATAGTGCTCTCTAAGAACATTATACAAAACCTATGAAGATTCACCAATCAAAAAGCTCAGTAACACTATGATAAAACCTTTGTAACTAGGCATTTATCTCAGATCCTATATTCATATCTGCACTTCTACTTTTGTTTTTTTAACAATTAAAATAATCCTAAACCTACACTGGATGGGTTTTTTAGTCTTTGTGCCTCATCAATAACAGCATAATGCCATGGAATTTGGGAAAGAAAGTCCTGATCGATTAACGCTATATCATATGTTGTAAGGAGCACATCAAAAGGTAAGGCCTGGACCTGCAAAATGCAGCAACATAAAAGCATGAATATCCAGGTCCGCTAAAACTTGCTTCTTGTCCACTATCTACCGCTAACTTACATTGGGTGATGATTGCTTTTCCACATTTTCATACATATCCCTTCTCAGAGCACGTCTATGTTGTTTGTCTCCAACATAACGCAAAACCTTCAATTTTGGGGAGAATTTGGTAACCTCAGACATCCATCCGTCTGTCACACTAAGCGGACACAATATCACTGCAAATGACACCGTACATCTTTTAATTCAAGAATTATCAAAACACGTTAAATAGAATTAGTAGTATTATTACTTACAGAAGGGTCCGTGTAATCCTCGAGAAAACTTTAAATAACTCAAGAAGGAGATAGCTTGCAACGTCTTTCCAAGGCCCATCTGCCAATAACCATTTAAGGCTGAGTACAAATGTTGGACCAATCTTGACATTAATTAAAGTTAGAGGTCTATTTTCTGATTTATTTTGTAATTATCTGGTAAATAAAAGGATAGGTTTATCAGGTAGTTTTTCAGCTTTATCTTAAAAGGAGTTGAGATAAAGCCTAATTTTTAGGAGTTGATTAGCTTGATGGGCAAGACTGATTAAACTATAAATAGGGATAGTTTTTACTTATTCTTGGTAAGTTTTTCTATCAATTAAATTGGAGAAGGAGTTCCAGAATTGTTCCTGCGTTTTCTGGTTGTTTCTGTTTGTTTTGTTCTAGTACCAATTAATTGGTATCAGAGCACTGGTTAAGAGATCTGGGATTTTCAGTTGATCCAAAGTGGTGGATCAAGTACTTAAACAACCAATACAGCAGGTTTACAAGCGTCGATCAAAGGAGAGATCGACGGGAGACGCTGCAGCACCAAACAACCAGCTAGTGCAGGTTGATAAAACAAGCAACCTTCCGTTTCAATGCCCGGTTCTAACTCCGACCAATTACCCGATCTGGTCACTTAAAATCAAGGCGATTTTCAAAGCTCATGGAATTTGGGAGGTGATTGAACCTGGGACAAATCCGGATTAGAAAAAAGACAATGCAGCCATAGCCTATCTTTACCAATCGCTACCTGAAGACCTTGTGTTGCAGATTGCAAGCTGTGAACATGCGAAAGACATTTGGGATCAATCAAGACTCGACACTTAGGTGCTGAACGAGTCATGGAGGCACGATTGCAGTCCCTAAAAACCGAGTTTGATCTGATCAGAATGAAGGAAGGCACAACAGTGGATGACTTTGTGGGAAAACTCTTCGCAATTGCTTCAAAATCAGCCACCCTTGGATCCCCAATTGATGAAGCGGCCCTGGTCAGAAAACTTCTGACCAGTGTACCTGACAGCTTCATAAACATGGTGGCAACAATAGAACAGTTGGTTGATCTAAAAAAGGTCAAGTTCCAAGAAATCGTTGGAAGGCTGAAGGCATACGAAGAAAGAACTAATTCCAAGACCAATAACAACAGCCATGACCAACTTCTATTATCCTACAGTGAATGGGAATCCAAAAGAAAGCAAGAAAAGGGCTTTGGTCGAGGCCGAGGGAATGGCCAAGACACCCGTGGAAGAGGCCGAGGTCGTGGGCGGTCAGGTGGTCGTGGAAGGGGTGCAAACCGTGCTCAAAACTCCCAAGATGGAAACCAAAATTCAGAAAACTCAAAGAAAGATCGGTCCAAACTGCAGTGTTTCAGGTGCGATGCGTTTGGACATTTTTCAGCCGACTGAGAAGGCCCATCTAACACAAGCCACCGCTGCCGGAACAACACATGCTAATGCTGACAAGCCTGCGTTGTTAATGGTTGTAGCCGATCAAATCAAGAAGGAACTAATCTATGTGAATGAAGAAAAGGTATTTCCGGCTAAATACGGGTCACATGATGATGGGCAATACATGTGGTATTTAGATACCGGGGCAACAAATCATATGACAGGCAATAGAAGTTTATTCTCAGCAATTGATACAAATATAGGGGGCAAAGTCAGATTCGGAGACGACTCAAGCGTGGAAATCAAAGGAAGGGGTTCTATTCTTCTCGAATGTAAGAACGGGGAACAAAGGTTGTTGACTGATATTCTTTACATCCCGTATTTAAAGAGTAATATTTTCAGCATCGGGCAAGCTGAAGAAGGAGGGTGTGAATTAACAATTAAACAAGGAATGTTATCAATGTTTGAACCGGATGGGACCTTGTTAATGAAGACTCACAGATCACCTAATCGCTTGTATAAAATCAAACTAAAAATCGGTTCACCGGTGTGCTTAAAAACCAAGATTCATGATGCAGCTTGGTTGTGGCATGCCCGCCTTGGACATGTAAACTTTGACATCATCAAGCGCTTAGGGACGAGTGAACTAGTCCATGGAGTACCGGCCATTGACCACCCTTCACAACTATGCAAAGCATGTTTGGCAGGGAAGCATACGCGACAAAGTTTCCCTGACCAGACCACTTTTAGGGCCGCAAGACCACTGGAACAGGTTTACACAGACCTATGTGGGCCTATAACACCTGCCGCCGAAGCTGGAAACAGGTATATTTTGCGGTTTGTTGATGATCACAGCAGGTTTATGTGGCCATTCATGTTAAAAACCAAGAATGAAGCACTTGAACGATTCAAGATATTCAAAGCTTTGGTTGAGAACCAATACGGGGAAAAAATAAAGGTCCTTAGAACTGATCGGGGTGGAGAATTTACATCCAAGGAGTTCAGTTTGTTTTGTGAACAAGCTAGAATTACAAGACAACTAACTGCACCCTATACACCGCAGCAGAACGGTATAGTCGAAAGAAGAAACCGAACCGTGTTGAGCACAACAAGGAGTATTCTTAGTGCAATGAATATGCCACAAGTGTTCTGGGCGGAAGCTGTACGTCATGCAGTTTATGTGTTAAATAGGCTGCCAACGAAGATTCTGAAAAACCAACCACCATACGAAGCCTTAAAGGTATGGAGACCAAGACTTGATCATCTACGGGTGTTTGGGTGTGTTGGATATGTAAAAACACCTTCAAACCATGTGAAGAAGCTCGATGACAGAAGTGTTCCCATGGTACATTTGGGAACAGAACCAGGGACCAAGGCTTATCGCATGTACGATGTTGAGGGAAAGAAGGTGGTAATCAGTCGAGATGTTGTCTTTGATGAGGCACGTAAATGGGAATGGGATAAACACCAGCAGCCGAACAAAGAAGCTGAGTTTGTGATCGAGCCATTTGAAGTTGATTCAGCAGCCCAAAACAACAATCATGAAGCCGATTCTAGAGCCCAAAACAGTGGACATGGACCTGCTGAACCTGGCAGCCCTGTAAATCCACTGATTAGCAGCCCGTTTCAAGGAAACAACCCATTAACCCATGCTAAAACACCTGACTCAGCCTATTCTGAACTTAGCAGCCCAGAATCAACTGTAAAAGGGTGTGGGCCAATGTTACCAAAGCTTCAAACAGACACTATTGGTGAGTCAGACCCAACTATGGCAGAAGACGAGACTTTTGATGATACACCACCGCAAGGTATGAAAATTCTGTATGAAGTTTATGATCTTCTCCTCACTGAAGGGGAACCAACAAACTTAAAGGGAGCTGCAGGGCATAAAGAATGGGAGCAAGCTATGGAAAGTGAGATAGCTTCCATTGAAAGATGCAACACTTGGGAGCTAATGGACCTACCCCCAGGACACCGACCCATTGGTTTAAAATGGCTTTATAAAATTAAAAGGGATGCAAATGGTGTAATTACAAGATACAAGGCACGATTAGTCGCCAAAGGTTACATCCAACAACATGGTGTAGACTTTGACGAGGTATTCGCGCCAGTAGCCAGACTTGAGACGGTTAGACTCATTCTAGCATTAGCAGCACAAAAGGGGTGGAACGTTCACCACCTTGATGTTAAAACAGCGTTTCTACATGGGGAACTCAAGGAAAACGTGTTTGTAACACAACCGGAAGGCTTTGTTAAGAAAAGGAAGGAGCAAAAAGTGTACAAATTAACCAAAGCTCTTTATGGCTTGAAACAAGCTCCACGAGCTTGGAATACAAAGTTAGATGGGGTTCTAAAGGAGTACGGATTCCATAGGTGCAAACTTGAACAAGCCGTTTACACAAAAAGAACTCATGAAGGTTCATTGCTGGTAGGGATCTATGTGGATGATTTGATTGTGACCGGAAATAACATGGAGAAAATTCTGCAATTCAAACGACAAATGGAAGATAAGTTCGAGATGAGTGATTTAGGTTCACTCTCCTATTATCTCGGGCTAGAAGTGATGCAAGGCAATGATGGAATAAAAATTAAGCAATCAAGCTATGCAAAAAAGATACTACAGCAAGCTGGAATGTGGGAGTGCAATCCCACTAAATACCCAATGGAACCGGGACTGAAATTAACAAAGGAAGATGGCAGCAACAGTGTAGATGCAACAGAGTACCGAAAAACAATAGGATGCCTTCGATACTTGACTCATACGCGGCCAGACCTTGCATACTCAGTTGGATATGCAAGTAGGTACATGCAAGCCCCTAAAACGACTCACTATCAGGCTGTAAAACAGATTCTCAGGTATGTAAAAGGAACTATAGACCTGGGCATCCACTACCGAAGGAATGGAAGCAATGAACTGCTGGGATTCAGTGACAGCAGCCTTTTAGCCGATCCTGGTGATGGAAAAGGAACCACAGGGCTGGTATTTTACTTTGATGATGGACCCATTAGCTGGTGCTCTCAAAAGCAACCAACAGTCGCTTTATCATCTTGCGAGGCCGAGTTTATGGCTGCAACTTCAGCAGCCTGTCAAGCAATTTGGCTAAGGGGTTTATTAACTGAAATTACAGGAAGAAAAGAAGAACTTGTACTCATAAAGGTGGATAATAAGTCAGCAATCAACCTGATGAAAAATCCTGTCTTTCACGGAAGGAGTAAACATATCAACATACGCTATCACTATATACGAGAGTGTGTAGAGAAAAATCAAATCAAGGTTGATTTCATTAGTGGGGATCAACAACCAGCTGATATTCTCACGAAGGCTCTACCAAAGATTAAGTTTGCTGAAATGAGAGAACTGTTAGGAGTAAAGAAGATTGAAGACTCTGGAAAATAACAAGAAGACTCAAGGTCAAGAATGGGGGGGTGATTGTTGGACCAATCTTGACATTAATTAAAGTTAGAGGTCTATTTTCTGATTTATTTTGTAATTATCTGGTAAATAAAAGGATAGGTTTATCCGGTAGTTTTTCAGCTTTATCTTAAAAGGATTTGAGATAAAGCCTAATTTTTAGGAGTTGATTAGCTTGATGGGCAAGGCTGATTAAACTATAAATAGGGATAGTTTTTACTTATTCTTGGTAAGTTTTTCTATCAATTAAATTGGAGAAGGAGTTCCAGAATTGTTCCTGCGTTTTCTGGTTGTTTCTGTTTGTTTTGTTCTAGTACCAATTTACTTCAACAAAAACCCGATTATACTCTATGCTAATGTTCTAGTACTAGTACTCAGCATAAAAATATGTGTAATGTAACTAAAGAAAATTGATTTAACTTTCGGGCTTCCAGCCCCCATGTACAAATGCAATTATACCTCGTCTCCTGCAAATACAGATGAAACCAATTAACAACCCAATCACAGAATTATTCTCAAGTTAATAGCACTCCTAGATGCAAAAAGATATACAAAAAACAGTCAAAATAGTCTGAACTCTGAACTCGAATTTAACAAACACCTTTACAATTCTCTAAATCCTTAAATGTAATAACAGTCTCAGCCTCATGTGACAATTGACAAATACAGTTTATGATAACATATGCAAGACATTGCTAGTTAAGATTGAAGGGGCCTTTTATCTTCAAACCTCCTATTATATTCATTCCAATTACAATCACCATCCAAAGACCTAAACCTAATATAAATTTCACTGAAATACAACACTAAGTTACTATGAACTCAATCCAAAGCAAACATACACTTCAAATAAGAACAAACTACAGCATACAACTTCAATTAGCCAGCATATGAAGCGATTACCGAGAATAATGTTGGCACCGATGAGGTATCGTCGTATAAGCCATGAGAGTCCTTCGATTTGGTGAGGCTTAAGCGTCGCCGTTACACCGAAATCGGAACAGTTGACCTGAGCCTCGGCGGCGTGGCGTTCGTCTCCGTCGAATACATACTTCGCGGCGGCGATTAACCTCCGTTCGTAGTTCATTTTCCGACGGTGTGCTGAATACGCTACACGGTGTTTGAATTCGAATTTGGTGAAAATATATCCCCTTTTGAACGAAAATTGTAGCTCTGTGGCGGCAGTTTCTTATGACACGTGGTGCGTGACATGGGTGTTTTTAGTTGCGGGTTCGCGGTGGGTAACCGGTTGAATTGTTGAACCACACTCGTGTTTTTATTCGAGCAAGAAACATTAACCTTGACTTTACGCGTTTAAATTCGTATAACTCGATCACAACTTCTATTTATTTACACACGTCAGATGGGTCGGTTAGCTGACAGATAAAATTCATATTATAACGTGTTAATCGATTTGTGGGTGCTAAAAATGAGCTAAACGTGTTAAACAAGGCTACGAACCGCTCGAGTGCGAGAAATTGAGTATATCATAACTGACCGCACCATGGACTGCGCTGCGCTCATCATGAGAAGCCGGGAAACTCTCTTGGGTGGACTTTATCAGTGATATGTTAACTTTCTCAATTTCTCCAACTTTTCTTAGTTTTTTTTTCATTTTATACGATGTCGTTTTAGTTTTTCTTCGCGCTCCATTTTTATAAGTTGGTATTATATTTACCGCGTAGGGAGTAAAATACTAGGAGAGGTGCAACGTTCACTACACGAGAGGTGCAACGTTCACTACACGAGAGGTGCAACGTTCACTACACGAGAGGTGCAACCCACTCGTTAAATGGATTCGGTCGAATACCCGACCCGAACTAGAAACCTTCAATCGGACATCATAAACCCTAATCAATAATCATCCCTCCCGTTTCTCCGTTTGAAATTCAATCGAAATCCACACACAGAAGAGAAGCTTCGACAATGGCGGGCTTCTCCTTCAACACAAATCCATCATCCTCATCATCACCATCACCATTTTCATTCGCACCATCATCATCTTCATCTTCATCTCCATTCTCATTCTCCTCAAACCCTAGCTCTTCATCTTCGCTATTCGGCGCATCGGCCCCCTCTAACCCTACATTCGGAGCACCTTCATCATCCGCATCTTCATCTCCTTCATTCGGATTCGCCTTTGCGTCTTCTTCATCTTCCACACCGTCCTCCGCCGCTCCCGCTGCTTCATCCCCCTCTTTTGGCTTCGGTGCTTCCTCCGCCGCTGCCACCGGGTCAACTTTCGGGTTCGGGTCATCGTCTCCGGCCACCGGGTCGCCGTTTGGTGGATCTAGCCTGTTTGGGTCCAGTGGTGGTTCTACTACTACTACTACTGCTACAACAACAACGACTACAACTTTATTCGGTTCGAGTTCTGCTTTTGGAAGTAGTAGCTTATTTGGGGCTTCTTCAGCTTCAGCTTCAAGTTCATCTGCAACTACTACGGTGAGTTCTCCCTTTGCTTCAGGCTTATTTGGATCATCAGCATCTTCTACTGGAACATCTGCTGTCAGTTTTTCTTCAGCTACATTTGGGGCTTCTCCATCAGTTGCTTCATCATCATCATCATCATCATCATCATCATCATCAATTTTATCGCCTGCTACATCTTTCCCTAGTTTTACTGGTGCATCATCGTCTAGTTCGATTTCTAGTACTACTACAGCTCAAACTACTGCATCATCCGCCCCAGGGTTTTCGTTTCTCAGCTCTTCCTCCAGCTCGAGCTCGTTTACAACTGCATCTGCTTCTTCAGCTCCTGGTTTTTCGTTCCCAAGTGCACCATCCTCTGCTCCTTCGTTTTCGTTTTCTACGAGTTCTGCTTTCGTGAATTCGACAGGTAGTGGTAGCAGTACTGGTTCTGCAGCGTCTACTACCGGTTTGTTTGCTGCTTCATCATCAAGCCCGTCTTCTAGCTTCTCGTTTGCGAATGTAACAGCCTCGTCTGGGCTTCAATTATCTTCGGGTTTGGTTTCTAGTGTAAAAGCAGCTTCTACAGCTGCGACTACTACTGCTACGACTGGTGCTTCTGCTTCTGCCAGTACCACCCCGTCATTCTCTGCTTTTGGGGTAACTTCATCTAGTACAACAGCTTCAACAGCCACTGGATCTTTACCGAGTTTTGCGAGCCCCACTACTGCTGCTGCTGCTTCTACTGGAACATCAAGTTCCTTTTTGGGATTTCAAACATCTTCTAAAAGTGTAGGTACTCTTACACCAGCGACACAACCACAATCAACTGCTGCATCGTCTTTATTTGGTGAGTTTGTTGATACCAATTGTCGGTGGGATTTCATGTTATTGATTGTTCACTTTATGCTGCATTTTATATCTCTCTGGATTTTTGCATGTAATTTCATATCACAACATTTGTGAGGTCCTAAATTTGTTGTAGGATTAGTGAGGTTGCGAATGATCGATTCAAGGAGCTTTCAGACGTCTAAATTCTTAATTTGATAGAATAAGGTTTATGAACCTGCATTGTTATTAATCTTATATTGTTTCAAAGCCAGTGGTACTGATGTGTGGTGCAGAATGAAATCATGTTAGACTTATTCTAGCAAGTGACACATGCTTTAGAGGAATGCAGTTTATTTTGTGAATAATGTTCTACCATCACAATCTCTGGAATTTTGATTAAACTTTTACGGCATTCACTTTTAACGATTATTTTTTTGTCAAAAATATATTTGCAGGTGTCTCTTCTTCGTTGACAACCACTTCAACTGTTACAACCACTACTGCTCAAACATCATCCGCGCTTGTTGTATCTTCTAGTAGTGGGTCAGTCATAAGTTTTATCTCAGATTGTTTTTTTAGTTTTCGGAATATTGAGTTACATGTGTACTATGAGGTATGATCTAGAAAATTCCGGTGAGGTTTTTTTTTTCATATCCATCCTGAAGATATAACAAAACAGGCTCTAACTTTATGCATACCGGATAATACATAATATCTAAAAACATTCTCATCAAGCTATGTTGGCATTACATGATTATGACTTATATTATCAGTATTACATCTTATTATTTCGAAGATTCTTCTGTTGTATATCATTTTTGATATGACGCTCCTTGCGATTTTGCCACTAGGACAACTACAAGTGTCAGCACGGCTGTAGCCTCTGCTCCTAAGTTACCATCTGAATTACTGGAAAAACTGTTGAGGAGGTATCCATACGAAGTTCTTATTTTTTCTCTGTATGCTATTGCAATTTTTTTTTCAAAAATTGCCCTCATATTTTGTCTTACTGACTGGTTACTGGTTATGGCATTATGCTATGACTTCATTTGTGTTTCCTGATCACACAAACGACGTAGCAACTTCGGGTCTTATCTTGTTATTATGATCTGATTTGTTGTTATTATTTTTCTTTAAAGATCATCAAAGAGTGGAATGTGGAGCTCCAAGAACGAACTAGCAAGTTCAAGAAGCAAGCTAATGCAATAGCTGAGTGGGACAGGAGAATCTTGCAGAACCGGGATGTTCTTCTTAAACTTGAAGTGAGTCATATCCACTTTGTCTGAAGAAGTAATATTAGCTTAATTTTTGAACCAGTCATCTGACCCCCTAATCCTCTATGAACCAAATAGACATGGTTTTGATTCGGATGATACCAACTATCAACCTTAACCTTTTTTTATTAAACCAATCAACTTTAGCAGTTCCTTCACATGTATAATTGAAGACAATTATTTCCTTTCTTGCTGCCTCATGCCCTCGTGTATTTTTAAATTGCTTATTGACAGGCTGAAGTTGCAAAAGTTGTTGATACCCAATCAAACCTTGAGAGACAGCTGGAGCTTATTGAAACTCATCAACAAGAGGTATTTCATCAAGATTTTGTTTTTTATGCACCCATTTTTTTAGTCATTGAAGTGCATGCTTTGAATATTAATCGGTTTGTCTTTATTGCTTATTTTCAAGAACAACACGCCTTGCCTATGGAGTTAAGTACTTAAGTAGTTAACTAGAAAAAAACATGAAAAATAAATTTGAGTGCAAATTGTAAGCATTTGTTGAAATACGAAGACATTGCAAGTCGAAGGGATTAGGATCTTTTGAAAATGGATTTCCATTTGAGGTGGCTTGATCTATTTTAATTAAGCTTGAGTTAATAATAGAAATTTAACATAGAGTTCTAAAATCTAAACTACAAGTCTGGCTTGTTTTAGCCTAATCCAAATGCACGGTAACTAGGTTGCCATTGGTTTATGCTCATCTTAAAACCAGAGGTGTATTATAGGGATCTTAATATTCCATGCAATCATTATCTAAAGGTTAATTGCATTGTAGTCTTTATTAATGCTATTGTGGAAGACACGTAGGAATAAGCATTGTGGTCACTGGTCAGCATATCATTGAGCCCCCACAAAGCTTTTGGTACGTTAATAAAATGACCTACAAATAAATAAATAAGCATTGAACTATTGTTTTATAATAAAGTAGGTAATTCTGCTGCTTTCATAATTACCTAACTCTATAAAATAGGCTTTGGAGAGGTTAATTATAGTTTTGATATATTTTGATTTTAATTATAGGTTAATTTAGGCATTTTATCTAGCTATTTTAAGAATCATGATACTAACGTGGTTGCTGTCACTTGACACATTCTTAGGTTGACAAATCTTTACAAAGTGTGGAAGAAGAAGCTGAGCGAATTTACAAAGACGAGCATGGTCTACTTCTTGATGATGAAGCAGCTTCAACCAGAGATGCAATGTGAGCCGCTAGAAAGCACATAATTTTTAGAACTGATAAAATTTTTTACAGTTGAAACAAAAGGAGTTAATAGCACAATTATTTATATTTTATTTATGAGTGTGGGACGTACTTGATAGTGAAATTTGTTTGCAATTTCATTTTTAACACCGTCCTACTAGTGCATGTATTTTCATTAATTGATAGGCGTGAACTCGCAATTGAATTCCTATTTTCACCTTTTCTTATTAAATTTCAGGTATGAGCAGGCGGAATTCATTGAGAGAGAAATGGAACAGATGTCAGAACAAATAAAAATGTTATTCAGACTCTTAATGCCAATCAGGTGATTGTGTGTTTAGATTTTAACTTTGCTTGTTCTCTCCCTCCCTCCCTCTCTCAAAAGAATATTCATGTTACAAATCTCGTTGACATTATGACCCAAAAAAGGATCATCATTTAATAGATGAAAGTTTTTTTTAATTAACGTTGATTATAAATTAAATATCTAATATACCTTTTCAAATAATAACACAATGGCAGTGAAGATTGTTTCATATGGGTTGATGTTAATAATTCATATTTGTGTCCCATTTAGGGTGGAGAACTTGAAGTAACTGATGGTATGACCCCACTGGATGTTGTTGTACGGATCCTTAACAATCAACTAAGTTCGTTAATGTGGATTGATGAAAAGGTTAGGCTGTTCCTTCCATATATAAGTTTCTGATACTTTTAGTTCATTGCTATTCACCTTATTTGGCTAATGTTGTGTACTACATCCTTTGGTTAATGTTGTGTGCTACACCCTTTGATTAATGTTGTGTGCTACACCCTTTGATTAATGTTGTGTGCTACACCCTTAGTTTTATAAAGAATATCAACCCGTTTAACAAAATCTAGTTGGTCAGAATTGTTCAATGTAAAACCTTGTCATAAAAAATAAATAGATTGGTTTTACATTTGGTGTATTCATATGTTTACAACCTTTTAAATTTGTTGTCTTTAAAAGTGTTGGTGGGTCAACTCAAGCTGGCTGCCTGCTTGTTTCAACCGAACACATAGAGGTGGCAGGATGGATGGTTAGGGTAATCAAGAAAGTTTCATGCAGAAAATACTCTATAGGCAACTTTTGATGATTTTAGTTATTTTTTTAGTTATTTTCTAAAATTCACTCCATTTAAAATATAAAGCAAATCACTTGACTCTGAATTGGCATAAATTCCCACTTCTAGTTCTCAATTTTGTTCTAGTTCATCTTTCTTTTCAAGAGTCTCAATGATACATAGGAATGTGTCTGTCATAATTGCAAAACATACTACTTTCATTAGCATTAAACTTGTCACCATTTCAATCAGGCTGAAGAATTTTCTTCGCGGATTCAAAAATTAGCCAAGCAAGGTTCTGCTGCTGATCGGGAGCTGGTGGGCCCAAAGTTTTGGCTGTCTCGATAAGTGTAAACTCTTTGTCGTGTTAAATTCTGGAGTTGCTTTTAAGCCGGGACATCAAATATATTTGATAAAGAATGCAGCAGGTGAAACCACTTTGCTAGACCAAGGATCAAGTTTGTGTGTTCACATCATATTTTTTCTCAACTTGGAAATTTGAATATGTAAAACGATAATCGGTTTATCAGGACTTCATGGTTTGCGATACATGACGTTCAGTTCCGTACAGTACAATTTTCGGTTTAAACTTTTGGCTCATCCGTCGTCATGGTGGATTCCTTGTTATATTTTGATGGTAGATAATTGTTGTTGCTCGACATTGTATGCTTAACATGAATTTGGTGTTGTACTTTTCTCTGTCTATATTTGGTATATTTCTACTTTAACGTATTTATTCGTAGTTTTGGTTAATATTGTTGCATTTCAAAGGGACACTAAATTATGTTCTAGTTTAACATTTGTTCAAAATTGCTAAATTTAAAACAAGTGATAAATAGATGTGATACAAGTAATTACCAAACGCATCAAAGTTGCAACTTTGTTGTTAATAGTTAATACTGTCATATGGTTGGTTGTAAAATCGTTTCATACCCGATCCTTACCTAAACGTGTGATTCTAGTATGTTAAATCTACACTTAAGAGTTCAAATACATCTTTCACCATTCTATTTATTTTAATATCTAATTACCCAATGAAATTCGAATTCAAAACTAAAACAAAGTGAATTACTGATTATTCTATTAGCTAAAATTAGAAATAAAAAATTAAAAGAAGTTAACGGATATAATTATATAAATAAGTTTAACAGATATATATGTTTTAAGTAACAAGGTCGAATATCATTAAAATACTATACACCAAATGCACACAACTGATTTCATATATAGTCAGTCATACACCGAGATACTCGTTTTAAATGTTTCATGTTTTAAGTTTGCATGTCGAGTTTAGCTTCTTTTGTCATCCCTACCGAACTTCAAAAGTAGAACTTTTTTAATAATTGGAAACACTTGAAGTACATTGTCACTTAGTGATTAGTGATATTAGTCTAATAATAATAATTATAGTAAGTGGTTAAATCGATCAGTCGGTCACGTTCAAAAACAAAAGCCACAAATGGAAGATTTAAGCAGAAACAATACGACATATTATTACTTTCACCAAAATATATACCACAAATGTTTTGGAGTGAAAAAGAAACAACTTGAAAAAAACCTACACAACATTTGTGCCCCCAAAGGAAGACCAACAATAGTCATTCCATTCTTCTGGATCCTTAGACTTCTCCTTCATGGACCAAAGGCCGAAATCCAAAGCCGGAGCTTGCTTTAGGTCAAGACTCATGGTCGTATGATCATTGAATCGATCCAACACTTCCGTATCATGTGATGTGTGCATTGTATTATCACTAACCGGTTGACGAGGACTATTGTGATCCAAGAAATGTCCGGAAACAGAAGTTGCTCGGTTTGCAACAATTAATTCATAAAGTGCGGCACTACATCTGGAAGACAAGTCACCCGAAGATATCCAGGGTTCGGTTTTTGGAGATGACAGAAGAGAGAGAGCACGTACGGGCTTTGACTGTGACTCTGACTGTGACTGCGATTGTGGCATTGCTGGCCCATGTCGTCGCTTCATCATGGAATTATTTTCTTTTCACAAAAACATTTGTAAAGTCTGATCATATATTTTTAAATGAGACATTTTACACACGATGTTATGTAAAGGTATTTATGATTTATCTTTTAAAATTATGAATAAAACAGATGATAAATTTACTACTTATAATATATTTATGATAATGTTTATTTAAAAAAGAAATAGTAAGAGAAAGTACCATTGGGAAAGTTTCCCTTCCTTCTTCGTAGATTATGTCCTTCTAATCGTCTTCTGCAACTCCTTTTGGCTTCATCAAACTCCGTGACGTCATGAAACCTGCACACGTACGTCATATATACAGTCATAATGTTATATACAGTTTTGATAGCAGAAAGTCAAAATTTTATCCTGATTTAACTTCATCTAATGTTTATTTCATGTTAAGCTTACATGGTGTTCGTGTCAATTTGTTGATACTATATCGCTTAGGATTTTTTTATTTTATCAAGTCAATGAGTTTCTCTTTTCTATTTTCTTTATTGGGTATAAAAATATGTATACACATAATTATGATTGTGCGGATTTACATATATTCGTATACATGGACATATAAACGTCTTTATATTGGTTTATACAAGCGAAAATAAAATTTATCAACAAGCGAAAATAAAATTGTTTCCACATAACACTCCTAAAACATTATTTATTAATTCTGTATGTCATTTATGGTTCAAAATTTTATCCAAACATATTAATGCAATATAATATTTAATTAACACAAGAGTTTTGTTAGTCTATTGATGAAAAACTAAAATCTTTTTAAACTGAAATAGAGGTTAATTCTGATATGAAATATATATTAATGCAATATAATATTTTATTTAAACCTAGAGTTTTGTTAGTCTAGCGATGAAAAACTAAAATCTCATTAAATTTAAAATAGAGTTTAAATTCTGATATGAAATATATGAAAAGCTTGTGTACGTAATTCGTAAGTAGAGGTAGATGAACGTTGGTATTTCCATTAAATAAAAAAAAATAAAAAATAATAATAATAATAAAAGGTTTTAAACCTGCTACACTGTTGACAAAACCGCTGTTGCATCCCCAACACCACCACCACCGGAGCCTTCGAATGGTTTTCACACACCTTATGCCTCCGGTAGTACTCTTTGGCCCCACCAAGCGCCACGTGGCACCCCTCCACCTGGCACCTCGTCGATGACGTCACCCTCGCCGCCGTATAACCGCTTCTTCCGGTGGTCAACGATGACGGTTCCGCCGTCGCACCACGGCCAACCACGACGGCGCCGTCGCAGCAGTGTCTTTTCCCCAGCTTCAAACACATCATGTGTGGGTCCGGCAGCCGGTGCTGGATTACTCCGCCGTCGCCGGCGGTGGAGATAAGCGCGTGGAGTACACGCGCCGCCGGCACGGTGGTGGTGGTGGTGGTGCAATTATAATGTGCAAGTGTTGGAGTGAGGGTGGTATTAATGTCGTAAATATCCCATGAATTGTTTGTGAAGTCACTGTTGTGTCCCCTGACGTCATCACCACCACCACCACCACCACTACTGCCACCACCGGCAACTGCAACGCCGTCGCCGCCGCTGACGGCGGTCATCCACCCAGTTTCCATGTGTGTACGGATGGATGCTTGAAGAGGAAAGAAGAGTACGTAGGGTTTTTAGTTTTTAGTTAGAAGATGTGGGGTGATTGTGTTATATAAAAGGAAACCTTTGCCTTTTCGGTCTTCAGTATTTACTATTTAGGTGTGTAAAATGGTCTCTCATTTATGTAATCGAGGTTGCAATGATGTACTGTTAGGGGTGGTTAAGTGTGGTTTATATAGTTCACATGGTTATAAACTTTGTTGTAAAGGTATGCGTTATCGCTGGTAGTTTGAGCGTGATACATGTACACGTCATCATCGGCACGAGTTGAACACAACACCACAAGGGGTGTGAAGGGGTGCGACTCACCCTAGTTGGCGTGAGACGTATCACGACGTGAAGTGGGAAAGATGTAGTTGTCGGGTTGGTTGACCAACCATGGGAGCTGTCAACGTGGCTACAAGTTAAAACTTTTAGCATGTAAATATCGTATAACTGATCGCTTTTTACTCTGCTCACAACACACATGCAACAATGTAAATGACAATAACCTATAACATTTATGTGGTGCTTACGTGTGACACATTTTTTTATCACTCGTGTCATTGCCCACTATACGATAACCTAAAGTATAATTTATAAAGTTTAAATGGTATTAAATACCTAATTAATAATGTTTGAGTTTGAGATGATCTCGTGCTCAAACTTGACACAACGGAGGTTTTTCACAAGGGTAGTTTTCTCCTTGATCATTTTCTGGGTTAGTCAGACCTGAAATGTAAAAATCAATACGAAGTATAGACGGTTTATATCTCGTTTCAAAAATAGACACTAACGTATTAAACTATTAATCACTTGTAAACGCTGTTGAAAGAAAAGTTAAAAAGAATATAAAAGAGAAGCAAGATTGGAGAGAGTGTGTGTGTTGATGAATGGATGGCTGGGGGCGTAAGTGGTGACTGCTGAAAAAGAAAAAGGCTGCAAAGATGCACATGCATGCACTTGTGTTTGAGAAAGAGGGGCAATTATTTTACATTCTTTTTCTAATATCATTTTCCTAAATTTATTTATAATCATAAATTTTTTTGAACGACAAAAAGAATTTTATAAAATATACCGGGCTAACAAGAAACTGAAACCCAGAAAAAAAAACAATTTGCAACAGATTACACGGGAAGACTTTTATGATTACAACTTAATTTCTAGATGAGAGCGTTTATAAGGATCACTTTACGCATCTACCTTTTATCTAGTTTTAACTCACGAAGAGTTTAAAACTTTTATCTCCTCCATAATCTTTGAAACACTAGTCCTTTTATGATTAAAAACCAAATCATTCCTCAACCTTCAAATACACCAACAAATAATTTGAATAATAACATTAATAATTTTTTCCTATTTTCATCCCCCGAAATTGTATTATATGACCTATCTAGTCTCTAAAGGAGATAGACAAATATAGAAGGAATCTTATACCATTGTGAAATGTTGAACCAAACTAATTCTGCCACTTTAATAGATGCTCCAATGAATTGATTTTTTTTTAGTTTTTACCGCATATTACACAGGACAAGGAACCGACAGAAGTGTTCCTGCTGACTAGTGCTTGAAGAGTGGGAATTCTATTCCATTTCCGCTCTTCAATTTAAGATACTAAATCCAATTATTTCAATAAAACTTGAAATGGGTATTGTTTTGATTGTATTGAAGGATCATACCCTTGGAGAACGTTTGGTTAGAAGAATGAAATTGAGAAACTAGTATAGTTTTCAAGTAAAATTATGTTTGAGTGAGTGATGAAATATAAAATCCAAATGAATTTATCACCTCAATTTCTTTGGTTGTGGGATTTCAAAATCCTTCCATCTAAAGAGATAATTTTAAATTCACAATCAAGAAAATTGAAGTGAAATATTCACTTGGGTTTACATTTTATTACGCACTCAAATAGAATTTTACTTGAAAAGTATACTAGTTTCTCAATTTCAATATATTCCATTTCATTCTTTCAACCAAATGCTCTTTTAATTTCTTTAACTGAGAAAGAATTACCATTAGAGTGCCCCTAATATCATTCATCCTCCTTATTTAAGATCTGAACATTTGCAATAGAAATTAATAGAGTTACCACAACCAAGCCTTCTAGTAATCAAATTATTTAGATGCATAATATCCCATAAGGTCATTATCTATCTTAAACAAATTTAGAGTTAATTTCAGTTTTGCTTCCTAAAATTTGACAAAAGTAATCATTTTTCTTCAAAAATTTAAAAACATCAATTTCAGTCCAAAGGTTTTCATTATTTATTTCAATTTCAGTCCAAAGATTTTATTTTTTGGATTCAAATCGAAACAACTTATGAAACTTTTGGAGGTAATTTGATGTTTTTAATCACTTTGGAGGAAAATAATTATTTTTATCAAAACTCAAGTAGCAAAATCGAATTTAACTCAAAAATTTACTTTGAGACCCGAAGCTAAATAAAAACCACTTAAAATTATGCATAAATTGATGATGTTCGAGGACTCCCATTCACCTTTCCTCTTGGATGATGGTACCTAATTAAATCTTTAGTTTTTCAATGTAGTTTAACTACCAAAAAAAGAAGAAAGTTTAACTACCATGTCTGCGGGATTATAGTCGACGATTAAGCTAATAATGTTATAATGAATGTTTGTAACAAATTATAAAAGAAACAGAAAAATAATCTAACGTTATCCTGGTTGGTATGCACGTATTGTTGTTGTTTTTGATGTTATTGAATATAAATTAAAAGCTTCATCTTGATTTAATTTTAGGAATTCTGCCCAAAGGTTAGACGGATTATATATTGTGTGATGGTGTTAATAATAGTGATTATTTTGTTGTTGTGTGTGTCAGTCGTTTTTTATGTTTGCCTTAAAGGGTGGTTGATGTGCTGCTTGAACACGGATATTATTTTTTAGCATACCAAATAAAGATTCTACACAGTAGCTATAAAGGGCTTGTCGTCTACAAGGACGGCCCTGAGTGGGGGCGGGATGAGCGATCACGGAAGACGATCTCCTCAGTGACCCGAAATTATTAATATATATATATGTGTGTGTGTTTGAAAAATATGACAAACAAACTCAATAAAACTTTATTTATTTTATTATGTTAAAATATTATTTTAGAGACCATTAACATTTTAAATAATTTAGTCTAGTATTCTTTAATCAATTTACTATTAAAGAAAAAACTCATTCACCATTTCAAGAGTATAAGTGAATTATAAAAACTTGGTTGAGAATTTTAGGTACAAAAATGGCATGAGAGCCGTATATTAGACTAGTTTGCTATAATATTTTTATTTTGTTTATTTTTATACAAGTTATTCGGTTTATACGTTATATTGTAAGGATCCATTTGTTGTTTTCGCCCTGTACCCAGAGCCTCTCGGGAATTCTCAAGACCGACCTCTGGTTGTCTAGTAATACTAGTGTATAGATAAACTATTTTATTCACGTGTTCATTTGTTTGTGTTTATTAAAAAAATATTTTATCTACGAGCAATAGATAAAAATGTATCCATACACGTGTGAAAGTAGGTCTATGTGAAGATAATGAAGCCAGTTTGCATGATTGTGACCACTCATTAACGAGTGCCCCCGCTTCAGAAATGCTACTTGATATATACTTCACATGCAACCTCTTTAAACAATATATATATATATATATATATATATATATATATATATATATATATATATATATATGACCTCATTATTTATTATCTATAAATAAAATTAATGACATTCTACAATTACATAGTGTCCGTACTCTCATTTGTTAGTTTCACCGATAATATAGTTATATATACCAATAATATAGTTATACATACATGTGAAACCTTACGATGGAAAACATAATAACTATATTGAGATCCGTAGTCTTATTCTCTCTTGAAATACAGCCTAAAAGCTAATTATAAGATATTGATTAATAGTAAGTGATTTAAAACATAATCAAAACTCTTTCTACAACTCTTGACTAAACATCATGCAATTATAAATATCTTAAACAACACACCAGAATTAGTGCATAGGATGTTACAAATGTACATAAGTAGGTATGCAATAATACATATTATACGTTTGGTTTTTATTAGAGAACGAGTATACCGGTTGGTTATGTTTTTGTGTTTGGTGTGTGAAAGTGTGTGATAATTTGATGTTTCTTAGATCGTATATACTTAAATAACATATAAAACGAGTATCAAGTACTATATAACACAAACAGATATATACTGGTATCATGTAACAAAACTGTTTAGCGATATCTTTGTTTATCGTACATGTATATATATGTTTCATGGTGTATCTGGTTTATGGTTTTATTCTATACGGTCTATATTTTTATTAAAAGTATTTCCTATCTTTCACCGATTGATGCAGGAACGACCCTAAAATCAATAAGGAGGCCAATCAAGTAAAGATTAACAAATTGGACAACACTTGTGTTTAAACTAACATAATTAATATATCTTTAAGACTATGCGTCTATTAGTTGTTTAGTTAAAATTTTACCTAAATGTCATTTAGATGAAAACATTTCACGAAAGCCCTTTTTAAATCAAATGTAATGGATAACTAGCATTTGAAGACTCGATTGATATAATAGTACATGAAAACTTGTGTTTGGTGTCCGTTAAAAACCAGGAGCCCTATGAGTTTAGAGTCATTTTTTATTATTTTGTAATGATGTTTGCAACCATAATTATATTCATGTCATTATGTTTAGAGCCTCCAAAATATTCACTACGTCCAGCCTAATATTTAAAGCTCAAAAGATGATAAATACTTATATATATATATATGTGTGTGTGTGTGTGTATGTATATATATATGTATATATATACATACATATATATATATATACATATACATATATATATATATATACATATACATATATATATACATACATATATATATACATATATATATACACATATATATAGGGCCCTGTTACTATATAAAGTGTTTTTTCGTGCAAAACGTACGAAGTTTTGGGGTGGAATTATCATGCAGAATACGTTCTTGCGTATTATAATTCCATATTTGCATGATAATTCAATCTTCGCGTGATTAGTTATTACCCTTGCGTCATAATTCCACCCATAACATTCCTTTTTGCGTGATTACTTCGTACGCTTTGTATGTAAAAGCACTTTGTACCATAACCTTTCTCTCTCTCTATATATATATATTATACAGAAATACCCGTCTATCATTTTCATTGCCTAGTTACATGATTTCCTATATAATAATATTAATTGACATCCTGTTTTTAACTTTTCGTATTAGAGCATTCACAATAGGTGTCTCGTATTAATGTGAGTGTGTGCATTATATTATGGAGGATAGTTGTGAGTTATTGTAAGCGGAGGATGGAGAAATCTTATGGAGATCGTAGCGTGATTCCTCTGTGTTTGGGAAAACACAGTAAACCTCTATAGTTTTTTTAATATTTTAAGAAGTGATTGTGAGAAGAGACGAGAGAAAATATAATTATAAAGATATAAAGTATATTATTTAATTGAAAGGGATCGAAAGTAATAAAATATTGTATTTTTTAGTCTAAATATAAAAATGAGGATAGAAAAATTAGTGTGAATGCTCTTATATAGTTAATCATGAGAACTAAAATGGAAATAAGCTTAAAAAATATTCACATTTTCTTCTAGTTATCTTTTAAATTATTAAAAATCTCTTTTAACAATGTTTGAATAGTCTGATTTATCTAGAAACACCACAAAAATTAAAACCTATTATGATGTAAAATCTCTCTTGAGTTTAGTTTAAACCTAAACTTTAAAATCATATGACCAAAAGTCAAAAGTCAAAAGTCACATATACTAAATTATTTTATAACAAAGGAACAATAATAGAATTTGTATGTGTGGATGGGAAAGAATTGGAGCTTATCTCTTAACGTTACCCACAAAGGGGATCCCATGTTGTGGGGGTTTAGGTGGTCTCCCCTACACATTCACCTATGGCCTACTCATTAAGTGCTTTTACCTACACGTTCACCACTTGTTTCAATAGTGCATATTTGCGAAGATGTTTATATTACATTGTAATTGAATTTAATAATTTTAAGAGGTTGTTTGGTAATTTCTGAATGATTAAGTGTTGAATCATTAAGAGGTCTGAACCATTAAGAGCTAGTATATAATTTAACTATTCAAAGACAAATGTCTGACCAATTTAAATAATATGTATTAATATTCAACATTAGACCTTTTAACCATTCAACATCAGTATGATGCTTAACCATTCAGCATCCGTATGATGCTTAACCATTCAGCATCAGTATGATGCTTAACCATTCAGAGGTAAATCTCTTAACCATTCAGACATGTGCTCGCGAAACAAACAGTCTGAACCATTAAGTGCTGAACCATTCAGACATCTGAACCATTAAGAGGCTGATTAAGAGGCTGCCAAACAACCCTTAACTTTTGTTTATTAGTCGAGATTAATTCCCACTCAGGTAGTACTTACAAACACTTTTAACTTTAAGCTTATTTTCTTTCAACAATCCCTTATTAATTGAGAATTAACGTCCGTTAGTTTTTTTTTTATGAAATAAGGCTAAGTTGGAGCCATTTTCAACTTCACTGCCGCCAAACCTCTATTGGGTCCTTTTTTCAGTGTCTAGCATCCATCGTCATTTGAATCTACCTAGTTGACGGGTTTCAGGTTGCAGAAGTTTCAGATTGACGAACCCGATAGTTGATTTTAACATTCTGCTTAGTGTTTTGACCATATACGTTGTACACATCATCAAAAAAATTAATTGTTTTAACTCTCAGTTAGTAAATAATCATTGCAGGAAAATAAGCTTAAAGTTATGATTGTCCGTAAACATTTGTTGAGTTGGGATTAATCCCGATCAATATATAAAATTTGGGATTATTAAAATACAATAAACTTGTAATTATACTTTCATAAGGGTTCAATATTACACTTACATATATAAAGTTTTAGCATAATGTTGTCAAAATAATCTATCTATCTTTACATAGGGACTTATACTACTTAAAATATCTTATACATAAGCTGAAAACAAATTGTTTTAATCATGGTTCGTTAAGTTATTCTACTAAGTATGTCACATATTTCAGTTTATTAATGTTGTACTTTTAGTTTTTTATACGTAGCATCTACGAATATTATTATTTGACTAAAAAGTTTAATACATTAAGACGAATAAATATATATGTTACTCATTTTTAAATGTACTTTTCTAGTAGCAATATGTAGAACTTTTTATTATAGAATCAATACATCCTGAAGTCAAGAATCAAAACTCATAATCTTTTAGTTGTAAAGTACATTACGTGCTTACCAACACATTTTCATAAAACTATAGTTATATAAGTATTTAGATTAGTAAATACAGATTCCAAAGTCACTAATATTTCCATCACACAATAAACCCGCAGCCAAAACCAAAAAATATCGATACACATCTTGTATGTATAGATTGTTTCTTTTAATGAAACATACAAAACCTCAAAGTAAAGAAACACCTTTTCAGAACAGTGAAGGGACCATTTTTGCAATTATTTTTTGCCTTTAAAAAGGATTCTAATATACTTTTCCTAAATCTCTTTTAGAACACGGGTAGTTGTTCATGGTTATCTAGTTATAACCAAATATATAATCAATGACGCGAACCATGTTCGATCCGTAGATTTCGAATGACCCGTGTGATAAGTAAATACATGCCCTTTTAATAAATGATGATGTGCGGGTGATAGATTCGGTTTAATCAGCAATCAACTGATATAAAATCGTTCTGTATAAACATAATATATTGAATTTTTAAGTTTTTTATACGACTTAGGTCAATCAAGTCCCATCTGTAGTGTGTTATTGATTTTTATAATGTTTTTAACTTTTTGGTCTTCTTTAGACATATAATCATTGATAATTTTATATGTTTTTTTAATTTATTGGTCAGCACCAGATACTTGAACGACAAAAAAAAAGTTTTTTGACCATTTGAAAATTTGGGTCCTAAGCTTTTGTCCACTTGACAAACCCATGGCACCAGCTAGAGGTGGGCATAAAAACCGGGTTCGGACCCGAACCCGGGTACGGGTAGTACCCGAACCCGGGTACGGGGAGTACCCGATGGGAGGCAAACCTGGTTTGGACCCGTTTAAACACGCAGGGTTGGAACCGAGTTTAGTTTTTGAGTTTTTTAGCAAACCCGACCCGAACCCGACCCGGTTTAAACCCGAAGTGAACCCGGTATTGAACCCGGTATTGGACATAAAAAAAGAAAAGAAAATAAGAAAAAAATAAACTAAACCCGGTATTGGACCCGGTTCCGGAGCCGACCCGACCCTACCCGGTATGGTGGATAGGGTTTTCAAGCAAGTGAACCCAACCCGGGTTCACCAATACCCGAGTTTAAAAAAAACCCGATTGGGCCCAACCCGATTCAAACCCGGTTTCGGGTCCGACCCAAAACCCGAAATGTGCATCTCTAGCACCAGCCATGAAGTGTAGGAAAGATTTTCTTTTTTTTTGGATGGAGATTTATATACGAGTTTTTTTTGGTACGTAGTGTAGGAAAGATATACATCAATCGCACTAATTAATTTTATTAGGATTCAATGACGGCAAAATCTTAAATAATTGTTAAGGACATAAAAAGAAAATAGTCACATATTGTTGATCTTTCTAGGGTTAAACTTAGTTTCATTATTTTTTTAAATCAAATAACTTTTATGTGCTTCACTGTTTTGCTTTTTATCGAGATTTAAATAGATAATTTATTTTATTTAATCTCAGTATAATATCATTGCTCTATTTTTAAGAAACTTTTAAGATGATATGTAAAACTTAAATACCAAGCATGTTGGTGAGGATTGCACGACCTGATTTATGAGTTGAATGTAATGTATGTTCGATTAAAGAATGATAGTGAACAAACAAAACGTAAATGGTGTTTAGATGTAAGTTTTAAAATGCAATGTGTAATTACTTGTATGGTGATGGATGAAAAAAGTTATTACTTTTTTCTCTTTGCCTTTTGGACCTACTTCAAAGACCAAGGCCACACATTTGTCTTTTCATTTCTTTTAGGCCATTTTAGAGGCGATTAGCAGACTTTTTTTTGTAATTTCTTGTGGGCATTTTATTTTTTTCTCTTAATTGCTTTTGGGCACATTTTTAAAGTGATGAACAAAAGTTTTAAAATGGTCAATAATTTTTCTTTAGGGTTTTTCCAAGGCAAAGGACAATGATATTTTCTATTCCTTTGGGCCTTGTTTAAAGACTTTAAGGCGATAAAGAATTTTTTCTTGGCCTTTTTTAATGCTAATGCATAAACATTTTTCAAATTTGTTTGGAATTGGAAGGACGTATTTACGCCATAAAGTTTAGAGTCCCTCACATTTTTTTGTACTTTTTATTTTTTTATTACAATATAGTACTATTTTTAATTTTTAGACTAGGTACCACGGGATCCGATAGATCCATAAGACGAGTTGATAGAATTCGCAACATGTTGAGCATTAAAAGTAACTTTTAGAGCGTGTGTGTTTACCGTTAAAAAGTGCTAAAAAGGAGAAGAAAAAGAACCTGGAAAACCGAAACTTGATAACCTAAAAAATCTCTTTTGTCCGTCGTTTATTTTAGTAGTTTGTATTTAGCAACTAATCTTTTTAATAATTTTCGTTTAGCAATTATAACTTTAAACCTAGATCGATATCTTTACCGGATATTCTTAAATTGGGCTAACTCAATAGATACGAGAAATAGGTAAGTGGAGGAGCCCACAACATAATGAACCATTTAATGCTGACTCAGGTTGGGCCCACTAATAATGTCTTCAGAACAACTGTGGGTCGACAGTCAATTACATTAAAAATCTATCAGGTTTTAATTTAACTTTCGTTTACGTAGGAACAAAAAAGAAGCGAGAATGTTTCGAGATTTAATTCATGTAGTCTTACTTTACATGTTTCGTAAGAGATTGTTTCTCACAACATGATCTCATGATGTCAATGTTATAAATGAGCAATCTTATCGGTTGTTTTCAGGTACGCCTTAAATAATTAACTAGAGAAAACTTTATTAATATAGAATTAATGTATTCAATTAGTAGTATCTATTATTTTATCATTCTACTCTAATAAAATGGTAATTAAAGTAAACACATACCAACATCACATTCTTATTTATAAAAAAGTCGTTTCTCTCTTCTATTAAATAATTACCTTAATTACAAAAGTATTATTTAAGCTTTTTTAGATTAAAAATAATATTATAATAAATTAAGAAAGATATCTTATTATTAATGTTATACCTAAAGAAACAAAATTTTATAAAATATTTTTCTTAAACATCGGAACTTATTTAAAAATATGAAATAGTCTAAATTCAGTGTTTTTAAAATGTACACTTTTTATTTTTAAAAAATAAAAAAATGAGAGTTATAATAAGAATATTTATAAAAATAACAATTTTTTATCCAACATGTTTATTTTTTTGAAAAAAAAATTAAAAGTTAATATTGTTGTTTTATACTTGTAGGTTTAATAAAGCTAGTTCTATGATATACCCAGTAAATAATTATTGGACTTTTACGATATGATATAAGTGAAAATATAATTAGAAACAATATAATAAATTATTCGAAAAACAGTTATTTTTCTAAACCATGTTTATTTTAGGAAACTGTGAGAAATACTTTTGTGATACATAACGAACTCTTCCTTCCATTATCTCACTAGGTCATTTTCTATTTATTTTTCTTAAAATTAGGGAAAAGTACTAATTCAAAATATTACATGTTGTATAAAACTAAAAATAAATAAATAAATACAAACACTCGTATTAAAATTACATACATCCTCTTATTAAAATAAAATAGAGGTATTACTGAGTTACTGACTTATTCAAGTTAGGAAATAAACTACATCGAGCTTGTCAAGCTCATACTTGATTACTTAAGTTTAATATATTGAGTTAAGCTAAACTCATACTTGATTTTGTTGAAATAATTCTCAAAGATGTTATTAGGGTGTTTGAGTTTGCTTCATCAACACATTAATGATAAATGATAATATGTATGAGATATTCAAATTCTTAAATCGAGCTTAAACTTCTCTTCCAAGAGCCGGCCTACATTAATAGGACTCGTCAAACTATCATATATAGGCTAACAATGTGGACTTAAGCTTGAGTTCATCTCGATTCATTTGTATCAATAACTCAAACTTGCTCATAACCATCGTTTTGATTAATTAACGTGTAAATTTAATTTCGGGCCAAAGGGTGACACTTGTTTATATCTTAATTTGGTACTATATGACTGATATTTTGAATTTAATTGAATGTGACTTGTTTGAAGTGAGGTGTGTACCAAACATGAAGCTAAAATGTCCGTACAAAGTCCCTCATTTCTACTCAAAGGTTCAATCCAAACATTCCTTCATTTATATTCAATTAAAATTTTTATTATTTGAATCAGTGAATCGTATTGACCATCAACTTGACAAGTCTTATCACTTATAAATGACAAATCAATTTCTAAGTTATATATTCAATTAAAAAGTTTATTATTCGAAAGCTAACAATAAATTTTATTTTAATAGACACTACGAACTATCCCGCTCTATAATTTTCTCAAGGGCTTTAAATCATTATTTTAAATGTACACAATTGAGCTTAGGTTCAAGACCAACATACCAGAGTTTGATTTGATCCCAATACTTAAACTTTAGCTAGGTCCAACCAAACGGGATTGAAAACACAATCAATTGATAAAAGATACATCGTTATTGCTATGCTACAAGGCTTTTGGTATTATTTTACTTCTTGTTTGAGAATTGATTTCTCACTCGAGCAAAATATTTTTTTCAACATGTATTTTTGGTGATTGTTGTTTGTTGTATAGTTCCTCATGAGTTGATGAAATTGTGTTAAGTTATGTGGAGTCTGAGTACAAATCAATGGGAATTTATGAACCATGGTTCATGTAGAAGTCAAATAATAGAATGAATGATATTTATAATGAACAATATAATACCTATTCATAACTCATTAGTATGAATGATATTTATAATGAACAATATAATACCTATTCATAACTCATTAGAGCATTCACAGTGGATTCTTTAAAAGTATGTGAGCGTCTTTGGTATATCATATGGAATGGTTTGGGTGGTTGTGAGTGAATGAGAGAGAAAATGTTATTGTAGATTGGTATATTTGAAAAATCACTGTTTAATCTTTATAAATTTTTTAACATTTTTTAAAGTGGTTGTGAGTGGAGGAGAGAGAAAAAAGTAATGATAAAGGTATAAAAAATATTATTTAATTGAAAAAAAGAGAGAAAATGTAATGATTTTTAGTGTAATTATATGAATAAAGATAAAGAAGCCACTGTAAATACTCTTCAACAAGTAGTTTGTGGTTCTGCCATTGAAACAACTTAAATATCAATTATTTTATGATGTTTTGTGTATTCGAAGTCTTGTAATTGATAAATAAGTGTACAGTGATCGTGTGTTTTAGAAATCATCTACTATATATGTATTTATTATATTTTAATATGTTACGATCTTGAGTAAAGAAATATATTTCTTTAAACCAAAAGAGCCATGGTGTTAAAATCTGATTTGTATACCCAAAAAAATTGAGTTCGTCTCGTACAAAAGAGGTTGTTGTGAATTGTGGCTCCACTTGGATTGCATAATTATAAAATTTAGCAAATATTTATTGTGTAATTATTATTAGTTGTTCACTTTATTTTAATATAAACTTTGAAATTGCATTAGTTATTAACTTAGTATTATAGTATTAATTACATAAAATGTATATTCAAGCTTGCTAGACTTATTTTTCTACTCTAATAAAATGGTAACTATGAGATATATATATATATATATATATATATATATATATTATATATATATATATATAATATATATATATATATATATATATATATATATATATATATATATATATATATATATATATATGGGAGAGATCAAATGAAAACCACAATTTTAAAAGAAAACTATAAAAATCAATTTCCATCAATCATATAATTTCTAATATATTTTTTACTTTTATTGTTAAAAGGGTATACTTGTAAAATTGATACATTATTATTTTTGGTAACTATTTATATTAATTGAAATCTTTTAGTTTCTTTCTAAATCAATATACATATATCAAATCTCAATTCATATAAAATCTCAAATCATATAAGTTTTAAGATCTTGTCTTTCCAACATTCATCATCCTCATCTTCATCATCGTCATCATCACCACCACCACCATCATCATCCAAGTGGAGCTTAACATCAAAGTGATTAATCAAAATCATGTTTAATTTCTTCATCTATAATCTAAACTTGTTTGATTTCAATTGACATCATTACCAAGGTATATGTAATATAGGTCGAGCAATTAGCAAAAAATCTGCTAAAAAACATGACGAACACAAAGAATAAAATAAACAAGACGAAAACCCGTTCTTACGTACACGTAACAGAATTACTACATATACGTAACAATGCTGCGAAACTGATGTTTTGTTTAACTAGCGAAATTATTACATATATGTAACATTGCTGCGTAACTGATGTTTCACTTAACTATCGAAACAGTTACATATATGTAACACTATTGTTATGTATGTGTAACGCTATTGTTATGTACATATAATGATGTTGTTACATATACTGCAATTACAAATATGTAACGTAGTTGTTACATATGCGTAACAATGCCAACACAATGATTTTGTACACGCTTACCACTACTACAGAAACAGCTATTTCCTACGGATTTTTTGTTATGAAAAATATCCGTAGCAAATTTGTTAAGGAGTAGCTACGGATTTGCTATGAATATATTTTGTTACAATTTACCTACAGATACATCGTAGCAAGCTATGTCCGTAGCAAATCCGCAAGAAAATATAATCAAAATTGATAAAATTAATATATTAAAAACAAATTAATAAATTCATAGCAAATCCATAGTAAAATCAATAATTAAATTTTGGGGAAAAAGTTAATAATTAGTCTAGCAAAATACGTAGCAAAATTCGTAGCAAGAATCAAAAATACATTTAAAAAATTATTTTAATAAGATCCGTAGCAAAAGTAAAACATATGTCTTTAAATAACAAAATAAAAAAGTTCTTTGTGAATTCCGTAGTTAAATCCATAGTTAAATGAAAATTCCAAAATGTAATTATCAATAAATATCCATATCGTAGCAAAATTCGTAGCAAATCAAGAAAATAAATTTTAAAATAATTTAACTTGGACTTCATAGCAAAATTCGTAGCAATCAAAGATTTAGTAGAACGAATAAAATAAATATCGAAAAAATAAAATATGTAATAAATCCTTAGTAAAGTTCTTGAGAAATAAAAAAATGATAATTTTATTAAAATAAACATAATTTTTTTATTACAAGATCGACAAAACTATAATAAATATAATTAATTAACACTGACATTGATCAATATGATCAATTAATAAAAATTAATGTAAATTATTAATAATTAGTATCAATTATAATCAATTAAAAAAACTAAGTGGTTAGTGGGGATTGGCATAATCAGAGTGAATAGGGCCAATATATAATAGTCAACTAAAAACAAATAATATTGATCGGATATGTATAATAAAGGTTAATAATGGTCAATCATCACCAATTAGGAAAATATTGATTAGGAAATAGTGTCAATGAGTTTAATATCTATTGATTAGGAAAATAGTTACAATCAAAGTTAATTAGTTTAAAATAAGGTTGATCAAGACAAATTAAGATTAATATTGATTATGTTTGATAATTAGGATTAAGTATGAGCAATTAGTTCATATTACTTAGTCATATTGCATTATGGTCACATATAGTAAAATTTGATTACATATAATAAGCCATGATTAATGATAGTTGAATATCATTGTATTGTCCAGCCTATTATGACTCATTATATACTATTTAACTTATTATGAATCGTTATGATCCATCACGACCCATTATGACAATTATATATGATGTGATATGACACGTTAGGTCAAATAGTTCAAATGGTTAAGACTTGATTAGTCATAATGGTTCACGGCCAAAGATAACTGTTATAGGTGATATAATGGTCAGTGACAGTAATCCTAGTAAAATATAGCGATTCATATTCACAAATGCATATGTGTGCCCTACTATAACTTTTTATACGTCGTAAAGGCTTATAATGACCCATTATAACATATTACGACTCATTGTGATACTTATGATGTATTACAACAGGTTAAGTCAACATATCAATTCCGCCGTAAACATGATGTGTTCAAATATTTGTTACAAGTGCAAGGTTTGATGGAATAAGGAGAAAAACTTTTTGTTAAAAAATGTTAAGTCGACATATCAATGTAGGTCAAACTTGGGTAATAGCTATGATTAGGGGTCAAACTCCACGAATACATCAAATAATAGTCAATCATAAACAATGTTTTCACGATCGGATTGGACCGGCCGGTCCAACCGGTCCGATCGGGATTTGATTTTGCCGGCGGTCTGATCCACCCTTGTTCGTTTTGTCTTTAGGAAACCGGTCGGTTGGAGGCGATTTTGTTACCCATAGCAGTATTAGTTTAACTATATGTTAACTCTTTTATTTTGATGACATGGCACCTTGTGACGTGACATGTGACATGTCATATTACATATTTAAAATAAAAAATATAAACACATCACTAAATTTTTTATGTCTCTTTATCTACGAGTGACATCATTTGATACATTATCAAAAACCAACGGAGTTAACTAAAAGTAATACTGAAACTGTTATTAATAACAAAATCAAAGGTTGATATTAAATCCTACTAAATTTTTAGTTGGGATTAATATTCTCCAATAGAAAATAATTTGTATTGATAAAATCTAATTTTTCTAATAATAATAAATAAATATTTATAATATATATATAATATATATATATATATATATATATAATATATATATATATAATATAATGATATTGAGGGAAAGAAACACTTTTTTGTTGAAATTGGGGAAACTTAAACCACGTTTCTTGACCTATCCATACCATCTCCAGATCAAACCCAAGTTTATGAAACTGATTCACAAAGAAATCGGGATGTTTATCACCGTATATACACGTTCCCTTCTGATGATCAAGAACCGGTCGCTTCTCATCAACCGTCCACTCCCACAAAGAACTTGTTGCTTTCCTTCAAAGAAATTCCAGTAGAGAGACTCGAATCAATGAGGTAATTCAAAATTGTTCTTCGATTTGTAGTTTGTTAATAGGAATTAAAGTGTGTTGCAATGAATTAGGCACAAGCCAATTAATGGTGGGAAGATTTGTAGTTGGGTAATTTAGGCCCAGTAGTTGTGTAGTATGCAGTTGTGAATATGATTGAGTATCATAATTTTGTAATATGGTGAGAAATTCAATTGTAAATACGTAAGTTTATGAAGTGCTATACTACAGCTTTGATGTTCATAAAGCCATTCCATCTTATAATCCTTTCTCAAATGAACAAATTATACTATTAAATTAGATGTTTGGCATAAGTTATAAGTTTAATATTGAACCAATTATCTTATAGTAGTATTCAACCCAAATGAGAACAATAACTTAGTAATTGTATGTATAGCGGAATCAATTCGGGGCTATTTTCAAAACGATTGGTATTACTTTGTTAGAGATTCATTTCTTTAAAAAAGGTTTTTTCTACGATGTAGTTCAAATGGGTCGAACGGGTCACTTCAAATGGCATGCTTCGAATGGCCTGCTAGACCTTATCTGCTCATCTTTCTTTGTTTTGTAAACAAGAAATGTATTAAATAAGACCTCCAAGACTATTAAAACCCAATGAGATGGTTTCATTTAAATACAATAATTTAGGATGGTTAGAGGCTTTTGACATTTGAAATTAGAAATCTTAACTTTACTATTTGGTTTTGCTATTTTAGTAGCTTTCTGGATCCAAAACATGTGTATCTTGAGTAAGTCCAAGCATGCATGGTATCATCATATATGTTCCTTCTACAAGTCAAATCTATTAGAGTTGTGAGTTTCACATATAGAATTATATAAATGTGTTTCACATACTTCACAATACAGTTCAAATAATGGTCTTAAAGCTTTTAGTGTTTGAAGCCGTAGACATTGCTACCAAGTGTGTAGAAGAACAATTTTCAATTAACCTTATCATCTTCTTGATGATAGTGTGGACACTAAAAATCAATATGAAGAACCTAGCACAATGATCAAGGAATCACCATCAGGCATCACTTACGAATCTGTCTATTTTCTTTTTTATTTATATAAGGTTAATATTACAATATTGTTTCTAATGCCGGATAAAAATAACTCAAACTGGACCTGGAGTGTAATATCTTTGTTCATACCTGAAACTTATAATGACACATTAACACCTTATAAATATATTTTTTCCATATACAAATGATCAAATGGAATCGAATTATGAAACTATGACTATTGTGCATATTTAAGATTATGACCACCCTATCTCGAGGTGAACTCTGAATGTACTAATTTAATTCATTCATATGAAGTTGTTCTACATGAAAATTTAAAAAAAAAATAAACCAACAAAACTCTTCATTAAGATTTTGCCCCCTGTAAATCAATATTAGTGCTACAGAGGACTCTATAGATTCATGTGACTGGGTTCATTTGGTTTGAAACTATGGTTAGTCCATTGCAAGATCAACTGGATAAGAACAGAAGATATTAAGCTATTGAGTTAAGGGAGACTTTCACTAGATTAGGTCATACTTTTGTTAAAATTGGTCAAGGACTCTCCAGTAGACCTTATCGTGACCCACCAGACTTCCTTCTGTTTTGGATTTATAATACAATTGTTTCGTATGTTAATTTTGCTTAATTTTTTTATTTGTAATATTATTTCTTAAGTTGTAGTAATTACTTTGGCTTTACAATTAATTATCTTTGAATGTTCCCAAATTTCCTAACTTTGCCTGTGTTGATATGCACGTAATATGACTTTAAGGGTCAAAGCGATTGCATTACAACTTTACTATATAAAAAAAAATATTGATTTAAAGATTGTGGTGGTCAAATGGCCTTATAGCATGGAGAAATCTTAATATTAATTCTGATTTCTTATTGTTTTGGAATGATTTCTTTTGGCTACAAATCATATTAATTATGTTTGGTCACTTGACCCATATTAAATACAAATTAGCTGCGCATTAGATTTCTTTTATTTGCACATTTGAGGTCTTTTAAATGCACATTGTATTAATTCTTTTATTAAATAAAATCACACTTAGGTTGTGTACTTAATGTTATAGTGTAGGGAAGTGCCCTCAAGTTTCAAAACAAAGAGTATTGATTCAAAGAGTATGCAAAAGAAAGTGATGCAGTGAATGATAACTATTTGTGGTTTCGTAAAAGATATTTAGGTATCACTGCACATTAATTTGTGAAAGCCCTTATATTATTGTTTTAGTTGTTTGGTGTGTGATATAACTTAGGAATGTGTTCATAATGCTCTAATGTCATGCGTATAATAAGTCCGGAATTTTTGAAAGTATTCCGCTACTGAAATTGATTATCTGGTAATTGTTTTGTATTGTATGGCTAATCAACTTCTTTTGAATGTTTATGCTATGTCTGTTATGAATTTAAACTTATTTTATAAGTACTCATTATAATTTGGTTATCCAATTTCTTTATCAGTTCAATCGTTATAGTGGAAGAATCTACTAAGACACGAAGTTACCGGCTGAAAAAGGGTAAATAGTTTTTTCCCCTTTACATTCATGTATTGTGTATTTAATATGTTTCTTTATTCATTAGTGGGTCATTTTGGATTGTGTTTTATCTCGATGTAAATAATAAAAATAATTAGCTAAGAAAGGTATGTATCGAACAAGTCAAACGATTGAAAGTCGTGCAAGTTTTTTTAATGCATACAACTGTTGGATTGTTTCTATTCAAAGCTTATAGTCATAATTAAAGCATTAAGTCTTACAAAATTAAACTATAGACAGAAAAAATGTTAACCGGTCACTAACCCCTGCCATTTTTAGCCTGCACTTAAAATGAACTATTGCATCCATAAATTCTATGGCGATATTATTAGGACTTATCAAGTTAGGATATATGATGATATATATTACGTTAAGCAACGAAATTATCTACCGTACACAAATGCATAAGTCTAAAAATATAAGAAGAACTATTAGTTGAGTAGTTTCTTTAAATTGTTTGATGTTGAATATGTTTTTTAGCAGATGTTAGTGTGTGTTGAATAAGAATAACTTCATTAATTTAGTTGTCATGACCCAAATATATTTTTATAGCCTTCCATTCTATTTTTAAGCCATGCTCAATATGTATAAACTAGAATTCATATACCACCTGAACTTAAAATATAACACCATATATCTCAACTTGATACTAATGATGATTTAAGTGTTTATATTCAATGGTATTTCTAATCTGAATGGGAGGAATAAAATAATAATGTGTTAAAATTACTTTTTAGTTTAGTATACATATAATCAAACAATCTACGTATTAGGATTTTTTTTGTTTCACTACACATTGTTAAAAATATTGAATCATTCTTTTTTACTGCATAAGGAACTATTGAATGTTCCTGCTATGTTTGTTATGACTTTGAACAAATTTATAATTGTCATCTTTGACGATTTCCCATTCCTTCCCTGCCGAGCCGCCTCTCTTCCCCATTCGATGCCTCTCCTTCCCTTTCTATAACATAGCCAAGTTATGCTCTATAATATTTTTATGACACTAAATATATTTTACCATTCAAAGTTGAATTTTTTTTATAAAATTTTTATTTCATAATTTTCAAACAATGATAATAATGACAGTTCACATTTTTATGTTTGTTGTTAACTATAATTTTGTAATGACTTTGAACTTTTAGGGTTAACATTGACTATATTTGTCATGGAATGGTACACCAATCGAAGTTGGATGTATAAGATGACCAATAATGATGGATTTATTAATATGGAATGTTGTGAGAACTTAAATAAGTGGTTAGACTTTGTTTATTCAAATGAATTAGTTGTAGATCGAAGGGCGACTAAGCATGGTAAGATAGTACTTGACATCAAATGTCCTTGTTTAAGATGTCAGAATGCCTCCTTCAGAGATAGAGAAACTGTTCAAAAAACACTTGCTTATGAAAGGTTTCATGTCTGATTACTACACATGGTGCGAGCACGGTGAATCTTCCATTCGTGAGGTAGGACAATCTTCTACTACAAGGGAAGTTGCTTCTGTTGATGATGATAATGGTTGTAGACGTATTGTTGGATAGCATGTATCCATCTTGTTATACAACACCCGCACACTCAAATATAGATTCTACTACTACTGAAGGACATGTACCTAATCCAGAAGCAAAAGGATTTTATGACATGCTAAAAGCTTCCAATGAGCCTTTGTGGGAGAGGGAGAAGGTTACAGATTGTTCGAAGTTACAAGCCGCCACAAGCTTTTTGAATTGGAAATCACTTTACAATGTATCTATCGAATGTTACAACCATAACATTACCATGGTTAAAGCAATGATGCCTAAAGAGAACAAGCTTCCAGAAAGCTTTTATGATACAAAGAAGAGCCTAGAAAAGCTAGTCTTCCTAAAGAAAGGATTGATGTTTGCAAAATCATTGCATGCTATTTTACAAGGAAGACCGAGCATTAACACAATGTAAATGGTGTGGGGAATCTCGTTACAAGAGTGGTCAAAATAAGGTACCTTATTTGGTGATGACTGTCACACCCCAACCTTGACGGCGGAAACGTCGAGGAGTGAGAGTTAAGATCGTTCATAGCCACATAACGCTATTAATCCAAATATAGTTTAAACATAAGCTCTATTTGTCACATTACAAATATAAGTCTCAAAGGAACTAAAAACATAACATAGAATGTAACAATTCATTCTATTTTATTAATTAATCTAGGTCCATTCCTAGATGTGCAAGCTTCAATGTGTAGATAAATCAAACTTGAGCATTTCCTGAAACATGTTAAAAAAAAAAGGTCAACAATCATGTTGGTGAGCATTCCATAGTTTTTAATACATAGGTTATATAAAAGATGGCAATTCAAGTCATGAGTTAGTGAATAAAGTGATTAGGGATGTTATGAACAATGCAACAATCAAACCTCGACAAAAGTTTTACAAGTCTCAAACGTTAAAAGTATATACGATCAGCTAAGTGTACTTGGATCAACCAAGCAGGCTTATCTTACCCATAGATCTATGACTTCGCTGGCCTAGCAATAGTTAATGATTGTACATATAACACCATAACATGGTAACCACAAAAGTTCAACTAACCACAACTTTACATGATGAATTGCCGTAAAGTTTACAAGTCTCAAATAAGTTTACAAGTGCAATGATAATAAGTTAACATGTTTCACCCCAAAGTGTGAAAATAAGCAAAAAAGGGTATGGAAATACTCACATGATCAAAAGTATTTATTGGATGATTAATAAGAAAATAATCAAAAGCGTCGATTCAAAGTAGTCCTTCACAATGCACCTAAAATATATGTATTCACAAGGTTAAGGTTAAATTAAAATAGGTTTAACGTTTTAATGGAAACTAAGGTTTTAATTGGATTTTGGATGTTAATAATTATAACCCAACTAACATGATAAATTTTGGTTATGCTTTGTCAATATATTATTTAATCGTTTTAATACTACGAAATTAAGGAAACATTTGTCCCAACGTCTAAACATAATTTAAAACAAATTTTTTTAGATAACTCTTATTTTAATCAATAATATATATTTGTTATTTGAACAAATAATGATTAGATGAGTTATAACAAGATTTAAGGTCTATTTTATAAGAAAATAATTTAAACATATTATTTGAACAAAGAACTATTTATTAGATTAAAACCATATTTTAAGTTTAACTTATAAGAAATAATCTAAATATATCTTTTGAACAAATAATAATTTAAATAGTTAATCAACATTAAAAATCCAATTTTTATAAAAAATTAACTAATTATATCATTTATTTTGTAAAAATAAACTTCTAGACAATATTTAGAAACATCTAAAATTTTCAGCTTTTATAAAATGTTTTTTTATAATTTTTAAAATATTTAAGAATGTTATAGAAGATTAAAAAGCCTCAAACAAAAAAATGTGGAGTGGCCCGGGGTCGAACCCGGGACCTCCAGGTTCTGATGGGGACGAGTTACCATTAGACGAGGTCGCCTATGCCTGACATAAACCTTTTCCTTTATCTTTTAAAACAAAACCAGTAAACCCCCCCCCCCCAATCCAAGAACCCTAATTCGATTGATTCCAAATTGAAGCATCAAACTATGTTATTAACCAAATTAAATTTGGGGCTTTTGTTCCCCATGTATAATCGACGTGTAACTGTGAACAATTACCTGGTATCAAAGTGTTAGACACCAGAATGAAGGATGAACAGGTCGGGAGTTCGTACGATTTGTTTGATGCTCAAATGACGATTATAGCCAAGTTAACTTGATTCGAAGCTTCAAAGGATAATCACAAGTCAAAGCCCTTAACCAATTTCGGATTTTGAACTCTCGATGTTGGTGTTCGACCAGTTGCAGGTTAGCGATGAAAGTGTCAATGGAATTCAGTGGTTGGATTTGTTTCGGGTGCAATTGAGAGATGTAATCGATTAGGATTACTTAGATGATTGTTTTGGGTTGGTTTAATTAGGCTGTAATTACAGTTAAATGCTCGAACGGATCTATGATTAAAGAGGTTTCGGTTACTCATTCGTTCGGGTTCATAACCGACGTTTAATTGCAATTAAGGTTCATGGTGGTGTTCGAATCATGCTCATGAAGCGTTTGGAACGGTTGGGTAACGAAAATTAAGAGGTTTTGATGGGTTTAGGGACGGCCGGAGGGTGGCCGGACACCACCGGAAAAACGGGGGAAAAAAAGAAAGAGGGGGAGTTGGTTTTGGATTGTGACACATTTAGTCCCTGAAGTTTTATTGTTAACATTTTATGTTTAAAACCTTCTTTTAAAGTTTCAACATTGACAATAAAGCCCCCTAACTTCTTTTAAACCCTTTTATGTTTAACATATTCTACAAGTTATTGTTATGGAAGATCATATTATTATTTTTCTTAGTTATTATTAGTGTTATTATTTTTGTTAGTTATATTATTATTGTTATTATTATTATTATTAACTTTATTATGATTATGATTATGATATTATTATTATTATTATTATTATTATTATTATTATACAATTTACTACTTTAATTATTATCTTTTATAAACTAAAATTAATAACGAAAGAAAACAAACATAGGTAACCATTAAGTTTCATAAATGCCAACAATAACCCTTACAAGAATTAACGACGATAACATTTAATTAACCCAAAAGTACACGATGTTACATTCTCCCCAACTTAGAAGAATTTCGTCCCGAAATTAAGAATAAGCTAAGAGAACAAATGCGGGTATCTCTCCTTCATTTGATCCTCACGCTCCCAAGTGAACTCCGCTCCACGTTTGTTTTCCCAACGGACTTTAACGATAAGTGTGGTAGTTGTTCGGGTCTTCTTCAGGGTGCGATCCATAATCTCAACAGGCTTCTCAACGAAATGCAATGACTCATCAATTTGAATTTCCTCTAGTGGAACATGCAAATTTTCATCAGCCAGGCACTTCCTCAAGTTTGAGACATGAAAGACAGGATGAACTCCGCTAAGTTCAGAAGGTAACTCCAGTTTGTAAGCCACTTTCCCAATTCTTTTCAGAATCTTGAAAGGTCCTACAAAGCGTGGGGCTAACTTACCCTTCTTCCCAAAACGTACAACACCCTTCCATGGAGAGACTTTAAGAAGAACCATGTTGTCGACTTGAAACTCCAACGGTTTGCGTCTTTTATCGGCATAACTCTTTTGGCGACTTCTAGCCACCTCAAGGTTATTTCAAATCTTGGAAACTTTGTCAGTCGTTTCCTGAATAAGTTCCGGACCAGTGATAAGATTTTCCCCAATGTCAGTCCAACAGATCGGAGAACGACATTTACGACCATACAAAGCCTCGAATGGTGCCATCTTGATACTTGAGTGATAACTATTGTTATACGAAAATTCCGCGAGTGGTAAATGCGTATCCCAATCACCACCAAAATCAAGGACACAAAGACGTAGCAGATCCTCGAGGTTTGGATTGTTCGTTCGGTTTGACCATCGGTTTGAGGATGGTAAGCCGTACTTAAATCCAACTGAGTTCCCAAGAGTTCTTGCATCGAAGACCAGAAGTGCGAAGTGAAACGAGCATCTTGATCGGAAATGATGTGTAAGGGCACACCATGACGACTCACAATTTCATCAATATAGATCCGGGCTAGCCTTGAAACCTTGTACGTATCTCGTATGGGTATGAAATGTGCTGTCTTGGTCAAACGGTCAACGATGACCCAAATACTATCATGACCACGAGGTGTACGAGGTAACTTGGTTATGAAATCCATGGATATATGTTCCCATTTCCACATAGGGATTTCAGGTTGCTCAAGTAAACCACTTGGTCGTTGATGCTCGGCTTTGACCCTTGCACACGTGAGACACTTAGAAACATAAGACGCGATATCTTTCTTCATTCCAGGCCACCAATATTGACCACGCAAGTCCATGTACATCTTATCGGAGCCAGGATGAATGGAATATCGGGTTTGATGAGCTTCGTTCATAATGAAGTGTCGAAGGTTGTCACGATTCGGGATCCAAAGTCGATTCAAGAAATACCACATGCCATTCGGTTTTGTCTCCAGTTGTGACCGAACATTAGACATCAAATCTTCATCCTTCCCTTCGTCAGTAAGTGCCGCTTGTTGAGCCTCGCGAATGCACAACTCGAGGTCACTATCGATCCTTATGTTTTGGAGCATGATAGTAGCCTCGTTGACATCCACATGAATCTCGGTATCAAATTCTCCTAGCGTATCAAACCATTGCCTTCGATCTCGAATTTCTTGAAGCGAGACAGTCTTATTGTGAACCTTGCGACTTAGCGCGTCGGCTACAACATTCGCCTTTCCAGGATGGTAGCGAATATCGCAGTCGTAGTCGCTAATTAACTCGATCCATCGTCTTTGTCTCATGTTGAGATCCTTTTGGTTAACACGTGTTGGAGACTCTTATGATCGGTGTAGACTATGCATTGCGTCCCATATAAATAGTGTCGCCAAATCTTCAATGCGAAAACCACAGCACCAAGTTCGAGATCGTGAGTTGTGTAGTTCACTTCATGAACCTTCAATTGCCTCGACGCGTATGCTATAACTTTGCCTCGTTGCATGAGCACACAACCAAGACCTTGATTAGAAGCATCGCAATATACAGTGAAGTCATCATTTCCATCGGGAAGTGTGAGAATAGGAGCGTTGCACAACTTGCGTTTTAATGTCTCGAAAGCCTCTTCTTGCTCGGGTCCCCATTCAAAGAGTCGATTCTTTTGGGTTAGCGCCGTTAATGGTTTAGCAATCTTCGAGAAATTCGCTATGAACCTACGGTAATATCCCGCTAAACCCAGAAAAGAACGAACCTCGGTTGGGGTTGTGGGAATGCACCAATTCTTCACTGCTTCAATCTTGGCAGGATCAACGTGAATACCTTGGCTATTCACCACATGCCCTAAGAATTGAACTTCTTCCAACCAAAATTCACACTTGGAAAACTTAGCGTACAATTGCTCCTTCTTCAAAAGTTCAAGAACTTGTCGCAAGTGTGTCTCGTGATCGACTTTCGTCTTGGAATAGATAAGAATGTCATCAATGAACACGATTACGAATTTATCCAAATACGGTTTACATACTCGATTCATGAGATCCATGAACACGGCAGGTGCATTGGTCAAACCAAAAGGCATAACCATGAACTCGTAGTGCCCATATCGAGTACGAAAAGCGGTCTTTGGAATGTCATCATCGTGAACACGTAGTTGATGATACCCAGAACGTAGATCGATCTTTGAGAATTGAGTTGCCCCTTGAAGTTGGTCGAAGAGATCATCGATTCGAGGAAGAGGGTATCGGTTTTTGATAGTAAGCTTTTTGAGTTCCCGGTAGTCGATGCACATACGAAATGAACCATCCTTCTTCTTCACAAACAGTACAGGTGCACCCCACGGTGATGAGCTAGGGCGAATGAAACTCTTATCGGTCACTCTTGCATTGACTAGCTAATTCTTGCATTTCAGACGGTGCAAGACGATAAGGTGATTTAGCCACAGGGTTTGCGCCAGGGATTAAGTCAATCTTGAACTCAACTTCTCGCACGGGAGGTAACCCTTTAAGATCCTCGGGAAAAACCTCGGGAAAGTCTCGCACAACAGGAATGTCTTTCAACTCCTTACCCTTGGCTTTCGTATTAACTACATATGCCATGAAAGCCATGTAGTTTTTACTTAAGCACTTGCGAGCCTTGATACAAGACATGAGTTTGAGTCTTTGGGATGATTTCTCCCCAAAGACCTTCAAAGTATCTCCAGTCGGTAAAGGAATTCGGATACACTTCTCAAAACATAGAATTTCCGCACGATGTTTGGCTAACCAATCCATACCAATGATAACATCAAAGCTTCCCAATTGCATAGGAATAAGGTCGACGAAGAACTCGTGTTCGTTAAGGCTTAAAGTGCAGTCACGTATTACGACGTCCACAAAAATAGATTTTCCATCGGCGACTTCGACCGTGAAAGATCTTTCTAGGTTGATGCGCGGTTTAGAAAGTAAAGACTCAAATTCCAAGGACACGAAACTCCTATCGGCACCCGAATCAAACAATACAGATGCATAATGATTATTTACAAGATACATACCTGTTTGGTAACAACCTATTATTGGTATGATGAACATAGATAGGAAATTTTTGCAAGACAAGAAAAGGACTAGAAGAAATTTAACGGCGTACCATTCACCACGTCGTTGTTGGCTTGTGCTTGGTTGGCGTTGATGTTGAAAGCCCTTCCACGAGCCGGTGGCACAGTTCCCGCATTGCGAGGACATTGAGGGCGAATATGGCCAGCCTCGCCACAGTTGTAGCAGGTTCGGTTGGTAAGCATGGCAGTGTTATTTGGTGCACGAAGACAGGTAGCCACCAAATGACCATACTTTCCACACAGCGAGCAGACTCGGCATGGAATGTTGCTTGAATGATGGTACTTGCACGTGTTACACATAGGATGTGGACCAGCATAAACTTTAGCCATGGGAGCTTGATTCGCAACCACCATTTGTTTTTGAGGAGCATTAGGGGCGGTCACGGCGTAGTTGCGTGTCGGAATGAACTTACGCTTTTTTTTTGAGAAGATGACTCGTCCCTTACCTCCTTTGTTGCCTCGGGTATCACCTTCGTAACAGACTTGGAACCCTTTGCCGACATAGTGCCAGCTCTTATATGATTCTCGGTGAGCTATGCAGTGATGGTAATTGCTTCCTCCAAAGTTGTGGGCCTACTACCCACCACGGCATCTTGAATTTGAGGTGGCACCCCCTTGATAAATTTCTCAATGTTACGGGGCACGGTGTCCACCATGTGTGGTAGGAGCATACTCAACTCATGATGCCGGGTGGAATAAGCCAAATGATTCCCACCATCTTGTTTGAGATTCCAGAATTCCTCCTCTAGATTTTGTAACTCGCTCCTTGGACAAAACTTTTGAATCATAACCTCCTTGAATTCCTCCCAGGGCAAGGCCAAAGCAATCTCAGTTCCACGGTTTCTCTTTTCACTATTCCACCATGTGAGTGCTCGTTGTTGAAGAACACTTGTGGCATAGAGAACCTTGAACTCGTTGGGACACTCGCTAACAATGAACGTATTCTCCATACTTTCAAACCACTCGAGAAGTCCAGTGGCTCCTTCTTTTCCACTAAAGCTAGTGGGTTTGCACGAGTTAAAGTGTTTGAAGGTGCAAGTACGGTTGTTCCCTTGTTGATTGTTCCCATTTTGATTGTTGCTATTGTCTCCATTAGCACCACTATTGTTCCCATTGGTGTTGTTGTTGTTGCTATTAGCCATTAGTGTGCTATTGAGTTCAGCAACCATAGTCGGGAGAACGGCAGCCATTTGTCGGGCAATCATGGCAGCCAGCTTACGGTCGGAACTTCCACGCTTTCCATGGTGACGAGACATGCTGGATATACAAAATGAGTTAGTTACAGGAGCGGGGATAACAAAGGATAGTAGTTTAACAAAGATAAGCTAAGGTTTATAAGGTACACGGATGTTTCCATTTGGTAACGCATTACCATTTGAAAACGTTGACACGTCAAGGTGAATTGACCCATTTACCTTAGAAACTTGTGTATGTTGACCATACTTTATCACTCATCCCAGAAATCCCCAGGTAAGCATAACTAGTCCCGTAGGATTTATGCGATATGCTTGCCTTAGCCCGAGGGCCTTTTGCCAGGAAAACCAGGATACAGGTGTCTATGTGTCACACAATATTTCTTAGGTTCATAGAATCAAAACCTTGATGAGATTTATATAGATTAGACATAACGTCTAAAGATCCAAGTCATAACATAAGCATAAGATTCCACGTGTCGACGAGAATAAGATTAAGAGAGTTCATGTTCGGGGAGAGTCAAAGAGTCAAAGTTAAGTTTAGAGAGACAAATAACAATGTTTAGGCAATCCTATGCTAAGGCATCAAATTGCACATAACAGGCATAGCATTATGTAGCATGAAAAGTATATAATTTACAAGATAGAAATATAATTCTATAAGGTTCATGCATACTATAGCCTAGGTCACCATTTCTAATAACCTAGATCCCTATTTATGGGCTCTGATACCAATCTGTCACACCCCAACCTTGACGGCGGAAACGTCGAGGAGTGAGAGTTAAGATCGTTCATAGCCACATAACGCTATTAATAATCCAATATAGTTTAAACATAAGCTCTATTTGTCACATTACAAATATAAGTCTCAAAGGAACTAAAAACATAACATAGAATGTAACAATTCATTCTATTTTATTAATTAATCTAGGTCCATTCCTAGATGTGCAAGCTTCAATGTGTAGATAAATCAACTTGAGCATTTCCTGAAACATGTTAAAAATAAAAAGGTCAACAATCATGTTGGTGAGCATTCCATAGTTTTTAATACATAGGTTATATAAAAGATGGCAATTCAAGTCATGAGTTAGTGAATAAAGTGATTAGGGATGTTATGAACAATGCAACAATCAAACCTCGACAAAAGTTTTACAAGTCTCAAACGTTAAAAGTATATACGATCAGCTAAGTGTACTTGGATCACCAAGCAGGCTTATCTTACCCATAGATCTATGACTTCGCTGGCCTAGCAATAGTTAATGATTGTACATATAACACCATAACATGGTAACCACAAAAGTTCAACTAACCACAACTTTACATGATGAATTGCCGTAAAGTTTACAAGTCTCAAATAGTTTTACAAGTGCAATGATATAAGTTAACATGTTTCACCCCAAAGTGTGAAAATAAGCAAAAAAGGGTATGGAAATACTCACATGATCAAAAGTATTATTGGATGATTAATAAGAAAATAATCAAAAGCGTCGATTCAAAGTAGTCCTTCACAATGCACCTAAAATATATGTATTCACAAGGTTAAGGTTAAATTAAAATAGGTTTAACGTTTTAATGGAAACTAAGGTTTTAATTGGATTTTGGGATGTTAATAATTATAACCCAACTAACATGATAATTTTGGTTATGCTTTGTCAATATATTATTTAATCGTTTTAATACTACGAAATTAAGGAAACATTTGTCCCAACGTCTAAACATAATTTAAAACAAATTTTTTTAGATAACTCTTATTTTAATCAATAATATATATTTGTTATTTGAACAAATAATGATTAGATGAGTTATAACAAGATTTAAGGTCTATTTTATAAGAAAATAATTTAAACATATTATTTGAACAAAGAACTATTTATTAGATTAAAACCATATTTTAAGTTTAACTTATAAGAAATAATCTAAATATATCTTTTGAACAATAATAATTTAAATAGTTAATCAACATTAAAAATCCAATTTTTATAAAAAATTAACTAATTATATCATTTATTTTGTAAAAATAACTTCTAGACAATATTTAGAAACATCTAAAATTTTCAGCTTTTATAAAATGTTTTTTTTATAATTTTTAAAATATTTAAGAATGTTATAGAAATTAAAAAGCCTCAAACAAAAAAAATGTGGAGTGGCCCGGGGTCGAACCCGGGACCTCCAGTTCTGATGGGGACGAGTTACCATTAGACGAGTCGCCTATGCCTGACATAAACCTGTTTCCTTTATCTTTTAAAACAAACCCAGTAAACCCCCCCCCCCCAATCCAAGAACCCTAATTCGATTGATTCCAAATTGAAGCATCAAACTATGTTATTAACCAAATTAAATTTGGGGCTTTTGTTCCCCATGTATAATCGACGTGTAACTGTGAACAATTACCTGGTATCAAAGTGTTAGACACCAGAATGAAGGATGAACAGGTCGGGAGTTCGTACGATTTGTTTGATGCTCAAATGACGATTATAGCCAAGTTAACTTGATTCGAAGCTTCAAAGGATAATCACAAGTCAAAGCCCTTAACCAATTTCGGATTTTGAACTCTCGATGTTGGTGTTCGACCAGTTGCAGGTTAGCGATGAAAGTGTCAATGGAATTCAGTGGTTGGATTTGTTTCGGTGCAATTGAGAGATGTAATCGATTAGGATTACTTAGATGATTGTTTTGGGTTGGTTTAATTAGGCTGTAATTACAGTTAAATGCTCGAACGGATCTATGATTAAAGAGGTTTCGGTTACTCATTCGTTCGGGTTCATAACCGACGTTTAATTGCAATTAAGGTTCATGGTGGTGTTCGAATCATGCTCATGAAGCGTTTGGAACGGTTGGGTAACGAAAATTAAGAGGTTTTGATGGGTTTAGGGACGGCCGGAGGCGGGGTGGCCGGACACCACCGGAAAAACGGGGGAAAAAAAGAAAGAGGGGGAGTTGGTTTTGGATTGTGACACATTTAGTCCCTGAAGTTTTATTGTTAACATTTTATGTTTAAAACCTTCTTTTAAGTTTCAACATTGACAATAAAGCCCCCTAACTTCTTTTAAACCCTTTTATGTTTAACATATTCTACAAGTTATTGTTATGGAAGATCATATTATTTTTTCTTAGTTATTATTAGTGTTATTATTTTTGTTAGTTATTATTATTATTGTTATTATTATTATTATTAACTTTATTATGATTATGATTATGACTATTATTATTATTATTATTATTATTATATATTATACAATTTACTACTTAATTATTATCTTTTATAAACTAAAATTTAATAACGATAAAAGAACACATAGGTAACCATAAGTTTCATAAATGCCAACAATAACCCTTACAAGAATTAACGACGATAACATTTAATTAACCCAAAAGTACACGATGTTACATTCTCCCCAACTTAGAAGAATTTCGTCCCGAAATTAAGAATAAAGCTAAGAGAACAATGCGGGTATCTCTCCTTCATTTGATCCTCACGCTCCCAAGTGAACTCCGCTCCACGTTTGTTTTCCCAACGGACTTTAACGATAAGTGTGGTAGTTGTTCGGGTCTTCTTCAGGGTGCGATCCATAATCTCAACAGGCTTCTCAACGAAATGCAATGACTCATCAATTTGAATTTCCTCTAGTGGAACATGCAAATTTTCATCAGCCAGGCACTTCCTCAAGTTTGAGACATGAAAGACAGGATGAACTCCGCTAAGTTCAGAAGGTAACTCCAGTTTGTAAGCCACTTTCCCAATTCTTTTCAGAATCTTGAAAGGTCCTACAAAGCGTGGGGCTAACTTACCCTTCTTCCCAAAACGTACAACACCCTTCCATGGAGAGACTTTAAGAAGAACCATGTTGTCGACTTGAAACTCCAACGGTTTGCGTCTTTTATCGGCATAACTCTTTTGGCGACTTCTAGCCACCTCAAGGTTATTTCAATCTTGGAAACTTTGTCAGTCGTTTCCTGAATAAGTTCCGGACCAGTGATAAGATTTTCCCCAATGTCAGTCCAACAGATCGGAGAACGACATTTACGACCATACAAAGCCTCGAATGGTGCCATCTTGATGCTTGAGTGATAACTATTGTTATACGAAAATTCCGCGAGTGGTAAATGCGTATCCCAATCACCACCAAAATCAAGGACACAAAGACGTAGCAGATCCTCGAGGGTTTGGATTGTTCGTTCGGTTTGACCATCGGTTTGAGGATGGTAAGCCGTACTTAAATCCAACTGAGTTCCCAAGAGTTCTTGCATCGAAGACCAGAAGTGCGAAGTGAAACGAGCATCTTGATCGGAAATGATGTGTAAGGGCACACCATGACGACTCACAATTTCATCAATATAGATCGGGCTAGCCTTGAAACCTTGTACGTATCTCGTATGGGTATGAAATGTGCTGTCTTGGTCAAACGGTCAACGATGACCCAAATACTATCATGACCACGAGGTGTACGAGGTAACTTGGTTATGAAATCCATGGATATATGTTCCCATTTCCACATAGGGATTTCAGGTTGCTCAAGTAAACCACTTGGTCGTTGATGCTCGGCTTTGACCCTTGCACACGTGAGACACTTAGAAACATAAGACGCGATATCTTTCTTCATTCCAGGCCACCAATATTGACCACGCAAGTACATGTACATCTTATCGGAGCCAGGATGAATGGAATATCGGTTTGATGAGCTTCGTTCATAATGAAGTGTCGAAGGTTGTCACGATTCGGGATCCAAAGTCGATTCAAGAAATACCACATGCCATTCGTTTTGTCTCCAGTTGTGACCGAACATTAGACATCAAATCTTCATCCTTCCCTTCGTCAGTAGTGTCGCTTGTTGAGCCTCGCGAATGCACAACTCGAGGTCACTATCGATCCTTATGTTTTGGAGCATGTTAGTAGCCTCGTTGACATCCACAGAATCTCGGTATCAATTCTCCTAGCGTATCAAACCATTGCCTTCGATCTCGAATTCTTGAAGCGAGACAGTCTTATTGTGAACCTTGCGACTTAGCGCGTCGGCTACAACATTCGCCTTTCCAGGATGGTAGCGAATATCGCAGTCGTAGTCGCTAATTAACTCGATCCATCGTCTTTGTCTCATGTTGAGATCCTTTTGTTAAACACGTGTTGGAGACTCTTATGATCGGTGTAGACTATGCATTGCGTCCCATATAAATAGTGTCGCCAAATCTTCAATGCGAAAACCACAGCACCATGTTCGAGATCGTGAGTTGTGTAGTTCACTTCATGAACCTTCAATTGCCTCGACGCGTATGCTATAACTTTGCCTCGTTGCATGAGCACACAACCAAGACCTTGATTAGAAGCATCGCAATATACAGTGAAGTCATCATTTCCATCGGGAAGTGTGAGAATAGGAGCGTTGCACAACTTGCGTTTTAATGTCTCGAAAGCCTCTTCTGCTCGGGTCCCCATTCAAAGAGTCGATTCTTTTGGGTTAGCGCCGTTAATGGTTTAGCAATCTTCGAGAAATTCACTATGAACCTACGGTAATATCCCGCTAAACCCAGAAAAGAACGAACCTCGGTTGGGGTTGTGGGAATGCACCAATTCTTCACTGCTTCAATCTTGGCAGGATCAACGTGAATACCTTGGCTATTCACCACATGCCCTAAGAATTGAACTTCTTCCAACCAAAATTCACACTTGGAAAACTTAGCGTACAATTGCTCCTTCTTCAAAAGTTCAAGAACTTGTCGCAAGTGTGTCTCGTGATCGACTTTCGTCTTGGAATAGATAAGAATGTCATCAATGAACACGATTACGAATTTATCCAAATACGGTTTACATACTCGATTCATGAGATCCATGAACACGGCAGGTGCATTGGTCAAACCAAAAGGCATAACCATGAACTCGTAGTGCCCATATCGAGTACGAAAAGCGGTCTTTGGAATGTCATCATCGTGAACACGTAGTTGATGATACCCAGAACGTAGGTCGATCTTTGAGAATTGAGTTGCCCCTTGAAGTTGGTCGAAGAGATCATCGATTCGAGGAAGAGGGTATCGGTTTTTGATAGTAAGCTTTTTGAGTTCCCGGTAGTCGATGCACATACGAAATGAACCATCCTTCTTCTTCACAAACAGTACAGGTGCACCCCACGGTGATGAGCTAGGGCGAATGAAACTCTTATCGGTCACTCTTGCAATTGACTAGCTAATTCTTGCATTTCAGACGGTGCAAGACGATAAGGTGATTTAGCCACAGGGTTTGCGCCAGGGATTAAGTCAATCTTGAACTCAACTTCTCGCACGGGAGGTAACCCTTTAAGATCCTCGGAAAAACCTCGGGAAAGTCTCGCATAACAGGAATGTCTTTCAACTCCTTACCCTTGGCTTTCGTATTAACTACATATGCCATGAAAGCCATGTAGTTTTTACTTAAGCACTTGCGAGCCTTGATACAAGACATGAGTTTGAGTCTTTGGGATGATTTCTCCCCAAGACCTTCAAAGTATCTCCAGTCGGTAAGGAATTCGGATACACTTCTCAAAACATAGAATTTCCGCACGATGTTTGGCTAACCAATCCATACCAATGATAACGTCAAAGCTTCCAATTGCATAGGAATAAGGTCGACGAAGAACTCGTGTTCGTTAAGGCTTAAAGTGCAGTCACGTATTACGACGTCCACAAAAATAGATTTTCCATCGGCGACTTCGACCGTGAAAGATCTTTCTAGGTTGATGCGCGGTTTAGAAAGTAAAGACTCAAATTCCAAGGACACGAAACTCCTATCGGCACCCGAATCAAACAATACAGATGCATAATGATTATTTACAAGATACATACCTGTTTGGTAACAACCTATTATTGGTATGATGAATAGATAGGAATTTTTGCAAGACAAGAAAAGACTAGAAGAAATTTAACGGCGTACCATTCACCACGTCGTTGTTGGCTTGTGCTTGGTTGGCGTTGATGTTGAAAGCCCTTCCACGAGCCGGTGGCACAGTTCCCGCATTGCGAGGACATTGAGGGCGAATATGGCCAGCCTCGCCACAGTTGTAGCAGGTTCGGTTGGTAAGCATGGCAGTGTTATTTGGTGCACGAAGACAGGTAGCCACCAAATGACCATACTTTCCACACAGCGAGCAGACTCGGCATGGAATGTTGCTTGAATGATGGTACTTGCACGTGTTACACATAGGATGTGGACCAGCATAAAATTTAGCCATGGGAGCTTGATTCGCAACCACCATTTGTTTTTTAGGAGCATTAGGGGCGGTCACGGCGTAGTTGCGTGTCGAATGAACTTACGCTTTTTGTTTTGGAGAAGACGACTGGCCCTTACCTCCTTTGTTGCCTTGGGTATCACCTTCGTAACAGACTTGGAACCCTTTGCCGACATAGTGCCAGCTCTTATATGATTCTCGGTGAGCTATGCAGTGATGGTAATTGCTTCCTCCAAAGTTGTGGGCCTACTACCCACCACGGCATCTTGAATTTGAGGTGGCACCCCCTTGATAAATTTCTCAATGTTACGGGGCACGATGTCCACCATGTGTGGTAGGAGTATACTCAACTCATGATGCCGGGTGGAATAAGCCAAATGATTCCCACCATCTTGTTTGAGATTCCAGAATTCCTCCTCTAGCTTTTGTAACTCGCTCCTTGGACAAACTTTTGAATCATAACCTCCTTGAATTCCTCCCAGGGCAAGGCCAAAGCAATCTCAGTTCCACAGTTTCTCTTTTCACTATTCCACCATGTGAGTGCTCGTTGTTGAAGAACACTTGTGGCATAGCGAACCTTGAACTCGTTGGGACACTCGCTAACAATGAACGTATTCTCCATACTTTCAAACCACTCGAGAAGTCCAGTGGCTCCTTCTTTTCCACTAAAGCTAGTGGGTTTGCACGAGTTAAAGTGTTTGAAGGTGCAAGTACGGTTGTTCCCTTGTTGATTGTTCCCATTTTGATTGTTGCTATTGTCTCCATTAGCACCACTATTGTTCCCATTGGTGTTGTGTGTTGTTGCTATTAGCCATTAGTGTGCTATTGAGTTCAGCAACCATAGTCGGGAGAACGGCAGCCATTTGTCGAGCAATCATGGCAGCCAGCTTACGGTCGGAACTTCCACGCTTTCCATGGTGACGAGACATGCTGGATATACAAAATGAGTTTTAGTTGCAGGAGCGGGGATAACAAAGGATAGTAGTTTAACAAAGATAAGCTAAGGGTTTAAGGTACACGGGATGTTTCCATTTGGTAACGCATTACCATTTGAAAACGTTGACACGTCAAGGTGAATTGACCCATTTACCTTAGAAACTTGTGTATGTTGACCATACTTTATCACTCATCCCAGAAATCCCCAGGTAAGCATAACTAGTCCCGTAGGATTTATGCGATATGTTTGCCTTAGCCCGAGGGCCTTTTGCCAGGAAAACCAGGATACAGGTGTCTATGTGTCACACAATATTTCTTAGGTTCATAGAATCAAAACCTTGATGAGATTTATATAGATTAGACATAACGTCTAAAGATCCAAGTCATAACATAAGCATAAGATTCCACGTGTCGACGAAATAAGATTAGAGAGTTCATGTTCGGGGAGAGTCAAAGAGTCAAAGTTAAGTTTAGAGAGACAAATAACAATGTTTAGGCAATCCTATGCTAAGGCATCAAATTGCACATACAGGCATAGCATTATGTAGCATGAAAAGTATATAATTTACAAGATAGAAATATAATTCTATAAGGTTCATGCATACTATAGCCTAGGTCACCATTTCTAATAACCTAGATCCCTATAGTTATGGGCTCTGATACCAATCTGTCACACCCCAACCTTGACGGCGGAAACGTCGAGGAGTGAGAGTTAAGATCGTTCATAGCCACATAACGCTATTAATAATCCAAATATAGTTTAAACATAAGCTCTATTTGTCACATTACAAATATAAGTCTCAAAGGAACTAAAAACATAACATAGAATGTAACAATTCATTCTATTTTGGATGTAACAATTCATTCTATTTTATTAATTAATCTAGGTCCATTCCTAGATGTGCAAGCTTCAATGTGTAGATAAATCAAACTTGAGCATTTCCTGAAACATGTTAAAAATAAAAAGGTCAACAATCATGTTGGTGAGCATTCCATAGTTTTTAATACATAGGTTATATAAAAGATGGCAATTCAAGTCATGAGTTAGTGAATAAGTGATTAGGGATGTTATGAACAATGCAACAATCAAACCTCGACAAAAGTTTTACAAGTCTCAAACGTTAAAAGTATATACGATCAGCTAAGTGTACTTGGATCAACCAAGCAGGCTTATCTTACCCATAGATCTATGACTTCGCTGGCCTAGCAATAGTTATGATTGTACATATAACACCATAACATGGTAACCACAAAAGTTCAACTAACCACAACTTTACATGATGAATTGCCATAAAGTTTACAAGTCTCAAATAAGTTTACAAGTGCAATGATAATAAGTTAACATGTTTCACCCCAAGTGTGAAAATAAGCAAAAAGGGTATGGAAATACTCACATGATCAAAAGTATTTATTGGATGATTAATAAGAAAATAATCAAAAGCGTCGATTCAAAGTAGTCCTTCACAATGCACCTAAAATATATGTATTCACAAGGTTAGGTTAAATTAAAATAGGTTTAACGTTTTAATGGAAACTAAGGTTTTAATTGGATTTTGGTATGTAATAATTTATAACCCAACTAACATGATAAATTTTGGTTATGCTTTGTCAATATATTATTTAATCGTTTTAATACTACGAAATTAAGGAAACATTTGTCCCAACGTCTAAACATAATTTAAAACAATTTTTTTAGATAACTCTTATTTTAATCAATAATATATTGTTATTTGAACAAATAATGATTAGATGAGTTATAACAAGATTTAGGTCTATTTTATAAGAAAATAATTTAAACATATTATTTGAACAAAGAACTATTTATTAGATTAAAACCATATTTTAGTTTAACTTATAAGAAATAATCTAAATATATCTTTTGAACAAATAATAATTTAAATAGTTAATCAACATTAAAAATCCATTTTTTATAAAAAATTAACTAATTATATCATTTATTTTGTAAAAATAAACTTCTAGACAATATTTAGAAACATCTAAAATTTTCAGCTTTTATAAAATGTTTTTTTATAATTTTTAAAATATTTAAGAATGTTATAGAAGATTAAAAAGCCTCAAACAAAAAAAATGTGGAGTGGCCCGGGGTCGAACCCGGGACCTCCAGGTTCTGATGGGGACGAGTTACCATTAGACGAGGTCGCCTATGCCTGACATAAACCTGTTTCCTTTATCTTTTAAAACAAAACCAGTAAACCCCCCCCCCCCCCCCCAATCCAAGAACCCTAATTCGATTGATTCCAAATTGAAGCATCAAACTATGTTATTAACCAAATTAAATTTGGGGCTTTTGTTCCCCATGTATAATCGAACGTGTAACTGTGAACAATTACCTGGTATCAAAGTGTTAGACACCAGAATGAAGGATGAACAGGTCGGGAGTTCGTACGATTTGTTTGATGCTCAGATGACGATTATAGCCAAGTTAACTTGATTCGAAGCTTCAAAGGATAATCACAAGTCAAAGCCCTTAACCAATTTCGGATTTTGAACTCTCGATGTTGGTGTTCGACCAGTTGCAGGTTAGCGATGAAAGTGTCAATGGAATTCAGTGGTTGGATTTGTTTCGGTGCAATTGAGAGATGTAATCGATTAGGATTACTTAGATGATTGTTTTGGGTTGGTTTAATTAGGCTGTAATTACAGTTAAATGCTCGAACGGATCTATGATTAAAGAGGTACGGTTACTCATTCTTTAATTGCAATTAAGGTTCATGGTGGTGTTCGAATCATGCTCATGAAGCGTTTGGAACGGTTCGGTAACGAAAATTAAGAGGTTTTGATGGGTTTAGGGACGGCCGGAGGGTAGCCGGACACCACCGGAAAAACGGGGGAAAAAAAAAAAGAAAGAGGGGGGGTTGGTTTTGGATTGTGACACATTTAGTCCCTGAAGTTTTATTGTTAACATTTTATGTTTAAAACCTTCTTTTAAAGTTTCAACATTGACAATAAAGCCCCCTAACTTCTTTTAAACCCTTTTATGTTTAACATATTCTACAAGTTATTATTATGGAAGATCATATTATTATTTTTCTTAGTTATTATTAGTGTTATTATTTTTGTTAGTTATTATTATTATTGTTATTATTATTATTATTAACTTTATTATGATTATGATTATGACTATTATTATTATTATTATTATTATACAATTTACTACTTTAATTATTATCTTTTATAACTAAAATTTAATAACGATAAAAGAACAAACATAGGTAACCCCTAAGTTTCATAAATGCCAACAATAACCCTTACAAGAATTAACGACGATAACATTTAATTAACCCAAAAGTACACGATGTTACAATGACATATATGCCTATTGGTCCTAGACTTAGAAATTATATATGTCAACAAAGACAGCAAAAGATATGACTTGGCACTATAATCATAAGACAAAGGAGGGTAGCATGGCGCATCCAAGTGATGGTAAGGCATGGAAGCATTTTGACTCGGTGAATCCTGACTTTGCACACGAGGTTAGGAATGTTCGTCTCGGGTTATGCACTAATGGATTTAACCCCCATAACTCAAACTCAAACCCTTACTCACTATGGCCTGTTTTTCTCACAATCTATAACTTACCTTCATGGATGAGCTTAAAAGATTCATTTATTAAACTATGTGTGGTTATTCCTGGACGAAAGAGCCCCGGTCAAAACTTAGATGTGTTTCTAAGGCCATTAGTAGACGAGCTAAAAGAGTTGTACGAGGAAGGCATTGAAGTTTACGATGCATATCGTAAAGAAAACTTTATGATGAGAGCTATCCTATTGTGGACGGTTAGCGACTTTCCTGCTTATGCGATGTTGTCCGGTTGGAGCACACATGGGCACTTAGCTTGCCCATACTGTATGGGAGACACAGAATCCTTTCGGTTACATGCTGGAGGCAAACCTAGTTGGTTTGATTGCCATCGGAGATTTTTTACCTCTATCCCACCCATTTCGTCGTGATAGAAATGGATTTCGGGCTAATAAATCCATACCATCATCACTAGGACCTCCACCCGAGTTGACTAGTTGGGAGATATATGAACAAGTTTTTAACATTCCAACGGTCTATGAAGGTGTAACATATAACCCAAAGAATCAAGATTCCAAGTTCGGTAAAACTCATAATTGGGTAAAGAAAATCATTTTTTGGGAGCTTGAATATTGGCCCATGTTGTTAATTCGACACAACCTTGATGTAATGCACATTGAGAAAAATGTTTTTGAGAATTTATTTCACACAATCATGGGTACCCCCAAAACAAAAGATAATATCAAGGCAAGACTGGATGTGGAGCAACTTTGTAATCGACCATTATTGCATACTTAGGTGGGAAACAATAATAAACGTATGAAACCAAAAGCATCATACACTTTAAGCAAAATGCAAGTAAATGATGTATGTAAATGGTTGAAAACAGTGAAATTCCCCGATGGGTATGCTTCAAATATAGGTGGTTGTGCAAATGTTACAGATGGTACTTTTACAGCTTTAAAAGTCATGAATGTCATGTGTTTATGCAACGGTTGTTGCCTATTGTATTAAGAAGCATGCTACCACAGCAAATATCGGAACCAATAATATAGTTGTGCATATTTTTCCGCATAATATGTTCAAAGGTTTTACACATCGAGGATTTACAAAAATTAAAAGAAAGTATATTTGTGACCATTTGTAACTTAGAAAAGATTTTTCCACCTGGTTTCTTTGACTCCATGGAACACCTTGTTATACACTTGACAAATGAAGCTATTCTTGGGGGTCCGGTGCAATTCCGATGGATGTATCCATATGAGAGGTACTTTTTTTTGACTCAACGAAATATTCATTTGCATGTTAAATGTTATATAATTACTAACATCTTTTTTCGCTTAAACTTTAGGAAGTTAGGTCGATTGAAAAGAACGATTCGAAATAGAGCAAGGGTTGAAGGTTCTATTGTTGAATCATATCTCATAGATGAACTTTCTAACTATTGCTCCTTGTCTTTTGAGCCAACAGTTAAGACACAATTGAATATCGAGCCTCGCAATTTTGCCCCTAATATACCGTATTCTTTGAGTACTGATTCTCGGTTAAGTATATTCAAACACCCATCTCGAAGATTATTTAATAAAAGTGGAAAGAACATAGTTCTTAGTGATGAAGACAAACACAAGGTTCATACTTATATATTGCTTAACTGTCAAGAGCTTCATGAAGCAGTTATGTCCTTTGATGAATATTTGAGAGCTTCATTCCCAAACTATGACCAAGCAACACTTGATAAAAAGAAAGACAATTCATTTGCTAAATGGTTGCAACTTCATGTAAGCATAACACTAAAAAACTTATATTATATATAATAAATTTATATTATTGTAAACATGTTAACATAAATATATTAATGTAGGTCATCAATGACCCTCAACAAAAACATTTGAGGGATATAGCACAAGGGGCTCTCACTTATGTTCAATCACACAAGGGCTATTTGGTTAATGGTTTCAAGTTTCACACACAAACCGCTTACCAAGGGTGGGTCACCTAAAATAATGGTGTGTGTGTGAAAGAGGCTTCTTATAATGAAAATGAAAGTGTACTATGGATTGCTAGATGAGATCCTAGAGGTGGAATACCATAGTACCTTAGGAAGTTGTGTTGTTGTTGTGTTCAAATGCACTTGGTTTGATCCTGTGAATGGTGTAAGGGTGGACCAAAAGACTAATATGGTTGATGTTATACCCAAGGCAATAGGTTGTGTTGATGACCCGTTTATCCTAGCATCTCAAGCGCAACAAGTGTATTATACACCATATCCTTCAAAGAAAAAGGATTCAAAGACTGGTGGGCTGTTTGCAAAACAACACCAAGGGGGGTTTATGAACTAGCTGAAGACGCTAGTGAAGTAAGTGATGAAGATAATGAAGATGATGAGTATGTCTTTCAAGATAACGAAAGGTTAGTATGTACGTCAATTGCACTTGATGATGATTTGCTCCCTATTACTCATGTACAAGAAGAGATAGTCGAAGAAGTCAACGATATAAATGATGTTGATGAAGTAGAAACTGAGTTTGAAGACACTGATTTAGATGATGATGATGTAGAAGAATTTGAAGATTCAGATTCAGATTAGTTGGTTAGTTGTTAGTATAATTTATAAGATAAAATATAATGACTAACGTTTTTTATTAATGTTTTATATAATGGTTCTGGCTAACATTAATGTTTTTTTTACTAATTTATATATTTTAGAGTTGTTATAAATATTAATAACTTTATTTTTTTTGTAGAAATTATGGCTCGTAGTTCAACAGGAAGTGGTAGAGGTCAAGGTGGCGGTCGAGGTGGCGGGCGAGGTATTGGTCAATGTAGTGTAGGAAACAGTGGAATAGCTATGGAAGCATATGAGTCTCGCCATGAGCGTAGTGATGATGATGAGGAGCCGGTCAATATTACTAGGCGGCGGGGACCAGTAGTCCCAGACCCGGTACCTACACAAGAAAATCACACTCATATTTGGGTTGAACATGGCGAGTAAGTATTTATTTGTTATTTTATTTTTTACATATAAATAAATAAAATTGTTCTTGATAGCTCTTTAATATTTTCATCTTGTAGATTTAATATCCATGATAAGGTTTCCCGGACCATTGGTTCCATATTGCAGTCTATGTGGTCGGGTCCTTGGCTAGGATGGAAAGATGTTTCATCCTATCATCGAGAACGTTTGTTTGAGCGTTTTGAGGTGTTTACTTACATTTGTATATAAAAATTATAATAACTTGATAATAATATATACATAATTGATAAGTGTTTTTTCTTACAGAAATACTATCAATAGGAGGATGAGTGGAAGCCTTTAGTTCGATCTTGCTGGAAAAAATGCATAAAGGGAAAGTTTCCTGATTTGTTGAAAAGGCTCGTAATAAAGCCAAGGACATTGCGATCAAAGAAGGTATAGAAATTGGGAATGATTTGAGTGTCATTCTTCCATTTAAGCCAATTTGGATTAGTCAAGAGGTTTGGGCAGCACTAGTTAAAATATGGAATACCGATTCATGGAAATCCAAATCTTCCATAAACAGTGAAAACAAAAAGAATGCAACAGGCGGTCGACATACGCTCGGGTCCAAAAGCTTTGTCACAGTCGGGAAAAATTTGGTAAGAATATCATATATTGATACATACTATTTCACTTCTTACGCTCTTGCATAATACAAATATACAATAAAAATAACTCATTTTTCAAGCAAAATGAATCCCTTTTGGTAAAAAAAAATAAGGCTAAAAATTAATAAATATATAAGATATTAATAATTTGTCTTTTATTTCTTATTAGAACTTAAAATTCCCCGTCATGATGTTATATATGTTGTTACTTTCCTGTTTATCTTGATAAAATCATATACTAAATATTGCTCAATCATTTTTTGGGTATCATTAAAGATCTATATATGTTTCTTCAACAATAATATTTTCTTTCTAATTTGAACATGAATTTTTTAGGATAAGACATTGAAACGACGTGCTACGCTTGATGAATTCTGGATGCAAACACATGCAAAGAAAGGATCGAGACCCCTGGACAGATTAGCGGGTAATGGTGGTTCTATAGGAGATGGTTTGGGAGAAGCTGGTGTGGAAGAGAACATTCACGAGCATAACGTGAATTGGGTTGACTCGAGGGCAGGTGAAACTATTGTAAGTCTTCTTTACTTTGTAAATATATTTTGTTACTAAAGTATAAAAATTTAGAAAAACATATCATGTTTATTTGAACAAAATACTATTTAGAATATTTAATAGATATCAATTCTTTTTTGAAAGCTAGGTTAAGTTAAGAATTATATGTCATGTTTCTTCTAAAATCCACCTTTTAAGATGAGTAATATGCATGTTTACATCATACAAACATGATATTATTGGTTTTAAATGCTTGTTTTTATTTATATATACAAAGCATTAAATGTTTATATACTAACTTTTATTTATCACAGAATAAATATAAAGAGTCTGTTGTTGAGAGATATGGAGAGGACGATACCTTACACCCCGAACTTGATGTGGAATTATGGTCGAAAACTAGTGGGGGAAAGAAAAAAGGTAGATTGTACGGGACTGGCAACACTAGTGACGTGTATATTGTGCTGACCGGTACACCATCAATGCCTAGTACTGATCCACCTGGAAGAAGTGATGAGGTTGGTATTCTCTTTTAGTGATAGAAATTCTATGTAGTATTTATTGTGGTATCAATGAATCATCGTATTAGAAGGGTTATATTTACACATATTGAATTTTTGTATGGAAAGATGATTATTTGCATGAATTAGTAACGACTAGAGGCGATAATCCTAACCTATTTGTTTTTAGTTGGGCTGATTTGGACATTATTTATACAGATATGGGTACACTTGACAAAACAAACCAATTCATTAAATTTTAGGTCATTATGGGTTAATTCTAAGACCTTTGGATAGTTTGGGCAAAAATAGTTTTCTATAAGTTTTAATGGGTCAAGATGGGTAATAACAAATGTAGAAATGGGTCAGGATGAGTGATTCTTGCGCAAATACACAGGTTACTTGTATGTAGTGTGATATATTGAATTTCATTTGTTTGTAATTTGTTAAAAATAAGAGTTCTTAATGTATTTGATATTGATATGTTATGAGTGTGATGTGCTAATTTATTCATTATAGGTTCAAAGGTTGAAAGAACAAATAGCGGAGTTAGAACGAGATAAAACAGAAAAGAATGCTATGATGGAGAAAATTGAAGAAAATACAAAGTTGTATGCTGAAATGAATGAAAAACTTCAAATGCTATCACAAAACCTTCCACAAAACATTCCATGAAGTTAAGGAATGAGTTTATGCTAATAGACACTATGATTTCTATATTACCTTTGATGTTTTTGGATGATTTGGATATTTTATGCTTTGTGGTTTGGATTAACTTGTGATGTTTTTGGATGTTTAACAAACCTTTCTGTAGCAAAAATTTTGTAGCTAAAATCAAACAAAACTCTGTAGCAAACTCCATAGCAAATATTCGTAGCCAAATGCGTAGCTAAATTAGCGACGCCAATTTGTGTAGCTAAACCTGTAGCAAATATTAGTCCGTAGCAAAATTCCGTAGCAACACAAATTAGCGACGAAAGTATCATCTACAAACCAAATCCGTTACAAATTCGTAGCAAACACTTGTTTTGCTATGGATTCGCTACGGATTTGACTGTAGCAAATACCTTTTTCTGTAGTAGTGTACATATATGTATCAAATATGTTGATCAGTTACACGTGCTTGTTAGTTGGTGATTTTATTAGTATTATTCCATCTTCAATATTTTTGAAATTATACTAATAAAAGATGCAATTAGTTTTGTATTGATTAGATTATGTGAGAGGAAAGAATAATAAGGCAAGAGAGAAATTATGAGAATTTTATGGGATTTGTTAAGTGATTTTAGTGGTTTCTAAGGTGCTGTTTGTTTTTTCTGCAGGAAAACGTCTGCAGTCTGCGGACCACATCTGCAGACATCTGCAGCAGAAGAGGTGGACCAAACGTCTGCAGTCTGTAAAAAAAAGACTGTTTGATTTTTTAAAACCTGCAGACTGCTAAAATATGATGTAATTAAAGTAAACCAATTTTGTGAAACTTAAAAAGGTACTTTAATATTAAAATATAAATAAAATTCATACAAATACATTAAAATAACTACAATAATATTCATAAAACCATACAAATACATTTTATTTAAATCGTTTATTCGATATTCTGCATTAACTGCTCAGCAATTTCATCTCGTAACTGAGTCATATATTCCCGATCTGATGAGGTACCATGTCCTTGAACATCATTTTCATCAGCATCAACATGACGATTTTCAAAGGACACATTGGGTTGATCGTATTGTGTAAAAAAGTCATCGCTGAAACATTCTTTCCTTATAAAATTATGTAGCGCGAAACATGCAATGGTAATGTCCTTTGTGTAACCATCGGGAATGGTGCCATCCTCTTTAATATAGGGAATCGTGCTTTCAATACTCCAAACGAACGCTCAATAACGTTTCGTAGTTTTGCATGTGCATGGTTAAATTTTTCTTTATTTGTCAATGCACGATTTCTACAAAAATCTCCAAGCCAATACCTAACATTACGATATGGAGCCATAAATCCCCGTATGTGTGCGTAAGCGGCATCACAAAGATAATATTTATCTGTAAATATATATAAATAATTAGAAAATTAAAGTAGTATACAATTATTTAACAAACAATTAAAAGTACCTGGTGGTGGTAACGGAAATGGAGCATTTGTATCTGATAACGCCTCTGATAATATTCTAGAATCATGTGCGACCCCTTCCCAGCCAGCCACAATGAATGTAAAAATCATGTTAAAGTCACAAATTGCTAATACGTTTTGATAACAATCCCCCTTTCCCCTGCCTCTATATAAATCTTGTTTGTCAGCAGGGACAACAGCATGTATCAAAGTTCCATCAACTGCACCCACCGCTCCTTTGAAAATCCGTCGTAATCTTTTGTTATGTCCCGGAATATTTGGATTCGGATTAAAAGAAGTTGGTACTATCATATCTTTTGCAAAAATCATCATTTTATCCAACACTTCATAAAAAAATTTATGAATTGTTTGCTTTGAGTGTTGAAATCTACGCTTGATAACCACGTATCGTTGATTATGACCAATTATCATCAAAAACATAGCCATCTTCTCTTCTACCGAAACATGTTTACTATCCTTTAACGAATAATTTACTCTAAAATGAGCACATAGTCGGACAAATGATTCACGAGACATACATAGCAATTCAACGCATTGTTTGGGATTTCCTTGCAATAACTCTAACGTGTATTTATGCCCCGACATAACCGAGTCATTGTCTCGCATTCGTTTTAAACCTCTCCTCCCAAAAAAGCGAACATACAAGTACATAAGAATTACGAGTAGTAATTTCTTATTATAATCCATTATTATCCTGTTTTAAAGATAACAAATAATTAAACATAACAAATAATTAGACATAATAAACAATTAAACATAACAAATAATTAAACATAACAAATAATTAAACATAACAAATAATTAAACATAACAAATAATTAGACATAATAAACAATTAACATAACAAATAATTAAACGTAACAAATAATTAAACATAAAATGTTTTCAACCCTAAACAACCAAAACCAAATATTGTTTTCAACACATAAAACAGACAATGTTTTAACTACTTTATTAATCCTAAACTTGTTGCCGTCATCGAGATCCACCCTCTTAAAACCTCAGGAATCGGTGGCAATGTCATCCATGCCTCTCTCATATCCGATGAAACTCCAAAAATATGGAAAGCGGCCAAGAATAGAGGATCAATCGGATCTAACCCGACCAACTTTAGCTTCTTGGAACATTCAAGAACTGTCGGCCCTTCTTTGCCTTTAATCAGATATTGTAGAGCCTTTTGCATATCACGGGCTAGATCATCATTAGTGATAGATGATGATTTTGAGGTTTTTGCCCTTTTATTTGAATTAGGGGTGGGCTCGGGGGTGGGCTCGGGGGTGGGGTCTATGGTGGGCTCAGTGGTAGGCTCGGTGGCATCCTCATTAATATGCTCGGAACCAAAATCATAAGAGCCGGCATCATCGTCTGTGTCATGAATAATTCTGTCTGTAAGCATAAGTGGTACTGCACGATGACAAGAAGATGACCCAACAACTGATGTTGTTTGTGTTGATGTCCACTTGCTACCCCCTGTGGCAGTATTGCCATCAAACAATTGAGCACAAAGCTCGGGAAAAGGCAATGGAACTGTTTTTAACGATCCCGCCTTCGGATGACCCTAAAGTGAAAGTAAAACATTTTATCAGTTTATGTTTAAAGGTATTTATTAAAAACTTTATATATATAAACATACCTTTTTAAATTCTTCCCATTCCTCGTTGGTTAAGCTAAAAGTGTTTGTTTGAGGGTTGTATATGTTGCCTGTTTTGTTTTTTAAATACACCCACCCTATGTATTTGGCTTTAAGATTATCGTATGCATTCTGCATTTGTTTTTGCGTTAAATCCAAGCCAAATCTCTCCTTAAGCACTTTTCCTAAGTTATTCCATGACTCTTTGTGCATACTCAATCCTTTTCTACCCAACTTGTTTACCTCTTCTATGCAAGTCTCTATTAAGCATTTTTGTTGCTCAATCGACCATTGTTGTTTCTCTCCCATATCTATTAATCATAAAACACAAGCATGATAACCATAATCATGTGAACTATCAAGCAGTTGCAGTTTTAAAAAGGATGTGGCAATAATTAATTTTTATAAAACACAATTCATGCTTGAAAGGTATTTTGTTCTTAATTTTCAAGCAGTTGCAGTTTTAAAACATTGTTCATAAAACACAATTCAACATTCAAATTTTCAAGCAGTTTCAGTGGCTGTTCATAAACAATATTTATTAGTACAAACATATAAACCACAAATGAAAATCATCTCATAAACCCCAATCAGACTTTTATGTCAAGCATCATATCTATGCAATGTAGATCAATTTGTTGAGTTACATTTTGTAAGAACATCAAAATAGCACTGTCATAATAAGGCTATGATCTGATAGTATGCATCGTGTGCTCTGACTTATTTGAGTTTCCATTTCAAAACCAATTAACTCCCATAAAGAAATCATGCTTGATATCTAATGATCTTCATAAGGTATTTAGCAATGGGGCCTAACAATCTACTATTCTAAATCTACCAATCTTAACTTTGCATTGGCTAGTGTGAATTGATGAAAATCAGGCAAAATGAAATACTTGCACAGATGTATGAGCAGGATTAACCAACAGTGTATTATTAGGGAGACAACTAATAACTCGAACTTCAACTCAACTCAAACAAATAAAAAGCAATATCGGACAACAAATTCAATACACAGACAGAGACAGAGGCGCAATTGACCTTAATTATGCTTTTAAGAGGGCGGAGGGCGGTGGCGCTAGAGGGGCAGGAGGTTTTGCGGAGGGCGGAGGGCGGTGGCGCTGGAGGAGAATCGAGCGCTGGAGGGCGGTGGTGCTAGAGGGGCAGGAGGTTTTGCGGCGGCAGGAGGGGCGGCAGGAGGGCGGTGGCACTGGAGGAGAATCGAGCGCCGGAGGGCGGTGGCGCTAGAGGGGCAGGAGGTTTTGCGGCGGCAGGAGGGGCGGCAGGAGGGCGGTGGCACTGGAGGAGAATCGAGCGCCGGAGGGCGGTGGCGCTAGAGGGGCAGGAGGTTTTGCGGCGGCAGGAGGGGCGGCAGGAGGGGCGGCAGGAGGCGGTGGCGCTGGAGGAGAATCGAGCGCTGGAGGGCGTGGCGCTAGAGGGGCAGGAGGTTTTGCGGCGGCAGGAGGGGCGGCAGGAGGGCGGCGGCGCCGGATGGTGGAGAGAACGAACGGGAACCGTGAAGAGAGGAGAGGAGCTGGTTGTGTTGTGTGTGTGATTAGGGCTCAAAAATATTTTATGTGAAGAGAGGAGAAGAGGTTCATAAAATGTCTTCCCATCTGAAGACTAGTGTCCATGTCTGCCCCGTGAAGAGCTCAGGAAGACATTTTTAAATGAAATGTCTTCCGGAAATCAAACAGTCTGCGCTATTAAAATCTCTTCCCGCGTCTGCGTGTGCGCAGACGAAGAGGTGGGGAAGAGCTTTTTATAAAAAACAAACACCTCCTAAAATCAATGTATCTAGTTTTCCTATTATGCCCCTATTTATTAAAATATATGTCATTTTAATTATCAAAAATTACAAAAATGTCATTATTATCTTAACCATTGATTAAGATTGATCAATGGCCAAAATGTGGTTTTCTTGGTTTTCTTTTAAAATAAGCTTTTCTCTTGAACCCTCCTATATATATATATATAGGGGAGGGATCAAATGAGAACTAGTTTTTTTGTGAGAACTCTAGGAACCAATCTCAACCACTAGTTCTCAATGGCAAAATTGTAATTAACAAAAACATATTTAAAAAATTTATAAATCAAAAAATCAACATAAAAATAAATAAAATAAAAACACAAAAATGTTCCCCAACTTTCCCTTTGTCATATAGAAAATATAAAAAAAATTTATAAAAAAAATTCCCGTTTTTTTTAACGAATTTCGATTTACACATGTGTAAATTCCTCACTAAAATTTTTTCGCTTATCTATCCTATTAAATTATTAATTTACTTACTAATAATATTATTAACTTTTTAAAATTAAATATATATTTTTATAAATTAAGAAAGGGAACATTTTATTAATGTTATTTAAAAATACTTTTATAAAATAACTTTTTTTCTAGAACATCAAACTTTTTAACAATACAAAATATTTTAAATTTGGTACTTTTTTAAAACTATTGTTTTTATAAACAAGAAATAACTAAAATTGATAGTTATAATAAGAAAATTTTTGAAAGTTATATTTTTTAATACAGTGTGTTTCGAAACAAAAATTTTAATTTCTTTTATGATAAAAAGTTTAAAAAGTTGATATTACTTATAATTATTCCTAATATGTAATTTCAATCCTATAATATAATGTATTTAATGAAGATCTTATATTCAACTATTCAAGCATGCATTTAATAAGAAAATTGAACACGCTACAAATATAAGAAATAGAAGTCAATAATCAATAAAAAAGACTCACTAAAAACTATATAATCCATTTACTTTTTTAATACCGATTTAAAGGCAAAAGGAAGAATAATAGTATATCGTAATATTGTAAAAAGATTAAAACATATGCTCCTATCATGATCTTGAGAAATTCTATATATAATATATAGAGACACACATTTACATATACATAGAAAGAACCCATTTTGCGCTCGAAAACCGTCATATTAGTTTTTTTAATCTTTAAACTTAGATCTATAGATCACGTTGATCGATTGAGTAAAGCATACACATATTAAAGAATGAAGCTTGGGAGTTGGTCGCTATGATAAACGTGAAGGAAGCAAATAATGAGAGACTATTATCAATTATGTATTTATACAAGAACCACATGCTTCTGAATATGTGTAGCAAAATAACTTAAAACAAGCACGTTGTTTATCATAATACAACTCTTATGGAAAATGCTTGCATTTGTAGATACATGTTCAAGAATGCGTTCACTGATAAGAAAAATAAAAAATAAAATAAAATAAGTTTGCTGAAGACCTTTTCGTCGCAAATCCGTAAGAAAACATATATTTTGTTGCACGCTTTTTGGCATCGCATGTATGTTTCCGTCCTTTTTGCCAATAACACTATTTAAAAATTCATTCAAACATGTCACTCTTATCACTACTAGAAAATTGATTGTTACAGACAAAACCGTTCCATGGCAAAAGTGATTCGTCGATAATAGGTTATAGTTTTCTGTATCATGAGTTTTTTACAAGGTTAAAGTTATTCTGATTGATTAAACAGACCATTATAATTAAGCATGTTCGTCTAATGCGGTATAACTAATGCTAGAGTCTGTCTTTAATAGTATCACTAACTCACTAGACTTTACATGTGTGGTCACCGTTGTTTAGGATTTTAAGCATTCATTGAATCGGTATATTAATTATATGCTTACCATCATGTGCATTTTTTTATTGTAGTTGAAATGTATATCATCGTTGGGATGTAGTTGATCTCGATCTAGACGGTTAGCTTGTTTTTGTTCCTCATCAATTTCGACTAACTTCGATTGATATTATCTTCATTGTATTGACAAATCACTTTTCAATTCCCTCGGCTTATAACATCATATTATGTAAAAATTACGCAAGCATACATTATGAACGTGATTTGAATGGCAACCAAACTTGTGTCAAATATTGTAAAATATCCAAGTGTCGCTTCATACACTAATGCGGTATAACTAATGCTAGAGTCTGTCGTTCAATATCCTTACTTGTTGAGTCATGAGCATGAGCTACCATGGATATGATATGTTTGTGATCATGATGTTGACAATGTAAATGGGATTTGACAAATATAGATTCTATTGGCACGTGTTTTTACCCTACTCCTTTAAGTTTGAAATGAAAAGTTGGATGCAATTCCATCTATGACCTCGTAGAAATTAGGAGACTGATCCAAAATATTAATATCATGTTCGAACTGACAACATCAAAAAATGCAAAATATATGTCAAATTCATAGATCATCTAATGCCACAAATTCAAGCATTATCAACGGATGTAGATGATAGTCACACATGTACTGATCTCTTACATACCATGCATATGGGCAATTGTGTATTTTCTAATTGTGTATTTTCTAATGTGTGCAATCGATGCTACCAAACATACCAAGAAAACCATGTCTAGCTTTACGCATTTCATATAACTCTTGAATATCGTGTGACAATAGCAAATTAAGTTTTGCCGATTGATAATATTATTTGAAAATTAACTAATCTTGCTGCAATATTTATATTTTCAAATCAAATAATTTCTGTCAAACAAGATATAAAGACGCACTGTACGAGATGTAAATAAAAATCAAACCCCAACAAGAAGTGCGCCACGTCAGCTGGTTCAACCCCATAGAAGATGTCATCAGCTAGTAGCCTTCTGGTTTCCCTAACATATGTTTTTGGTTGCTTATTATTTAATTAATACGTACAATAGTTTATTAAACCAATAAAGGTACCTTTATAAAACTCAAAATAATTTGTCACGGGAATAAAATAAAGATCACAACGTACAATCTGATAAATTTGATACATCACTTTTATTGTTTTCACAAATTAAATACAGAACCAGTGATTTTTTATATTCAAAAGCTCTTAAATATTGTATAACCTTTTTAGAAAAAAATATATGTATATCAATCTTTTAAGTTAAATATAACTTTTTTTTTCAAAAGGACACTTTAAAATGAAGTTATCAATTAGGGGGTGTCTGTAAACTGCTTAAACCAAAATACATGTAAATTGCTTTCTAATTATAATGATGTTTTTAAACTATTTACAATGATATGTCATGTGTATATATCTAACAATATAGCTTTGCATTAAAGCTTTTTCAAGTGTGACATGAGCAAAGTGAGTAATTATAATGGTGTGTCTTAACCATGCATTAGCTAGAATGGTGCATTTAAAACTGTTTAGAATATGATAGGTGCGCATATTATTGTCCTAAATCACACATCACATATTTTTGTACTTTTTGCGCATAAAGTTATTTTATTACAAGAACAACCCTAAGAATTAAATTTATGTGTGATTTGCATGCATGTTAGTTTAATTGTGTAAGAAATGTATATGGAGTTTTATATAAGTTGCTTGTAAGTTGGATAAATGAAAGTATATAGGCAAGCAAAGATAAAGCATATCATGTGAGCATTGATGATAGTTTGGTAACAAAGGGAAAAGAATAGTTCCTATGGAAAGTATTATTTTTATGGGGTCATAATAATGTCTTCATTTATACTTATAGTTTTCATTTCCTTCATCTTCAAACCATGTTCACATCACATGAACTTCATTTCTTTAGCTTGTAAAATAAGTGAATTTCATTTGCTATACGAGGAAAGTTATGTGCTAAATCAAGAAAGGGTCTAAAGGATCTATAGGCATTCCCCTTCCCTAAGGCTCTCTAATTTATCAAGATTTGTATATAATAGGAGAGATTTATTTAAAAAAATCATAAGTTAGACTTTTTAGTTGTAGATAACGAAAAGACATTTATGGCCTTTCAACTAAAAGATTTTAGTTGCATGATCATACAAGGGTAAACCTGTGAAAGAATTCTTTGCAACAACATATATAGGATACTTAACTTTTTTGGGGCCATATTAATGTATCTTAATTCATTTATACATACAGATTTGGTTTCTTTGGTTTTTAAATCATTTTCACGTAGATCACATCAACTTCAAAATTTGTCATTTTGATAGGTTGAGTGTTTTTTTAACATAAGTTGAACTCTTTGGTTGTAGATAACATGAGAAACTTATGACCTCCCCAACTAAAGAGTTTGGGTTCCATGATCGAACAAAGGTAAGCTTGTGGGAGAATTCTAGATAACATCAACGTAGGATCCTTAATTTCCATAATTTCATATTTTACTGGATATAAAATTAAATAAATTTTAAAAGATAAGATTACTACTAAGTATAGTTTTCTAGGTTATGAGATCAAAATGTAAATTCTATAACACATTAGTTAAATTTATATATGTCATTGCATGTGTATTTATATATTTATGAAGGTATTAATTTACCGTACGCGTCACTTTTTCTTTTATATGATGTAAAACATTTAGAGTGATCAAGTTATATTAGTTATTGTGTTTCTACATATATATATATATATATATTATATATATATATATATATATATAATTTTATTACATATAATGTGAAAAAATTGATCGATCAAATTTTCATTTTAATTTTTTTTCTTTATTGTAAACATAAAAATTGTTCTTTATACAATTTCTTGTAGTTATAGAAACATGTTAAATTAATGATCATAATCATATGTATGTGTGTACATGATGTTTACGCATGGCATCTAATTAGTTATAAATAATTTTATATATAAGCAGATTTCATCAGTTTAATTAAACTCTCAAAATTATATATTTATAACTTACCACACATACATATATATAGTGTGTGATGTTAACGCATGGCGTCTAATTTGTTTTTAATAATTTCATTTATAAACCAATTCATCTGTACAATTAAAATCTTAAAATTATATATTTTTAAAATTCTAACATAAACCTATTTTTAATGCCATGGACAATCAAAAAGTAAGAATTTCATGACATACACTATTTTTTTAATGGTAAATATGCGACCTACTTCGGAGAATAATTGTTGTTTAATGTTGAGTTTTTATTATATAGGTTTAAATCATATAGAAACATCAATCACAATAAATCTATTTTGGTATATCACTAATCTAGTTTTAATAATATATGTATTACACGGATTTAATAAATAAAATATTAAATAGAATAATAACGTATTAATTATAAAATGATATCTTATAATAAGATATCAACTTCTTAACTTTTTGTTTTTAATTTTTAAAGAATTTTTTTAATATTTTTATTTCAAAATAAATAGTTTTTAATAATATCATTTTCGTTTATAAAAATTCTACTTTTTTAAAACACCAATTTTAAAAATTTTAGTGATGATTATCTATAAAAGAATATTAATGATGATTTGTATAAAAAGTTATGAAAATTTTTATACAAGTTTTTATATGTTGTTTGTAATGATTTTTATAGGGGTAATAATACATTGTATGTATTGATGATTACACGATGTGTTGTAGATTATACTCTCATGCATGTATTGGTTATTAGGCTACATGTATTACTGATGATGTTTAAGCGTGTATGCATTTATGCTTACAAGTATTAGTATATGTTGTTTATTACGTTACATTTGTAGAATATGCATTGATGATATCAAACTACATGTGTCACTAATTATAATTTTTTGTATACACTGCACCAACATGACATGCATTCTTGGTATAGTAAAGACTAAGTCATTACAATATATGTTTTACTGATTATAGTCATTGTGTATATTATTACATACACTGCATGTGTTATTGTACATATATATGTTCTCAATTGTTTTTTCTCTTTCGGTATATTCTTGTTTGATTTGTTTTCACTTAATTAAGGTCTACCTTTTTGTCAAAGTTCAAACGCGTGAGGTAAAGAACTAAACTAAACAACAAATATACATTAAATCTAGTTTTTCTCATTCAAATTTCATTTTGTTCATATTAGCTTGGTAAATACGAACGGAATCAAAATCACGCTTTTCACATGTGGTTCTAATTTTGACAATGTTCATATATATAGTCCAATTTTTCTCGGTGCAATTCTGATTTTGAACTCATTTGATTTCATTTGTGTTCAAATATTGTTGGAATCTTATTTTGATTATAAAGATACATACGTGATAATTTGTCCCCAAGTGAACGGTTTAACCATTATTGTGATGTAAATTGAAGAACCACTTTCAGCATTCGATTAAGATCTCATTGCATAAAAGAAAAAAAAATTCTTATAAAATCTTTTGTTCTTAAATTTAGGGATACTATATATAGCCAAACTTACGTAGAGAAATATAAGAACCGTCTAATATGTACATTGTGTTTGACAAATATAATAAGAGTTAGATGTTGGGTACTGTAACTGTAGTAAACGCCTGAGCATCATAATTAAAGCAAAAGTTACAAGTGTTGATACGATCTTATATTTAAAAGTTGATATTGTTTGAGTTTTAGAATATTGAATATTGTCAACAATTGAATTCGTTTCTTGAAAGTTTTTGTTGTTGACAAAAGAGGGTCTAATAAATACTTGGGTAAACCTGCAAAACTTACCTGCCTTGGGTACACTGAACTTTTGAAGGATAAAAATGCATTGAATTTGTGTTTAGATGATTCAACAAGGAACCAAATAAAGGGCATTGCTCATCACTCGCCACCTACAACCCCTCTTTGATGACTAAAGACAAAACTCTACTTCAAACCCTACCACCCTCCTCAAATTAAAATCAATTTACATCCACATACACTTATATATTTCTTGAAAAGTTGTCACCAATTAATCTTTATAAAATTTCACAGGATTCTATCGTTCACATTAACTAACTAGACTTGCTTTTTATTTAGCTTTATATGTTAATATACAATTATACTACTTAAATTCATATTTAAATTAATTTAATGAAACCAAAACGGGTCAAGGGTGTCTGTTGGTACCTAAAGAAAAATAATATCTTGTTTGATCCTTTAACTATTATATATACTTGCGGTAGAGAAAAAACTTACGATAACATCTGAACAAGAAGTTCTAGCTCTGTCACATGCGTCTTTATCTTTAATTATATAAAGCATTGGAAGTTCTCCGAATGAAGTTAATTAACTAACTGGCATGTCCCTAATTAAAGCTCTAATATACTCTAATATAAACAAAATATAATATAATGATCTTGTAAACAAAAATAAAACTCATATGTTTATAAAGATGATGCTGATAGACAAATTAAGTGTCAATAAAAAACAAAAGACGTGTTGAAAACTTTCCAAAACATGTTAAAATATTTGAAAATTCGTACTCGAAATTAGTAAGTGTTAGTTGGAATTCTAGAATCCCAGAGTTGCAACATAATCACCCTTTTCCAACTCAACAAACAATTTTAAACCCACCTAAAAGAATTAATTATGGAAAACCCTAAATATATATACTCATGCAAGATAACTTTCTAGACTTTATGTTATACTCAAATATCAAAAGCATGTTTATTATAAAATGTAATATATTATATATATTTAATCAATTATATAGAGATATGCAAAAAAACAATTATACAAGATACCTATGCGAAATACAATTATGATCATAATTATACAAATAAACCTAACCACATCGTATGTTTTAACTAATTATATGATAGTTGAAACTATAATAAACCCTAACTAATATATTCTATCTGGTATATATATAATATTTGTCACTACCAACCAGATTGTACGTGGATCATATTACCATATGATCTCCCATGTTATACTAGTTTAAAAAACCTATAGAATTCAACAAACGCAACTACCTTAATTATGATTGAAGGATGCATGTCAACCCATCAAACTTGATCACATGTTTGCTTTTGAACAAAATCAAGTAATTATCAACTTGAGTTTGCAACATTAATATAATCAAAGACTAAGTTGATATGTGCATGCAATTCAATTGATCAAAGTAAGGGTAGATTTAATTAGAAACTTATTTAGGTTTTATATATTACTATTAAACAAGTGATGGAGGTCCAAACTTATATCACAAAAGAAACAAAATAAAAGTGGTAAAGACACTAAACACTACTATTGTTTTTCACCACCACCTCACCTTCATTCTTTGTACACAATACTTTGTTCCCATTTTACCCTCAAGTCAAACCACAAAACAACACACTGGGAACATTAAATCCCATAAAGATCTCACCTTTGTAGCCAAACTGCAATCTTTATGATCAACACATGACATCTTTAAGCAGCTTGTACCTTCGGGTACTAGTTTTCGGTGACGGAGCTCCAGTCGAAGACGACGATTTCCCCTTTTCAGAACCCTCTTCACGATCATGTTGCTTGATCTTGTAACCCGAGTATTCGGACCGGTTACTGACCCCGGCTTCGGCTTTTGAGCTCGATTTCTTTGATGAACCACTGGGTTTGGTGGCCCGGTTCATATCCGCTTGGCACCAATCGCATAACTCCGGCGAATCCGATGACTCGTTATAGTAGTTGCTACAATACCTGTTAGAATATTATTTCATGAGAAAATAAACTGGTAATTAACAAAAATAGTTAGAATCTTTAATTGAACAAGTGTGATGTGATTATTAGGATTTTTTGTAATTTATTATTAGGGTTGAACTTGGTTTCATTTTAAACTTTATGTATCGTAATCACCCTTTAAATCAAATATCTTTATTATTTTACGTGCTATCAAAGCCATCCTAAGCTCTCTATGGTACTATTAATACACACAAATGCTTACACAAATACTAAGCATATATATTCCAATATACAAAAATAGTTAAAAGATTTTATGAGGAGAACAAAAGGATTTGCAGGAACTACACATGGGGTAGTGTAATACTGGTCAACAGAAAATAGTACAAAGGTGATTAATTTATATAAATGAATTAATAAATAATAATAATAATAATTACTTGGTGAAGAAGATGGTGGCGGTGGTGATGGTGGGGTGAGGCGGTGGCGGTGGAGGTGGTTGTAATAGTAACAAATCACCACCTCACACATACGCAACCGATGATGTGATAGAAAGATTGCAACTTTCCTCAAGATTTATGAAAAAAAACTCAAATTTTAACAAACAAACATCTGGGTATGTCTTGATTCATCAAAAGATCCATCTTTATCATATATACACATAAAGATTATAAAGATCGAGTATCATGAATATATAACATCAATATGAACAGCAGTGTGTGTGTGTGTGGGGGGGGGGGGGGGGGGGGGGGGGGGGGGGGGTTTGTGTGTGTGTGTGTGTGTGTGTGGTGGAGACATACGAGTGTTGGAAGCGGTGGTGGCAGTTGATACATCGGAAGATCTTGTCAGGAAAACCGACGTCACCACACATACAACACACTCTTTCAACATCCACCATTTGACTACCTGAAACTAGAGAGAGAGAGTAATGGAATAGGGGTGTGTGTGTGTTTATGTATGTGTGTGTGTATATATATGTGTGTATATGATGATGATGATGATGATGAATAGATGTATAGATAGATATATACGTGTGTGTGTGTGTGTATAGAAAGCAAGCGTAGGTGTGGGGTTTAAGTGTTTAACAGGTCGATGTCGACCACAGGTTTCTTGCAGTCGTTTTCAGTTATGGAGAGAGAGAGCGAGAGAGAGAGAGAGAGAGAGAGAGATGAGAATAATATTATTATTATTTCAAAATGACGATTATGTCCATGGATGGAGACATGTAGATTGTAGAAGTCTCATTAAGAAAATACTTTTGTTAAACCATCAATGGCAATCTAAAAAGGATGCAATCTAATAGCTTTTTTACGCTCTCCAAACAAAATGAATATTTAAAAAACAGTTGGTGAATTATTTAGCTATAACTTAGTTTATCTTCGTTTGTTTTTCTAACTAAACAAATGTAAACAAAAATTTTTGTCATGAAAAAGGTACACGAATAGAGGTCGTGATCGTTTAATTATGTTGTTACGTTCGTTTTTTTTACGTTTGTTGGTGTTTGTTTCTATCCTCAAATTAATATATGTATGTCTGTGTTAATAGTGTTTGTTTAAGTTCTTTTGTATTGTTTGTTTATTTAATAAATGAATGAATACAAACAAATTTTCTTTCTTAACATATATATCTGAACACACGATTTTATTCGCTTAGATGTTCGTGAATTGTTCATTTGTTTATTCACAACCTAACAAAAACCTAAGATTTACGGTGATTGGTAAAGAAAATAGTTATGATATAATCTTTTCACAACCATTTTATCACATGTCACTATTATAACAAGTCTATTATTTAATAATAATATTAAATGCCAATGATATTGTATGTCATTTTTAAATTATTAAACAAATATTTAAATTAAAAACATGTTTTCTTTTTAGTGAAAAGCTTAATTTTGTTTGAAACAATATTTTATGAATTATGAAATTTTTTAACAGAAATAATTTTTTATACGACAATGTTTATCATTTTTAAAAAATGACAATGCTTATCATTTTCTAAACAAAAATTTTTAAATGCGAAAGTTTAGAAATTATTGCTATTGTTTTATTAATTGAGGTATTATATAAATTTGCAATTATACCTTATCTTATATAATAGTTTTATACTTATAAATATTGATTGATAACTTTTAACTTAATTTTTTTATTCAACCTGTATGATAAAAAAAATTTTAAACGGATAAAAATAATATCACTTGCAAGATCAGACATCAAAATGCTGTTATAAATTAAATGAGATTAGGTAAAAAAATGGAACACGATTTTTGTTTTTTTTTCAGCAAAATTAATGGTTTATATACGTAAGTCCGTACAACTGGTGTAGACCTTACCTAAAATGTTATTGTCAATTTCGGTAATTAAGAAAAGAATCAAAGATAACTTATACTATGATACAAACTGATAAATTTCAAAAATAATTTTCTTCACGTGTGTTTTCCTTGTAAATAATTAATAGGAGAACACGTTGTAAATCTTAAATCGAGGGTGAATCAAGACTTTAGGATTCGTCTGTTACTACTCGTGGATGGCGGTAGTAATTATCATTTCAAGCATTTACAAGTTTGAATTTAAATATTTACTTTTTAAGCAAAATTTAGATTATTATTGAACCACTTTTTATTTCAAGAATCAAAAGAATCATAGATTTATATAAATGTAAATTAAGTTGGTAACACTTGAGTTGTTTTATATATTATATTATATGTTGAAATTTGAACTTAAATAAATCAGTGGTTCTTTTGATTTGGTAATTAAAAATAATTCTGTAAAATCCTAATTCTCTTTGAGTGTTAGGTTTAACGAATTAAAAATAATTCTGTAAAATCCTAATTCTCTTTGAGTGTTAGGTTTAACGAGCTCTAGATAGGAAAAAAAATAAATAAATGAACATGATAGGAGGGACTTATAGAGGTTTGATCACTACGTATGACATACGTCTTCTTGAGGCAACTAAGACGTTTTTTTTTCAACGGCTGATTAGTAATTAGAAATTAATACACCTAGCTAGTAATAATTCATCAATGCCAAGGTTTGAATCTTAAACCTTCAAAAAAGACAAAGTCTCTCATCTCCTTTTAAACCACTAGGCCAAATGATCATTGGTGGGTATAAACGTAGCTAGGCTCAAATTAACACAATGTCAGGTTTTTTTTAACATAAATTGGAATTTTTATTATCTAAACTATTATTTATTGGCTGATAATAAACCAAATAACTAACAATTTTGTCAATGATAATCCTAACCTTTTTTTATTGCCAACAACAATTTTTGAAGTATGATCATCATTGATTTACACTTAATTTTCATTCGATTTTATTTTAGGTAGTTGTCTCTTTCACAATCATCATTTGAGTATATTGAGTGGAAATCATACATAACCTAATGAATGATTATAATAATAGGATTGCACTTGGTAACGAAAATGAAAATTTAAATTATCATTTGTCAAACTGATAGTATGAATTATTATCGGTAAGTATGTCATAATTTGAATTATAAAACTCAATTGCTTTTTTCTAAAGAATAAAACACCAAATTAGATTAACAAGAAAATAATACAATGTTTCATGTTTGTATGGTATTTCTTATGTGTACCACAAATTCCTTATTGTTTTATAAGATACTTGAATAGTAAGTTTTGCATTCGAATGGATGCTCCAAGCACCTAGGGTATATATCTAAACCTAAATGATACCGTAAATCCAAAGTCATACCCTACAACCTAAATATATAATCTTTAGCAAGAACCATTAATCACTCTCACTTTATATATATGGGACTAGCCTTTTCATCTATTTGCTCTCACGTACATTTTTTGTGTTATTCTCATTCTCATGTCAAATGATTCCAAAACCAAATCACCTTTATGGATATGTTGTTTTATAAGTTCACCAAATGTTATGAAAAAAGAGATGGATGTGATTGATATAATTGTCTCAATGAGAATAAGATTTATTCTGTAACCCTTTTTAGAAAAATTTGGAATGAATTTGTTACTGCGTATTTTTTAACAAAGGGATGATTCATACTATTATGTAGATCACCTTGTAATACTTATTTGTGTTGTAGTTTATATATAAATATAAAGATGATTAATAACAATAATAGTAGTGAAGGAAAAAAGCTTTCAACGAACAATTGACGCACCTTAGTTATTAATTTATTAGTTACGTCATTGCCCTAAGTATAAAAAAATAACAAGAGGTAAAATAATATGTTGATGGCAAGGGGAGGGGAATCATCACAAGAATGGGTAGACATATGTGTAGCTAAGAGAGAATCACGAAAGCATTTTCAGACGTATTATACATACGCCTATAGCAATATCATAGGTAAATTATGCATATAGCAACGAGTTATTCAACATCATGGTGACTTGTGATTTTGGTTGGTAGTTTACTTTAATCCATTAAATTGTTATGTTCTACTTAGAATATATTAGAGAACTCATACGTGAAACACGAATTTCACAATTGCTCACAAACTATAATATTTTGGTTACATGATGAAGAAACATTTATGTGGGTTCATGAATGAAACTTTATAATAACATAATAACCAATAAATGCATGAAACAAATGCATTCTTATTCAATATGATGGTTAAACACTTGAAGTCAAACAAATGAAGATCGTACATTGTTCAAGGTATGTGGGTGACATATATTAATGTTGATATAATAATATAGAGTGAATACCAGAACATCAAAGATTAACTCTTGACTCTATGATCCTTACTTAAGCTCTAGGCGATTTAGCTAATATCCTTTATGAGACTAGTAGGTAATTAAAAACCTCTTTGGTAAGTTACCTAAGAAAAACGAATATTGTTTAATGCATCATACTTATTATACTCTTGTATGTTATTACTTTCGTTTAATTAGTGATAGAATGCAATTAAAAGTGTGGTAAGAAACTTGATAAACTATGTAACTTAATCAAAACTTCTAGTACTCTATCTTCTTAATCTTCTTTTCTTTCTGTTCCTAATGATCCTGTTATACGAGCAATATATACATGAAAGATTAATGAACTTATAATTAGAGATTTAAAACTGATGAAAATTGTAAACCTTGTATCCTAGGAATCGAAAAGTATGATTAGATTCCTTCTCACATACTGCAATGGGCCCACGAGGGAAGAAATTATGAGGACCATGGTACACTTCTTAGACCATTAAAAATTAGTGGGAAATTATTAAAGGTGCAAAGAGCCCAATCCAGAAAATGGGACCTAATTTCAACCACTACATAGAAAAAGGTGACCCAAACATCATCATATCGGGCTATCCGGTACTTACTATTTTGGTTCGGTTTTTATTTAAGACTATATTTAAAAATTTCAGTATTCGGACCGGTTCGGATCTAAGATGAAACCAATTTCTTTGAATAATTTGTTTTTCTAACATGAAATGAAATGTTAGTTTGTATTTATATTTTCAAACTATGAAGCCAAATATTTCTATTTGGTTAACAGCCTGGTTTAGAACCGAACTAGTTCTAAATCAAACAGATTGTATAAAATAGAATTAGAAAATTTATATTAATGCAATAAGAATCCAACTATTTGAAAAAAAGTTATTAGAATATTAGGTTTATTAAAATTCACTTTTAATAACTTTGGATCCATTTAACATGTATACTCCATTTGGGTTTCATTCTAGTTAAGTTTTTAAAACAGTGTAATATTATATATTTTTATATTTTTAGCTCTAACGAATAAGAAGTCCCCAAAATTAGTTAAAACGGTAAAATCTCAAATCATTTATACAAAAAGGAAAAAAAGATAACAGTGTAATAACTAACATATCAAATGTTTTGGTATCACCACAAAATTATATACAAAGAAATTAGCAGAACAGAAGTTTGAGCTTATATGACCAACAGATTAGCTCTCTATATCAATGTGGTCTTCAAAGATTTAAGTGTAGGGAGATCAACACCTCAATGCTAGAGAAAACAAGCACGTGGAATTATGGAAACCATAAGAATTAAGGATCAAACGGGTTAAACAACATAAATTAGCTTAGAAGGAAACGGGTCAAAATTCATCAAATTGTAAGTCAACCTCCTTATGCAAAATAGATTGTTATTAATATAATATAATTTCTATAATCTATAAAGAGTTGTTAATTTTTTGAAGAAAAAGCTATTGATCAAGTCAACCCAGCCCGTTATGTTTTGATTTCTACCAAAAGTTACCTGTTTCCATTTAACGAACCAGCCCGTTTTGCAGCTATACATAGAATAAAGTTTATAATTACCTCTCACTCTTTCCACTGGTAAGGAGCGCGATCTACAACCAGATAATCTCCACGTATATCTTTAGCAACTCGAATATCATCATCCAAGTATACTGAATCAAACCTGATCCAAGATACAAGAATAGACACATATCTTGGTTACTGGTCAAAAAGAAAAGTATATTTTGACTTTTGAAGTCAAAGAGAATACTTTATAATTTGAAACTGAAATGAATTCTATGTCTTATACTACAAATGGTACAACTACATTAACCTATAAAATAAATGTTACAAATATGAACTTGTCATATTAAAATTGGATTGAAATTAATATCAATCTTGGATTCTAAAATTTGTTTCTTGGACTTCAAGAACAGATCTATCTCAATTGAGATGGAATGACCCATTGTTGGGTAATGGAGTAAATATGTAACAACCTTTATTCAGTCCAAGAATAAGGAGCGCGATCAACAACTAGATAATCCCCTCTAATATCCTTTACAACCCGTATCTCTTCGTCAAGGTACACAGACTCAAACCTACAGAAACATAAGACTTCAATTTATTCATGAAAAGATGAACAAAAGATCGAATATAAAATCCCATGAACTTACTCTCTCACACCCAAATAAGAGAAAGTAAGTTTAGCATAAATCCTTAGTTGCTAAGCATATGACTTGACACATTGTTAGGTAATTTAAAGACTCTTCAAACCGACATATTCCTTTTTGTTATAAAAACAGATATGCCATTTGACATCTTTAAAGCAAACATCTGATTATGATCAAGGTCAGTGTTTGACATTGTTGCCTTAAAACAGAATCCCATTTATTCCAAGGGTATTTGTTGTGATTTGACAAAATCTCAAACAAACATGGACCAGAAATTAATCTAAACCATAATAAATGGACATGGAAAAAGAAATGATCAGGACCACAGCAAAATTAAAGCTGCACCTAGAAATTCAGAGCTGCATTTGTGATGGTAGGGCGGGATGCAGACACGAGATAAGTGGTTTTAAGCAATTTATGAACACCAGATTTACACCCACACCATCCAAACTACTTACCTTGTCAAGTTGCCACAATGCTCCCTATATCCCCCTCAAAGGTCGGTCTTGAGAACAAACCACACCCATTTTCTCTTTCCAATTTTCATTTCAAGTGCCTCACTTTGGAAATCAGTATCGCATTCACATCATCCCCAACTTAGACACATCTAAAGCTCTCACTAAAAGAACTCAGACACATAAACTGTAATATATGTACATACACACACGCGTGCACACGCACACACATATATATGACTTTCAAACTTACCAAAAAAACAATCAATACAACTTTAATGCCCCTCCTACACAAATCTAAATGTTAACCTTTACTTGGAAATTAAACTTCAATTGGAACACAATCCTTAGTTAAGCATGAGATGGCACTTAGCAAATTACATTGTAGTTCATCACATGCAAACATAACAAAAGCACAAACATAATAGCATTTTACCAAAGGTACATTCACAAGTAACTAGAAAAAAAAAGCTTCATAAAACTCACCATCCTTGACCAAATGGTGGTAACGGAAATTCCCAGCCTTTTCCACGTAAAACGGCACTTGTAAACCTATGAAAAACATGTTGACCATCTTCACTACATTAACAGTGAAGCAATTTTGCAGAAAGTATTGTATTTCTTCAAGGAGATCAATCAAAATTTGTTATAACTAGTCATTCTAGTCTGAGAAGAAGGTATCACACTCAAGAAAAAAGCCTATGGAGAAGATTTGAAACTCTAAAGAATTATACATATATGACTCCTATGGTAAACCTTTTCTAAATCCAAATTTGATATGGATTGTGTTAGAATTTAATGTCAAGAGTTTTACATTTGCAGTTTTACAATGGTTACAAAAGGAGTCAAAAGAGTGTCAGTTTTTGAACATGAAATCATGTGTTTGACCTCAAAAGTCAAATCAGAACAAAGCAACAAAAGCCAAAGACAACATATATCAACTTACAAACATCCTCATTAAAAATTCAATCAAACCTCAACAAAATCACTTTGGCTAAACCTTAAAAGTGTTATTCTCTTAAGTTCAAACTTTCCAAGAAATTCCTATATCGAACTCAATTTTGATGCGAGTTATGTTACAATTCAAGCCTCAACAATCATCCATTGCAGCATACAATGGTTATGAACTCAAACACAATACGGAAATCAATCTCAAAAAACATAAGAATTTGCATCAATATTGAACCTCAAATCATCTATTTGCCCTCAAAAGTCAAATACAAAACTCAACAACACAATGCCAATCAATTCCCCAAAATCCCACTCACTTCACATAGAAATTGATCATCTTTTATCAATATTATAAACACCCCCCTAATCAATTTAAGCTTGAATTCATCTGTTCATACAACAGATGCAAATCAATCAAGTATATATATACCATATCACCATACCTAAAATTGACACGTTGCGATGAAGCAATCTCCATCTCCGATCGAACAAAGAAAACCCCATCAGGAGGAAACGTAATCACATTATTCAAACTCCGTTTCTCCACATCAATCACCTGCAACACATCTCCAGCTTCCGTCCCGAAAACGCTCGCGTTCTTGATGATAAACAGCTGTTCTTTCTCGGTGGTCCAGAGCAATCTCCACGTACCAGAGAGTGAGTCGTTAGTGGTGATTTGGTCACGGTTGATTGACGCAATTGCGTCGATGGCGTCGGTGATTTGTAAGAGCTTTTGGGGGTCGGATTGGGTGGTGATGCCTCTGTTTTGATCGGAGATTAGGTTAATTAGGTTGGATTTAGCGGAGGTGAGTGATGGAGATGTGAGGGATGATCTTGTGATTAGGGTTTTGTGTGTTTTTAGGGTTTGATTAATGGGGTTGAAAGAGGAGAAGGTGTTGGAAATGGCGGGAAGGAGTGATGATGTCGCCATGGGAGTGGAGGGAAGAAGATGATAAGTGTATGGTTGTTGGGATTTCATAGTTTTATATCATAGTTCAAAAGTAATTATTATTATTATTATTATTTTAAACAAGCATTTTTGAACTACATCAACAACTAAGTGATCTTTTATTTATATTTATTTTGACTCTCCGAACTTAATCATACAAAAACATCTTATGCTATAAGAAAGCTTTCTGTATTAGATTTGAAGCTGAAACCTTACCTTACGTTTTAAAAATTACATCCGATCATTAGGTTACAAAACTTTACGCAATAAAAATTACACCCGATCATTCGGTAAAAGAATGACTGTTTTTATTTGTTTATTAATAAATTGGTGATTATTCATTTTTATGAGCATATTAAAAGAAAAGTAAATTTTTGATAATAAATCAATACTAAGTCGATATATACAGCTATTTTGATGGCAAAATGAATCTATCTATGTCAATAAAAAAATATTTATGTAGGTCACTTCTTATGATTATAGAGTTTCTAAATTTTATATATTTGTTTCCCTCTCCTAATAAATATTACACAAACTACAAATTATATTATTTAATTTATTCATATTAAATATTTTTTATTAAATTATAAAGGCAAACAATGTTGCTTACGTTGCGGGGGATGCCCGGCCTGCTTCCCGCCCGAAAAAAATATTTCTACAAATGCAACTTATAAATAAATAATTTTGTTATAAAATAAGAAATTATTCAAAAAAAATCAATTTTTAAAAAAATACAATATTTTAAAACTTGTGGCATTTAAAAAATAAAACTCTTATGAAACAAAAATAATCAAATTTCATAAGTTATAATAAAGAAGTTATTAAAAGAGACACTTTTTAAAAACAGTTTGCTTTAAAACAATTTGTTTAAAAACCAACTTTTTTGAAAAAAAACGAAAATTGAATTAAAAAAAGTTTAAAAAATGATATCGTTTTTTTATCATTCGTACATAATATTAATCATATCTTATATCAAAAGATCATTTTAAAATTCATTATTTTCTATTAATAATTATTTAATGTTTTATTTATTCAACGTAAGTAATACACGGGATGCTAACCTAGTTTATTATAAAACAAAACTTCTAGCAAAAAAAACTAGAAATTGAAAAAATATAAAAATATCATTACATTATATTATAGTTACATCATGAGACCAACTTATATCCTGGATATTAGACCTATAACGTACCGGCCAAAACAATAAATATTTATATCCTCTACTAACTTGCATCTTAAAATGGTTTTGCTGTCGAAAATCTTGTCATTTCTCCTATTCCACATTAGCCATATTAAGTTCATAAAAACTGTCGCTAAGATAATGTAAAATTAATAAGAAGATACTATAAAATAAAAGTAATATTAAAAGAAATCAATATTATTTGTTAATATCGAAAAGACTATTTTAGTTTTTAGTTAAAGATTTATATATTTTTCTAATTTATATATAAGCATTATGAGATGAATCATCTCATAAAGTTGAATGGTCTGAATGAGAAATACGGAAGTTCTTAGGAACAAAATGTCATTGTTTAATGCTCTATTGTAAGATGTAAAATATACGAGCTTTTTGTGAGTGAAAAGTAAATTGAAATCGTACTAGATGGAATGGTTAAATTTCAATTTTAGTTGGTCATGCTCTAATCTTTTTCGTTGCTCCCTATTATACTTTATGGTTACAACTTAGCAACTCGCAAGTTGTTTTTTCCGAATAATACTTCTTTCTTTAAAATAAATCTCATGAAGTTGAAAACATATACCTTAATTATAAATTACTACAACACATATCATTGATATGTTTCATTATTAAAAAATATAAGCTATGAAATGCTTTAATCTCAAGTTTACTTCAAACTAGACGTCGAGGGTAAATTCATATATTTTTTTCCTACACAGAAAGAAAACTCAAGGTAGTTTCAATGTTATGATTATAGGTGAAGGATTCGTCTACTCATGCTATGTATCATAGGTCTCTTGATCAACAAGATCATAAGGTTGAATTGTCGAATTATAACTTTCGGGTTTTGATGAGGTTGATCAAACTCTAACGTATTATAATCATTTTAAATCAATGAATTTCATGTAAAGAATTTTCGTATTTTTTTTAATAAAATCATCACAACTGTATTTCGTAGAACTATCACTCGTAACCTTTCGGATATGGGGTATCGTTAAGAATGAAAAAGAGAGTGGCTCGACATATGGGCACACGTGCATTGGTTGACTCCAAATTGAATGGTTTCATGTGCCTCGTTGTCATGATTCTAAATTCCTTTTGCACTTAATTACACCTAGTTATTGGTGAACACACACCCACTTGTTTCATCATTTATACGAGTTGTTACTCTACAACTTTGATTTTTTATGTGTCTTGTGAAGGGTAACGTTTTTCCTTGAGGTGGTAGAAATTAAGTTCATATAAACATATATAATTGATGTTTTATACTAACACATATCGGTTATAAACACCAAAACAAAATGATAAACATATCATCGTTTAAATTAAAAGATTTAAAGACTATATATATTTTGATCATTTTATATATAACTTGTGTCACTTTACAATGTGACTGATAAAACAAAGACATAAATTGTTAATATAAAGTCATAAATATTGTCTTTAAGTGTATTTACACACTTATAACTTGTAAAATATTATTTTTTTTTTATAACATAAGTTTTTCATAAATAACATATAATGTTTTAAGCATGTATTTTTATATATGTGCTTGTGATAATCTAGAAATCTAAAACGGATCTATGGAATTACACTAAGATTTTAGTTATCGTATTAATATCATTTTACCCGCCGAATGCTAAATGAAAGTAAAAACATGAGATTAAATAAATCTAGAAGCACCATTAATTTAGGCAAACATAAAACTCTAAATTAACTCTAATTTAAATCAAAATCTAAGTTAACCTCTAATTTAAATCAACTGTATCCTCCAATCATAAAACTCCACAAACACAAATTAAATATAGTATTCTTCATATGATCAAAATGTTATTAGCATTACTTTGATGAATGTAATTAGTGAAGAAAGAATAACAATTAAAAAACATTTTACTTGTTATTGGGATTAATGATGATTAAAAATGTTTAACAGTTGTAACAAACGAGTGAGCACATGAGGGAGCACGTGACTTGTTTGTTTGCGCCTTATGATAATCATCCCACACCCTATCTTTCACTCGCAGGTGACTCAATAGTGTCGGTCACGTGATTCTTCTTTTGTTTATCTTAATTAAAAGATCGTGGCATCCAATGTTAATTTGTTTTACAAGGTTACATAATTGAGTATAAAATAGATATTAATATGATTATTAAACTAATTCATTAAAGAACATAAGCTAAAATATTATTTGTTGAGTATTGTTTTCGTTAGTTGATAGTTGAGTACAGAAGATGCCGATGTTATGTATCAAACTATTGGCTGTTGATAGAAACCAAAATATGGATAACTATAACTTTGCATTTATTAATCGATCTAACTCAAAGCTATTGACTAAAAACATTGACAACTATCTATACCTGCAATTTGATGAATAGTGGCAACATAACAAACCTTAAGAGAACCAGGTAACATTATATCTCATTACAAGAAATAAAAGCTATGGCTACGACAATTTGTTGTTGCGATAGGGTGATGTTGTCGTTGTAGGCTATGGCGACGAAATGTCATCACCATAGACCTATTCATCACAGTCTTGTTGTTATAACCCATTTTATTGTTGTTGCCAAAACGCTAGTCGCCACAAATGTCTATCCCGATGAATGTTCTTACCAGAGAGTTGTCGGCAAAGAATTTCCAGTATTTTATTAGAATAAAATGTGTATAGGTCTTTAAATGATTAATGCGCTGATGGAAAACATAATTAATACCAGCTAAATAATAGGTACCACTATTATGTCGCTTTAAAGAGTAGGACAAGTCACTCACATATGTAACTCCATCATAAGTTATATAATCCATATGAGCTCTACAGCAACATGAGCCAATGCTCGGTTCTACACATTAGTACTAGAACATAGGGTTGGCAAAATAGGTCTTATTGTGATTAACAGGTTAGAGATGACGCGCGTAACTTACGTATCAAACATGCAGAAGACTTGTTTAACTACCTATATATTACGTTTATAATTTTTTTATATGTTTTTATGAACCAAGAATGTAAAATAATGAATCTAGCCTCTTGATATTATTTCTAAAAATGTAAAAATAATATTTTTTTATTAAACATGTTTAGTCGTTTCATAAACAGATCGGTAATTACCAATCTTACTAAAACGGGTAACGTTGTATTGTTTCTTGGAGCTACAACTAATAATGTTGGATCCAAGAAAAACATAATAACTCGAAGTCGTCTATCATCTGAGCGATTTGCCCAGCCAGTCAACATCGCGTAGCCTTAGATGTTGTAACTGCTAAACCATGTCTGTTAGCCTTTTTCTTTAATAGTTAACAATCAAGAGCTGCCCTTGAAAGATTGAATTCATTTGAAAAATAAGTGAAGCCTTGCAGTAGTTTGGTATGCGAGTGTGCAAAGTTCAAACTAAAAAGTTGCAAGCTCGATCGGGTATCTCGAGTCGATTCAACTGCTGAAAAGAGTCCTCCCTCCTCGTATATTGCATTTATTTAGAAACAAAGGTTAGATTTGAAGAATTATTCTAAGTAGGCAAGTTTTACAAGTGTGTATGGTATGTAAGTGAAAACTGAAACCATGTTGTTTTATAGATTTTCTGATAACTTTTTTTCTTTTTGAAGAACGATAAATATTTATTAATACTCCACAAACAAAGTAAGTCTCCAACCTACTCCTCCGGCAAATAACTAGAGGGATAGATTCTTATAATAGCCCCAAACTATTACATAAACTAGAATACATCAAACGAAAACCATTTTACCCAATCATAACCGTAGTTCTTTGCTCAATTGAGTGTTCAAAAAACCGAAATTCAAAAATAACCGAAATCCGATCCGTGTACAAATCCGAAAAAACTTATCCGAGTCCCTATTCAGATATTCAGATCGGATCTCCTCCAAATCTAAATTCCTTATTGAGATTACGAATCGGATGTCAAATATCATAATTTTGTATTCGAATATTTATTAAATCGAATAAGAATCATATTATGTTTTTAGCTCAATACTCATTACCGTATTACCCAACTACCTATTATGTTTTAAGCTCAATACTCTATAGTCTTGATAACTTCTAGAGCTCTGATCCTAAACACTACACAATAACTGATTGATCTAAATTAGAGATTTAATTCTTTCGGTTCCATACAATTACTCATTATGTTTGTATTTTTAATTTGTGTTTAGGATAAAATTAAACCTTTTGGTTTATATGTTATACTGTAATTTTAAACTAATAAAATTTTAAGAATAAAAAGTTAACTAAAAAAATAGGGACAAAAATAGAAAAAAATGTTATTTGGTTTATTCGAAGTTATCTGAATTCGATCCGAATTGAATTCGGATAGATTCATATCGGATAGAGATATCCTTCACTTGGATCGGACTGGATTTCGGATAGGTCCCTGAAATTTTCAAATCTGAATAATCCATTGTCCAATCCGATAAACACTCCTAACCCTGGTAAAGTTTCGAATAACTACGAGATGCTACATGACATATTATGGCAGATAGCTATGGTGATTTGGCAAAAATTGCCAAAGTTATGTGACTTAGACCAATGGATGTCAACATTCGTGATTTGGACTAGCGAATCTCTACTAGTTAGCACTACATAAACACCATTTACATATGTAAGTAGATACTTTCAACCATGATAAACTTTGAATTGCCTTTAAAACGTGTTTTTATTTCTTACAAAAATGTGGTAGTTAAACTATTTTTTTAGTTGCAAACCTTACTAAAATAATAATTCACACTCATGTTCTTCTTAATTTTTAATGTGGTTTCCCCCTTTTTTGTTTGATCTACACATCCATAGTAACACCAGAGAATAAGAGATGTTACAAATCTTACACTCAAACTTTGTGACTGTGTTGAAGGCGATGATAGAAGGAAAAACACACACATAAAAGAGGGTGGTAAGTATATGAAAACTAGAATTAAGATCTCTGTGTTGCGGGAGGCGTAAAATCGTACAAAATAACACTAATGTCACATCACCATTAATGATCATCAAAACTAAAATTGTGGTATGTTATTTTGATAAAATAATACCAAAGCGTAAAACATTTATAAAAATATAACTTAAACGATTAAAGACTCATGTGTTGCAACGAACCTGTTAAAGGGGGAAAATAGATGTAAAAGCGATAAACCACATACACATGTTATTTGTGTTAACTCACGGATTTTGAACGAAACGTAAAACGAACCATAAAATTGATGAATTGCACATGCATGTTTGTGTCGTGTTAACTTGCAAAAACTAGAACGAATATAAGACAAAAGATAGCAATATATGAAAAATATAGAGGACCAAAGTTGAACGTATAAAATTTTATGAGATTAAATTAAAAGGATGAAGGGTTTTGAGTTTAAAGTAAAAACAATCAAATATTAAAAAGTTATCTTGTAAAATATGAAATATTTGGATTAAAAATAAAAAGTCAATTGTTTTTTTTTAATCTTCTATGCATAAAATAAAACACCATTATAAATAAAAAATTTGATAATTAATTTAATATAAATTATCTTGATTTACACAAGGTAAACATAAAAGATAATGATAATAATAACCCATCACATGGATTAATTAACATCTACTAGTCATATATACCCGCAGATGTGACTTCACTAACGTCAATGGATGTCGTTAATACCTCCCACACGCATCCGGTGACAAGGTATACAACATCCGCTAGTTAGACCAGCGAAACACGAACAACCAACATGGTTTTGGTTTTCACCTACAAAGTACAAACCCTACATGCTTGTAAAACTCACCTACTTTAAAATAATAAAAAAAAAAAAAAAAAAAAAAAAAAAAAAAACCATAAATTTTGTATAAAAAATAAGTTGTGGATCAGAGTCGTCACATTGCATGGTCACTCTCCCCACGTTCCATTGCTCCCCACCCCTACAACCCTTCTTCCCAAAGCTACGTATTATATACCCTCACTCACTCCTTCGTATCCTCACCTTCTATCTTCAAATTTCAATTCCTCCGTCGTATTCCGCCACCACCACCACCGGCGACCGCCATTACCACCGCCACACCTCCGCCATCACCAACTGATTTTAACGGTAGAGATGGACATTTACGGAATGTCGTCGTCCGATTTCGCCGGAGTTGACGAGCTACTCAACTTCTCCGACGACCACGGCGACGTATTCTGCTCCTCCGCCACCGATTCACTTCATCAACACCACAACAACAGCTACAACACCTACAACACCTCCTCTACCACCGCCAACGCCTGTCATTTCCGTTACGGTGGTAACAACGACGACGGAAACAACAACGATGAAATTGCTAACAACTACCACCACCACCACCACTCGACGGACTTCACCGACGACCTCTGCGTTCCGGTAAGCATCCAACACTCATCCGATCTGATTTCACCTTCTGTTTGCACTTTAATTTTGAAAACAATCACAAACATGAAAAACCTAATCGGAGTCCTTAACGGTTGATTGATTCGTATAGATCGAAGCATTAATTGTAGATATAATCATATAACGATTTGCTTCACGTTTTGGTGAAATTGTAACTGATTTCTGTTAATTCGTTGTTAGAGTGAAGAAATGGCGGAGCTCGAATGGCTATCGAACTTCGTTCACGATTCGTTCAGCGATTTTCCGGCGAATAACGTCGCCGGAACGATAAACTACCGTCAGGATAACAACGCATCGTGTCAAAACCGATCTAGAACGAAGAGAACCAGAGCACCTACAAACAACACATCACACACACCACTACCTACAACGATCTCCGATAAACCGACGATGAAGTTCGAGACGTACTCACCGGCGACCTCTTCGTCTTCCGATAAGTCGTCGGAATCCGGAATGGTTCGTCGGTGCACTCACTGCGCGTCGGAGAAGACGCCGCAGTGGAGGACCGGACCGCTAGGGCCTAAAACGCTGTGTAACGCGTGTGGGGTGAGGTACAAGTCAGGGAGGTTGGTGCCGGAGTACCGGCCGGCGGCGAGTCCGACGTTCGTGTTGACTCAGCATTCGAACTCTCACCGGAAAGTGATGGAGCTCCGGCGGCAGAAGGAGATGATGCTCGGGCAGCAACAGCAGTCTCCGGCGTCGGAGTACCAGCTCTACGGCGGAGGACACCGTCACTACCACCACCGTAGCAGTAGCAATTATGAGGTTTGTTGACGGTATCGATCTGTAACGTGGCGTTGATTTCACAGGTTTTTGAGTTTGTTTTTCACTTCTTCGATCATTGATTGGAAAGATTGAGGAATTTTAGTTTTTCTGTATCTGATGATCATTGATTTTTGTTAATTTTTGTTAATTTTTGTTGATTTTATGAATAAATTAATGAAATACGGTTTAGTTTCTTTTGGCTTACTTGAAAGCTCAACTACCAGAGTGATGACTTCCCACGTGACAACCGACTTTCTTACAGTATTTAGATTTTTTTTAATTGAACCCAGTCCAGGATAAATATATAAAAAAATCATGAGATAACCATGTCGTCATTAGTTTTGTTACATAAATATACTATATACTTGTGCTCTAACGATATCATGATGTATGATAAAAACATTAGTTTTAAAAGTATGAAAATAACGTAGGTTAAAAAGTAGGTTTAAAGAGTATGTAAATTTATTGTTCTTGTAAAACAATGGCTATACTGTCGGTTTATCCGATTCACTCAAGTTGCTACCTGTCATATTTACTAGTAGCAAGAAGATGAGCTCGTATTTGTATTTAAATAGGGTCAGCTTGTGATGTGATAAGTTAATTTTTTTAAACTTTGATAGCTTTTATGTGGATGATTATATGATTTTTAAATATTAAGTTAACAAAGATATCATTTGTATAAAATTATAAATCTCAATTGACACAAGTACCAAATTATTAATACACGTACACTCGTACAGATATACTAAGAAATTAATTATGGGCTTGAAAATACTGACAGGTCCAATAATTTTTGAGAGGGGACACAAAACATGTAATATCAGAACTAGTCTGGTAAAAACAATAAATGACATGAAAGAGTTAATAAGTTGGAATAACAACTCCTCTTTCTATCTATAATGGAAAGTATAATTGATTATATCAAAGGTTGATTTTTATGCAGACGATTGATATAGAACAAGAAATAAGGGATTAGAATAACTCAACAACAAACAAAAAGATCAAGACAAAAACAAATCAGTTAGAAACTTCAGTAACATACATATTGTAACTTAGAAGAAATACATAATTGGCATAAGCATTTCATTCAAGTAAAGGATTTAGAGGACTATCCGTTGAAACAACCATCAAAGGATCTTCACGGTTAAACCAGAATAGTAAAATACGTGATTGAACGTTCATAATATTCTGTGCTAACTATGATAAGGGTGCTCTTATATGCAACCACTAATGCCAATGACCTCCTGGTTCAGCTGCACTCCGGCTTTCTGTCAAAGAACACCCGGTTTAAATCTTGTGGCTGGCATGTTTCTTCTAATTGCAAGTCGGGGTTTTTACGACTTAGTCAACTTCCTTCTAAAACGGTTGGCACCATCTTCGATCTTCAAACTATCAAACGGTTAAAATTTTGTTTAAAGTATGAATTATATCTGGGTAATAAGATGTCATGCCATGGAGCCCGTTATCTCTCTCATTCAATAAAATATGTACCCACTAATATCACACATTTAATAGGTCCTCACCACTAAAAAAATAACATCCCTCTCACAAAGGGAGTACTTTAAGTACATCAGCCTATGTAATAAGCATGTTACGCTAGGCTTGCACGACAAACTCATACATGTTAAACAAGCAAGCTACCTTTTATTTTAATAGTCGGGCGAATCAAATAGCAAGTTATGTAGACACATCATGGAATTAGGCCGGATGGAACCCTTGTTTTTAATTTCTTTATTATTATTGCACCCAATTTTGCCTGGAGTATACGGCGCAATGAGGAAAAAAGACGCCTTAATAACCCAGGTCAAGAAATTCGCATAAACTTAACTTCTCATTAGTCAATTCGCCGCCATAAAATGTTATGATGGCTACAATAGAATAACCAAGGAACCACAGCACAGTACGAGCCATAACGACCCCTATATAGTCAGTAGACTGCAACGTTGAATGACAAACAAGAACAACCAACAAACTCCTACCCGTCACATAAACGAACAAGCGTTTTCAAATAATCCATACCCATGTTATCATTTCACCCTGCAATCGAACCCATACCCATACTAACACCTAACAACAAAGGGCAGACTAACCCGACAACCAACACATTTTGCTACCTCTAAAAGAGGTTACAAAAATATCACAATGGACAGCTACAAATCAATAACATTACACGTTATACTTGCAAGTAACCTGCTTCTGTTCTCTCCTTTTAACTAAAACATTATTCCAGAAAACTGAAGGCGAGCAAGGTCGTATTCTTTTACCAAATGCGGTAACTTGTAATACAACATCAAACAAAAGTCCGATAAAAGAACCTCTTTTTAAGAAGCACACTGATGGGACTTCTTGAAGAACACAAAAAAGTTTTAAGATTCAATGTTTTTCACCTTACAATGGCGGTGTGTTCAGACAGAAATACCATAGTCGGATATCTTTTTAACCTCTTTATTAAGAACCCTCCTCTCACGTTTAGCTTGTGATGCAAGTTGGGACACCTACAAACATAAATATCTTTGTAAGAAGCTTCATCATCTAGTAAGTTTACCTTGAATAGAGGTGGGAAAATGATTTAGGAGGTTTTAAGTGTTACAAATTTAAAATACACTCTGGACAACTTATTGACCTGTTTGATCCTTTACAGATGAAATATAACCTAAATTCACGGTCCATACGGTCAAAATTGATTGTATCAATAAAAAAACCGACATGTTACAGTGCATCTGCATGAGTGTGTGCTTTGTTGCCTTTGCATAATGTGGGCAAGTGAGAAATACGACCTAAAGCTACATATCTCCTCATAAATCTAACATGAACATCTAAAATAAAAAATAAGAACTACTTTTAAATGGTAGAAGAATTAAATTTAGATGAATGCTTGACCTACCAATTAGCCATTTTAAAGCAACACTAATAGGATTTTCAGTGGAATCTTGAAGATGTATATTTTAAGTTATGAGCACATAACGAAAATAATTGATATTGTATGAATTAATTCGTCTGAAATCAATACTACGAAAACCCAAGAAAGATAAGAAACACAAATGATTTTATAAATGTTTTAGCCACCTGATGCCTGTTAAAAGGAGCTTTAAAATGCGCTATCGGTTGCTAAAGATCTAAAATTTTCCTTACGAGCTCATAACGACTAACGAGTCAACATATTAAATTTGGTATTCTTAAACTATTCTCAAATCTGTAGTATGCACATTCAAACATGAAGAAACACAATTTGATACAAGGAAAAATAAGATTCAAAGGATTAGTGGAATGATAATGTGATTTCAAGTACTTACTTCAGACCGGAATCCTGATGCGTCTCTCTTTGGAAGCTCTGACAGTATATCCTTCAAGCCTGATTACAACAAAAAAGAAAAAACACACCAATAACATAAGTTAGTTGTTGTGAATTTACATAATACCCAAAAGCAAAGGGAAATTAATACCCGCTGCTTGTCTTTCAATCTTATAACCCGAGCTTATGACACCTTGAATTTGCTTTCCTGCTTGTCTGTACATTAAAAGAATGACCAGGATATGGACCACGAATCATGAACATAAAAATCAATATAATGCATGAAACACAAACCTTAGTTTTGTCCTTGCTCGTTTTAGCTCTGCTTCTGCACCTAATGAGAGCTTCTGAACAATAGAAAAGTATATGTTAGTTATATATGTTCTCCAGAAGTATGTGTGGCAAAATGGGCAGATCAAGCAGATTGGGGATCAGGTCAAAGCAAGTAAATTTATTGGACGGGCTCGTTGACGTGACAACACACCCTGTCATTTTAAATTATATAATATATGATGGATACAATTACAAAAATAACTAGAAAGATACAACACTGACAACTTAAAGCAATTAATATCAGTTACTTTATTTCTAATTATTAACCCACTGTTGAAAGATTCTTAGCTTTTAATAAAATCAATGGAACTAGAAAAAGTTACCTCTAATTGCTTCCTTTCTTCTGTTATGGTTCTAACCGACTCCCGTAATTTTTGTACCTTGGAATTGGCTTTAGCAAGCATGGCCTGTTCCACAACAATACCAAACCAAAAGGTGAGTCATAAAACTTAAAGCATCCCATGATGATCTGGAGAAGGGTGTAACTAAATTAAGCTAAGAAAGCATATATAAAGTTATATAGTAGACCCATACTACAAGTCTTCATATAGAAAGATTCAGACATTCAAAAAATTAGCCTTAAAATGTATGTACTGTTCTAAAGTATCCACTTATTGCTAAAGACAACTATAGTCCACCTCTGCAAGTGAAAATCACAAAAAAAAAAAAAAGAAATTCAGTATCAAGATAAAATGTCCTGTTTTACCTCGTCATTGCTAAAAAGACGCAGTGTGCTGTAGTATAAAGAGCGCCTTGTCCCTGCAACAATATAAATTTTATTAACACCGTAATTATGACAAAAAGACCTCTATGGAACTTTTGTATTTTTTCGAAAATTGAGTGACCAAACTAATACTTCCAGTTAGTATAAACTTAGGAGTTACCAATTAACCAAAATCTCAACTAAATATTAGAAAATTAATGAAATCACATCTCTTACTATTTAGCAGAATAACAGTACATTGTTAAGCATAAGCTGTATCAATTAGTAATGTTTAAGAGCCTTACTTTTTAAAGCCAAAATCCCTGAGCCCAAAACCAGTCCAGTTGTAGCAAATGGATGTGTAGCGGTAAAGTAAACACCTCTGTTGACCAGCATCGTGACAACTTATTGTCAGCCAAACACATAGAGTAAAAAGGACAAAAGGATGATGAATGTGAAAATGGTGGGCATTTTACTAGTTACTACATACCTTTAATCTTTCCAAACACAATATCCTCATAAACATTATAATCAGTTTTAAGATCTTTCAGAGATTCCTGTAAGATGAAGATGAGTTCCAAATTATTATTGCAAATCATAATGGGCACAAACAAATACAAGTCAAATGAGCCTTTGTAAACATGGAAACCAACGAAACCTTATCTTTCCCGATTATTGCAAACATAGCAGTCATGTTGCGTGGGGCAAGCACACAATATGATTTGTGATCTTTCTCATAACACATATGCTTCTAGAATATAAATGAATATTGAAAGCAAAATACATTTTCTCTAAGCACAGTTAATCATAGTGCAACAATCTAATTTGGAGAGGCCAAGAAAAAGTGATAACAATTAGTTACCATAGCATAAGAACAACAATCGTTTTCAGCCAAAAGTAAATTCCACTGGTAATGTAAAATTTAGTTCTTTACATAAATTAGAAAAGGTGATGATTTCTTCTACGTTGAGGAATCCAACTGATTTAATAACATTTTTAAAGATATTGTATGCATTGATCACGCAAGAATTAAAAAGTTAATGGTAAGGCAACCCAAATTTCAAAACAGCACTTCAGGCCACCAAGGTATCATTTTGGTTTTACGTATGACAAATTTGACCAAAAACTTGCTAGAAACTTGTAAAATTGCTGTCATGGAGTTCATGGGTGCACTAATTCCATAACTAAATAGATTTTCATGAGTGAACTAACTCCAAGGAATATTATTAGTTTTTGGTCTAATTGTCTAATTGGGCATAAACGAAACCGAGAGATACTTGGGTGCCAGTAATGATGTTTGATATTTGATTGCTGTAGTGTTATCTTTGAATACATTGGTGGCCTACAGGCTGTACATACATTACCCCTCCTTTTATAATTCAGTATTGTAACATGCATGCACAAATAAAATGGCGCAAAGATTGAAAAAAAGGTCAAGTAAATCATATCATAAAAGTGGAAGATGTGAACCGAGAGAGACAAGGAGCCTAGGGAAGAGAAAGTAAAAAGGATCACTTTCATGAAAGATAGGAGAAGCTGAGCCGTGGGTAGGTGCTAAAGTGTTGAGTCTAAAACATTATATTTTAGCATGATTTTGTACTATTATACTATTTCAACAATATGCTGAAAAGCTTCCTTGAAAAATAAAAAAGTACGAAATCCCACGGAGTCACCTTATCATAGTTTGTCAATAGCGAATAGCGGTAATAGCGACAAGCCACCTATATGCTACGTATCGAATAGCGGTAGATATTGCCCGCTATTTCGTGTTTGGCGATAAGGTAGTAGAAACTTTAAGAAATGTTTTACATTCAATACATAACATGTTTAGCTATGAAGTAGTTTAAAATTTAAGCAAACACCACCAAATTAGCTAAAATACTCTATTTCGGTCATTTTATGGTTATAAAAAATTTTAAAAATATATAAAAATAGAAAAAATCGCCACTGGTCGCTATTCACAAATAGCAACACCTTGTCAATACGCTATGTAGCGCGCTATAGCGGACGCTATAGCCGCTGTTGACAACAGGGCACCTTATCATGCAATTAAGTGCAATTTATGTGAATATGCCATTCGTCTTCCCCTTTAAACGCCAAATTCGTAGAATGCCAGTGTTATCATTCTCCAGAGAGCATTCTTATGACTTTATGAGTCTATAGTTTATAATGCCAACCCACTAGAAGTGATCCTTACCATTTTTCACATCCTAAGTCTACTTCTCCATTACTTATTTACTTGGATGACATCCTTTATAACAATTAACTAGAAGCGTTATTGCTTCACACGGTCCATTTTAATGTTCCCATCTTTTCTATCATGCTCTGCCTATACTTATCATTGATGTTACAGCTTACAATGTCCAATATTGTGTGATCTCGTTTAGAATGTTTCTTGTGGAGCTCCCATCTAACCTTAGTTTTCTGAGTGGATACATCCATTTAAAATGATGTCCTCCCTTCCAGACACCAATTTACTGTAAAAATGATAACTTCTAGTGTATCCTACCTCTCCAGCTAATCAAACTCACTGAATTCAGAAAAATTTACATATTCTTGGCATTCTTTAAGCAATCAAGCTAGTTTCTTTACCGTGTGGTCGTTCTGTTTAAGCTAACATGGAACAGTAAATAATAAAAACTAACAAATTACGCATCAATTTCTAGGCTTAGATTATAATGCTATCTCCAACACATCCAAAGAGTTACTCCAATCCATGTGAACTCCAACTTGAGGATTTCAACACTCAAGTGGCGTATCTTATGCATATGAGTTAGGTATAGTTAGCCTTGGTTTGAAGCTTACAATCTAGCAAGGCATATTTTCTCAAAAGGTACAAAAACCACCTACAATTTGCAATTACAGTAGTACTTTTCGTCCTTAATTCATCCTCCATTTAACCAATCAGTAGAACCAAAAACTAAACAAATCCAATCAATAAACGGAAACTTACGATTGTCATAAGAAGATGAGCAGTGGAAGTCGATTTAATCTGATCAAGGCGTGATTTGGTGATGTTAACTGTAGATTCTAGGGTTTCCACTACGGTTTTTTGTGCGATCACCGCCTGATGAAAGGCGTAATCCACCCATTCTGCAGCAGAATCACCGGCCAATGGTTTCACTTTCTCCAATACGCCGAAAGCAACTTCCGGCGACGACGACGGTGGCGATATCTCCGATCTGTTTTCCGATGATTCCTCCATGTTTCGCCGGAGATCCAACGATGAGATGTGGGTTCATAACATTTGGAGCAAACCTTTAAAGCGATTTTACGTATTGTGCCCTCTATGTTTTGAAGAGTATCAATTTAGTCCAATACTTACACTACATGTTATTTTTTCTCTTTTTGTTATAAAAGCTTCTATGATTTGACGACTCCTTTCAGGGTTATGAGTGGATTTGGAGGCTTTCGATAATGGTATATGGATTGAAACAGGCTTGACGGAGTTGTATGTAATGGAGGAGTGATTTCTTAAGCATAAGAACTAAAATACGTTGAAATTGAAGTTAGTTTTATACGGGTTTGAGTCATTTGGGATGTACATTTATCATTGTCATGGATACATGTTTACACACATTTCTTACATGATTATCCTAACCTCGTGTATGAATTGTAATCGAGTTCAAAAGTTTTTTTGTGCTTATTTGGTTATAGGTTAAAATTCATAGTTAACAGTGAAGAAGTGGGAAGTATGGAAGTGAAAATTTGAGTCCACGTGAAAATCATGATCAAAACGAAAAGCGGTCCACCAAAGATAAGTGTGGTGGTCCGCTATGAGGTTAGCCTCTTTATGTTTAATGCATCTTATCCCCGTGTGTTAGGAAATGCTTGGCGGATTGTGGCCCTACCTTTAATGGTCTATCCTTTTGGGTCTTTCAACTAACCTGTCGAGCTAACAACCCTAAATTTAGTTATTTAAGCCATTTCGACGTGTGTCTCTTATCATTAAGTGTGTCTCTCATCATTAATCGAGGTTTGGGTGTCTTGAATAATAGAGTTGCAATGGTTTTAAGCATTTGGGAGGGTATGGGGTGTTGGATTGAAGACTTTGGAGCTTTATTTGGTTTGTGTTCATTCTGTATTTTATTTATTATGTCTTTGATTCAACTCCATAACTTGTAATCATGACGGCTACTGTTTTTATTGTTTTTATTATAAGTTTAGACATCAGAGTAACTAAATTCATAAAGTTACATAGGTTATGAATGAATTGATTGTTTTCGAATTGTCTAATCATACGGTTATAATGTTAATGGAGATTTTTTATGTTGATCTTTGATGTGTTGGCATACTGGTTATAACATTCACATGCTTGTTTTGTCTCTCCTGTGGTTTTGATCGGTTGACTTTATATTTTCAATTAGAATCATATGATAAGTTGTTTACTTTGTGTTCGTAATCGTATTGTGGTTTAAGCTAAGGATACCCAATTATAAGGATAATCTTTCCTTACCACTTCTAAAGTTATATTACTCACCCTCATCTGGCAAGTATAATGTTATACAAAATAAAAGTAGTATTATACGAAGTATATGAACCAAAAGAACCTCTAAAGCCTTGAAAAGGCGACTCTAGATAAAGAAGAGAGTCGCAAAGATGGATGATACTCTCTTTGCACATGAAAAGCAATACAACCTTGCATTTATTTCATGCTTAATTCTATTACTTGTATACTCTTCTTACAAAATCCATACGTGTCCCACACTAAAAGATTGATTGTATGATACCATCTCATATGATAAGACTAACAATATTCTATTCTTAACAACCAATAATCATGAGCTTAAGGTACTCCAGGATAAGCTTCCAGTCTGTTATCATTGGAGCATCAATAATCATGAATCTCAAATTCATCACATGGTTCATCAACACCACTATTACATCTTGTAAAATGGTAATCCTAGCTATCACCTTCTTGGTTGAAGATCAAGTCAATAATCATGAGATAAAAATAATGTTAATATGTATATAAGTTTCAACACAAGCCCTTGTTACCTTACATTTTCTCCATACCCGAACCAGAATTCATGCATTTACATGTGAAAGAATAGTTAGTTAGCGTGTTGCCCGTCTTCAAAGTAATATTCTAATAGTAAAAATGATATAACCCTAATCAAATAGTTATTGAGATAAAATCAGAATCCATGATAGATTTTAAAAATAATGGTTTTTATATCTAGAGACAAAATGTTAGCCTATTGTCCCATTATCAATATCTTGCGGATGTCATATCTTTTTGTCTGACTTACCGCCCCTCATTCTAACCTTGACAACATCAAAACAAAAACTTTGTGCAACCCACGAATCTGATCCTCTCGCACACACATACATACACACATAAAGTTTTTACCTTGAAGCTTCAAATGAGTTCTTGAGTTTTTACATCAAGTTCATGTTGAGCCTTCAAGAATTCACTACTTTATGCTAAAACCTTCGAACAATCAGCACCAGAATCAGAAATTGGGAGTCTTTCATTTGAAGTCATAAACCTAACCCTAACCCTAACCCCAACTCCAAATTTCAGCAAATTCAAGTGATACCATCGTCATCGCCATTAGCAAAAGATTAACCAGCTAGCTGAAAGACGCACATACACTCAAGAATGTAATATTATCACAATGAGGTTTAATTCTCTTTCGAATTCAAACACTCCCCCTTCTGAACCAGATGAAACCCTAACCCTAGATAGATACAATCCCATTTCGGTAACTCCAGATTACTTCTCTTTGCTTTCAGATCAAATTCTGACTATTATACTCTCAAATCCTACAAAATCGCAGCAGATTACCAATTGTTTAGTTTGTAAACGGTGGTTGAGGATTAGTGGTGGTTTACTGAAGTCATTGAGACTATTTGATTGGGATTTTCTTGATTCCGGTAGACTTGCTCATCGTTTTCCTAATCTTCTTGATGTTGATATTGTTCAAGCTTGCATAATATCTCCGCGTAATTCGGGCATTTGCTTGAGTAATAAGTTTGTGTCGATTCATGTTGATTCGTGCGTATCGAATGATGGGTTGTTCTGGAAACCTGAGATTTTGGGCGCACGTTTGATCGATAGAGGGGTGCAGATTCTTGCTCAAGGGTGCCCTAATTTACGAAGGCTTGTGCTGCTTGGTGTAAGCGAAGAAGGGTTGGTTTCTACTGCAAATGAGTGTTTAGCTTTACAGGAACTAGAGTTATGTCCATGTACAGATTTAGATTTAAGAGGGCTTGCAGGTTTTAGGAATTTACAGATTTTGAAGCTCGTTGGTTCTGTTAACGGGTTGTATGGCTCTGTGATTACGGATATTGGGTTGACTATTTTGGCTCAAGGGTGTCCGAGATTGTTAAAGCTTGAGCTTGTTGGTTGTGAGGGGAGTTATGATGGGATCAAAGCTATCGGCCAATGTTGCCAAATGATGGAAGAGTTGACCCTTTGTGACCATAAATTGGAAGCTGGGTGGTTAGCTGCATTGTCGTATTGCATAAATTTGAAGACTTTAAAGTTTCAATCTTGCAAGTTTATTGATTCAAATCCGGGTCCTGATGAGTATTTAGGTTCTTGCCCTACCCTTGAAGAATTACATGTGGAGAGGTGTCAGTTGAGAGATAAGCAGGGACTGGGAGCATTGTTTTTGGTGTGTAAAACAGTTAGGAAGCTGGTTTTTGAGGATTGTTGGGGATTGGATAACAACTCATTCAGTGCTGCAAGTATATGTAGGTATGCCTATGACCCTTTTTATCCTTTCCGTCTGATGTATATCGTGTTTAGTACTCAAATCTACGCATTTGATATATTAAAAATGTGGTGGAAATGTGGAATGGTTTGTTTTGGTTTCTGAATTGCAAAGAAGTGATTGTAAAAATCCGTAAAAGACTCCATTTATTGGTGCCCTCTGCTCCAATGTTTAAGTTATTCTTGAATTGTGCAACTTTCGCATATCTTTTAGCAACTAATGTTCAAGTCAAAATCTTTTTTATGATTTCATCAGATCGAATCGATGATAGTGGCATGGTCTTATCAAATTGAGTATGACGTGTTCTCTAAAGTCCAATACTATAGAAATGGAGAACAAATAAAGTGTCGTCTAATCGTCTTTTCACCTGTTGATTAATGGGGGAGAGGAGGATAGGGGGTTCTGTTTTTATTTTCTTTTAAAAAAAGTAATAGTGTTTTGTTTATTAATGGGGGAGAGGAGGATAGGGGGCTATGTTTTTCTTTAATTTTTAAAGATTTGATAGTGTTTTGTTAGTACATATGCCCCTTAGTTCAAATACAAGTTGCTTTTTGTTGACTTCTAGTCGGTCAATTGGATGACAGTTTAACAGAATCTATAACTGAAAAGTAGTGAAAATGGGTTACCACATTTTCCACCTCTTAGGAGTAGAGATTCTTGTGGAACAACAATCAACAACATATATTAAAGTTCATTTAGTCAATCCGTCCAGTGTGACATGTACAGGATGAATATAATTATTTGGAGCTAGATATTATCTTCAACATAAATGTTTTCCGTCCCTAAAAAGTTTTAATTTTTTTCTTGTTTTTTAAGGAGAGTGATGTCTCTGTCTTTGGAAGGATGCTCATTACTTACAATGGATGGTTTTGAGCCTGTAGTTCTTTCATGGAAAGAGCTTAAACGACTTAAAGTAGTTTCTTGTAACAACATAAAGGATAGTGCTATGACACCCGATCTAGCGACTCTTTTTTCTCTTCTTAAAGAGTTGAAATGGCGCCCAGATTCCAAGTCAATTCTCTCATCAGGTCTTGAGGGCACCAGAGTATGGCAGAAAGGTGGAAAAAGCTTCAAGATTTGATCTTTTTTTGTCATAAAGATCGTCACAACACAGAGTATACCTGTTCTAGTTTTCCCATAAACCGTAGTTGTAGGATTTAGAGAACAACTGTATTACAAGTCATTATACACGTTCTTTTTCTAATTAAATTTCACTGTTTACGTTCCACTTATAGTTACATTGATCTTGTTTGTTTTGTAATTAATTTTGGCAACCCTTTTTTACTGCAGTTTGCAGGCAACAATGTTTCTCTTCCTTGTAAGCTTGTTACTTTTTATAAAACAGCAAACGCATACTCCACTCTAGACCTACTCTACTTCTAAAATCACCACACGTGTACACCCGCAACCTTCATATTGTTAGTTGTTACTGCATACTTTTGTCAGATTCTGCTCTAATTAATACAATATGTATATTGGAGTGTGTTAAAAACTTAAAATGGTGACGCTGACATAAAATTTAAATTTTGGTAGAATTTATAAATACGGATCAACATGTTCAAAGCCAGATAAATATGGGACATTTCACTATTCAAATGTGGACGTATCAAGTTCAACCACCATCAAAGGTGAAATCATTGACAAATGCAGCTGAAATGCACACAAAATGGAAATCATTGACAAATGCAGTTGAAATGTGCACAAAATGCTTAAATGACCAAATGTCTAGGATGTAAATGTGAAATAATGAATACATAGATCTGAGTAATTCAACTGATCATTAGAAACTCATTTATGTCAAAATTAGTGTTCTCCGCCATAGCTAGCAAGTCTTTGTTTTAAGCACAATTCTCTTTAGCACACCGATGTCCCTTTGTTTGCGGATTCTTGTTGAAGAGAAACTTTAGTCTTCCCTGATCAACGAATCTAATTAAAAGAAACAAGTATAGAACAAAACTATAAATGTTTAAAATAAGAACATGTATCTACTCAAAATAATAACACACCTGCTAGGCTCAAATTGGGTGGATCAGAAACGTTGAGCAGCATGTTAAAATCAGTTGGGTTCAAAATGGTCAATTTCATCTCTTAGATATTTTGTGAATAATCATTGTTTTAAGGATTGTTGAGATCTTTTATGAGTAATCCTTATTTAGATTGTTAAGAGACCTTTTGTGACAATAATCATTGTTTAAAAAGATCCTTCAAGGAAGAAGATTATTCCAGGAAACCCTAAACTGATCCGCAAAGATTCATTTATGTACGGTATGACCTGTTGGTAAAATAAAGGCTTACACCAAAGTTCAGATGCGCCTAAACATAGATGTATGGGTCAAAATTGCGAAACTGTTTGTATGACTGATCAAAATTTTATATAATTAGAATCATAATCAAGTTACCAAACATGAGAAATTAAGTTTTACATCGCTCCTATAGCACTCCTAAGTTGTTGAGAAAGTGATCATATGAAATTATATGATGCTAAAGATACAGAATCAAATAATCAACTATGAATATATTTAAAGTATATCCGCATCATCTTCTTCTTTTCCTGCCCTTGCCAAGTTGTCCAGATTTAAATGCATGTTCTTGTTCTTGAAGAAAAGCTCTAGCTCTCCCATATTCAGCAGCCTTTTCTTCTTCTAATCGGGCCTTATCCCGAGCCTTTGCATCAGCCAAAAAGTAATTATCTTTCCTCAGCTCACGGACTGCCCCTTTAGCTTCACGCTTCACAAGTTTCCTCAGTTTTCTAGCCTCAGCCCGTTCACGGTCTGGGTCATAGTCTCTATTGCTCACAAAGCTGCAAAATATAATCCAAGTAGACAATTTCCATCACTTAGTTTACAAAAATGAGAACAAAAATGCTAATCAAAACGATAATCACAAAAGATAATTACTTTTCTTCAAACTTCGGATTAAGCAACTTAATTGGGACGGGCTTTTGTTTCCTCATTTGTAATGGTAGACGTAACATGTGGTGTTCATCGGCTTTCTTGTTTATAAGCTGCACAGTAGCTTGTAATTTATCTTTTAATGCATTGGGCATGTGATCTTGTGCAGCTAGTTCCACTAATAAATTGGAAACGAACAAAAATATCTCGGGAAACGATTTAAACTCCTCATAAATGTTAACATATCCTTGTAGAGTATCAACTACTGCTAAAAGCATGCTTGCCCTGCATAAAATCATATGTTTATTAGATATTAAAATGAGTAGATGATATGAGTACGACAAGTGCAAGAAATTACTTGAAATTTTCAGAAGTGAAATAAGGGGAGTCATCTGGTGAGTCCATTAACATAAGGAATTCTAAATGCTTTATTTCATCGACTGTGCCACGTATATGTAGCAGAGGCTTTGGGGATTTTAATTCCATTAGATGATATAACTGCAAGAAGTGAACAATATTTCAATGTAAGTTAACAAGTAACACAAGCAAATTATTATCAATACATTCACATCTTCATTAAATGTTGACACACACCTCAGAGTCTTGAGCCGTTTTGGGCTTCTCTTCAAAGCTGCCATTAAAAGCGTTTGCAGAAACACTAAAGCCTCTGGGCAGAACTTTTTTGACTGCTTGCAGACCTACAAGGTAAGACATAAGATGCAATCAACAACAATTCTTTTGTGTTTAAAAAGTGTATAAGAAAAATATAAATAATAAATGCGTGAATTACAGAGAGAAGCATAGAGCACAAGAAGGAGCCAATTGCTACATCACGACCAGATATAATTGGACAACGCGTCAAATATTCACACATTAATAACATTGCAGGAGTCATGACAACATGACGAAAATCTGAGCAAGGAAATATCATGGACCACAGCCTCAAGAGAAATAATGTCTTTACAGAAGGCCAACAGCTTTTCTCTGCAACAAAATCAAGACAAGAATAGTAATGACAATATCTTATTGGTATAAATACTTTAACTTAATAAAGCTCGAGCTATGAAACAAACCTGAAATCTTGATATCCTCTACAAAAAGTGATCGAGTTCTAAGTAGTCGTTGGCGAGCACATATGGCAGCAAAGTATGGGATTTCTATACTCATTTCCATCAGTGGCTTGACAAGCAAGTTTAACAATTTAAAATTCAATGGCTTTTTATTTGCTGTGACAGAAAAATACTGCAGTAATAGACCATAGAATACCTGAAAAAAGGGAATTTTCATTCATTAGAAAGTATTATCAATTAAAAAGCACAACTTAAAAAAGCATTTATAAGCCTACTTGAATTTTCTTTCGATTTTCTGCAGCAATTTTAATCGCATTGAATGCACGAATACGCCTGATTGCTTCAATGATTTCATCATCAGAACGGTTATCCAAAAATGCAGACAATTCATCCATGGTTTTTGGAGCTTCAATCGTATATGGAAGGTCTCCCTGTAGAGTTCCAGAAGGCTGGACCTTCGAATCCTTTTTCTTGGTATCTACACTATCCACACGTTCATTAGTATTTGCTTCCTTTTTATGGTCCCTAGGTTTTACCTCCGAACTCACACCATCATCCTCTCCTGCTTTTCCCTCCGTGTCTGTGTCATCTTCATCATCGTCATCGTCGTCGTCATCACTTTGTTCCCAATCTTTTAGAGATTGAGGTATTTCACTTGCCACATCATCTCCTTCATCTTCATCATCATCTTCATCTTCGTCATCTTCGCCATCTTCGCCATCTTCATCTTCACCATCTTCACTACCATCATCACCATCGTCTTCACTATCAACATCAATTTCATTTTCTTTTCTCAGCATCTGTTGTATCCAGGCTAACTTGGTTTTTGGTTCATCATTATCAAAAGAATCTCCAAGATCATCTCCTGAAATAGAAGTTAGCTTCTTGGAGGTAGAATTTCCTTGGTCATCATCACCACCAGCATCGTCATCATCATCACTTGTATCATCAGCAGCATGCATCCTTTTCTGCCTCTCTTCCTGAGATATATAAAACAAGAACAAATTATAGTTTCTGAAGTCATGTTGGACATATGTTAGTTCTATACATCACATTAACATACCTCCAATTCTTCTAATCGTTCTTTTTCATCTTGTGCAAGTTCTTCAGGTGTTTTTGTCCTGTTTGATGGGCGCGCACGCATATCCAACACCATTTCATTGAGTAATTTATCATAAGCATCAGCTTTTTCCTGCAATTTATTGAATAATTACAGATAATAAATTTAAAACAACAAAACCACATTTGAATTGTAGCTTATACTAATTTTTATATCGTCTTTACATATATAAGTTTTACCTGATCAGGTTCAACTTTACTTGAACTAGCAATTTTAATACTCTGCAAAGACGTAAACTGTTCATCCAGTTTTTTTATCAGCTGGTCATTTTCTTCCTTGTCCCTAGCTTTCTCCGCCTAGTAGTATATCAGCAACGAATAACCAAAAACCATGTTATGCACATAAAAAAAAGATTCCAACAGTAATAAAGAATTGTTATATGTTCATTGATCACAACCTTGAAAAATTTACTCTTGGATATTATCTCATCATACACCTCCTTTTTACTCTTCTGCCTCTGTAATAATAAAGACACCATGTTAACCGAAAAACAATAGATATAAAACACCATATCAGCATTCAAAATAATCCAACTCATCTCACATTTACCTCTTCTTTGGGTTCAGTTGCATGATCGTTAGGGGTGCCATGAGCACTAAGCTGTTTCAAGATGACAGACCTCTCTGTAGAAAAATAAAAATTATGTTAAATCACATAAACGATCAGTAAATGGTATCGCGGTCTCTCATATACTAACTAATTAGTGATATTTACTAACAAATCCACTAAAACATGAAAGTAAACATTATGTTTCAGAGTTTAACTACTAAGAGCATAAACGCAAACTTACTCTCAGCCCCTGCTGCCTCTTCATCTTCCTCATCAAACGGAACTTCATCATCAAAATCATCTCTTTCAGGATACAAGCTACCCTCTTGATCACCATACTCATCTTCTTCCCCATCAGATAGATTATACCTGCTTTTTTTACTAAGTTTAACCTAGAAAAAACATTTAAAAAAAAACTAATCATTACATACAATACAAAGAATAAAAGCAAAGAGCTTTCGCCATCTATGATCTATAAATTTCTGAAACAAACATGCAACTCCACTCAGAATAACATTTACCCGCAATTCTCGCTGAGTTCGAAGAATGGCCTTATCAAACTCACCAAGATCCTCATTCTGCTCACCGATTCGTTTGTCCACAAACACTGAAGACTTACCACTCCTCTCATAATCTTTCAGCAATGTCTTCTTTCTCTGCACATTGGCAGCATCACAATCAAACAAAAGCTTACATCTTACACAAACTACATACCCATACAATCTTCCCATCATAGTTTGAACCCAATTCCCATAGCACACAATCACATTCAGACGGAAAAACATGAAAAAACATTATCTCGATTAAACCCAATCCGAATTTCAAAACCCCACTGTAACCTAATTTCATTCAAATCTTCAAATGGGTATGAACAATTTCAGCAACAATTGATTCTAAAACAAACTAAAAACTCATCGTTGATAAATTAGAAAGATATTATTATTATTATTATTATTATTATTGCCTTCTCGATGGCGAGAGATCGTGCGAGCCCAATACGGCGTTCTTCCCCTTTGCGCTTTTTTCCAAGGATATCAAATTTGCGACGGGACCAAATGGTCTCAAAGGGGTTCGGTTTTGTCGCTGGAGCTTTGACTTTCATGGCTACTGCGTTGGGATTGATCTTCTTCTTCTTGTTCTTCTTCTTGTTGTTGGTGTCTCCATTGTTATTGGTGGGTCTCAGTACTTTCACCATTGAAGCAGTTTGTTTAGTCGGTTTAAGGGGAAGTTGGAGTTGACGGTGGCGGTGGCGGTGGTGGCGGAGGTATGGGTGGAGACGGTGGTCGCCGGCGAATGAAGGGGATGAAGAAGAAGAAGAAGATATGCAGTGAGGTTTAAGAAATAATGAAGGTTTAGCTTCTTTGGGTTTTTTGTTTGTTCTAGGTTGGGCTGGGCTTGATTGGGCCGTTCGGGCTTTTCTTCTGGGCTACAGATTTGCTGATGGGCTACAATAAACGCAAAAGTGGTGACGGTTGAGGGGTGATGTCATGATGAACAGCAACACAGAGCTTGAGAGTTGGGCTTAATAAGTATATAGACTTGAGGCAATTGCATGTATTCTTTTTAAATCTTGTTGATTATATAATTTCATGGTCTAGTGAAATATTTTAGATTTTGAGGCAATTGCATGTATTCTTTTTAAAACTTGTTGATTATATAACTTTTATAATTTATTTTTTATTTAATCTATTTTTTTGTATTATTTATGCAACTTCAAATTAAAATTACATATAACCGCTCCTCTAATGAAAAAAGATATTAAATTTACCCATTTTGAAATTATAGGATGACTACTTTACTTGTGATTTTTTATAATTGTTTTTTGTCATGGTTTTTTTTTTTGTTCTGTGATGAATTAAAAGCTTGGTATATGTGTAGCATTTTGTTATTGTCACGTTAAAAGCTAGTAATAAAATAGAATAGACTCAACACAAACTAATAAAATAATGAAGAAAATGCAAAAAGAGAACAAAAAATTAAGAAACTATAAATTAATTAGCGTGATTAGAAAAAAAAATAGAAAGAAAAAATTCTAGTTAAAGATGGGTATATATTAAAATTTTAAAACTTATATATATATATAGAGAGAGGAGGGATCAAATGAAAACTAGTTTTTTTTTAGAACTCTAAGAACAAATCTCAACCACTAGTTCTCAATAGACTTGCACAAAAAAACCGGGTACGGACCCGACCCGGTGTACCCGACCCGGACCCGGGTCCGGGTACAACCCGGTACTGGGTGTACCCGGAATAAACCGGCGGTTTCAACCCGGTTTGGGATTTTTTTGAATTTCTAAAACCCGACCCTACCCGGACCCGACCCGACCCGGTCTAAACCCGAAGTGAACCCGGTATTGGACCCGATATTGAACCCGGTATTGGACCCGATATTGAACCCGGTATTGGACATAAAAAAAAGAAAAAAAAATTAGAAAAAATAAACCAAACCCGGTATTGGACCCGGTTCCGGACCAGACCCGGACCCGACCCGACCCTACCCGACCCTACCCGGGTATGGCGGGTAGGGTTTTCCCGCAAGTGAACCCGATTTGGGTACAAAAAAACCCGACTGAACCGAACCCGGTTTGAACCCGGTTCCGGGTCCGGCCCAAACCCGATTTGTGCATGCCTAGTTCTCAATGGCAAAATTGTAATTAACAAAAACATATTTAAAAAATTTATAAATCAAAAAATAACATAAAAATAAAAAAATAAAAACACAAAAATGTTCCCCAACTTCCCCTCTTTCATAAAAAAAATATATAAAAATTTATAAAAAATAAAAAAATATCCCGTTTTTTTAACGAATTTTGTTTTATACATGTGTAATATCGGATTTACACATGTGTAAATCCAGTACTACACATATGTATAACTAAATTTACACATATGTAAACAACGGATGTACGATTTTTTTAGAAAAGTATATCAATATGGTAGGTGTTGGAAAGATAAAAAATTTTATAGTGAATTTTTTTTGAAAAAATAATGTCGTGAAAAAAAGTTACGAGCGTTTAAAAAAAAAAAGAAAATGACATGTGATTTAGATGTGATAAAAAATAAGTGGTTGAGATTGGTTCCTAAAGATTGGTTCTTAGAGTTCTCACAAAAAATGATTCTCATTTGAACCCTCATCTATATATGTATATACATATATACATACATACTAGCAAGGTCCCCGCGCATCGCTACGGGAGTTTCATTTATATATTTACGGTAATATAAGATTATAGGTCAGAAACAATACAAAATTGTGTGGTGAGCACCTTTTTTGTTGCTATGATCAACCCTAAATTCTACTACATATGAAAACTAAAGTTATCAAATTGAGCTCCCAACTGACGCTTGTTTAATAATTCAACACATGCATTCGACTATCTAACCAACAAATGCATTCGACTAATTGGAGCATCAAACATTTCATGTATGACATTTTGTTTATTAAAGTATTAACAATATTAATTTCAACAAAAGCAATATAGTAAAAAAACTTGATGTAGGTGATAAAGTAAAAAATAGTTATTTTATGCCACATATTTTAGAAATGAAAACCACTAAAAACGATAGGGTGTTTTATTGGAGGATCAGATCACATATTAAATTAACATAACACTTTCATCCTAAACACGACAATATATATCATGTCTTTTTATACCTAAATAAAAGATATAAGTGATAATGGGTGAAAGAAAATCATACTATCAAGCCACGACTAAGAAGTGATTAATGATCTTCAAGGGATCTTCCGCATTTACAACCATCGTATAAAAACCTTGTCAATTTTCTAACATTAATATATACACAAAAATACATTAATGAAATTTCATTAAAAACCCAATTACCAACGACATGGTGCTCTAATTCTGCTTCAATCCATCCCCAAAGAAAAGCTTGTTTGACCATTGAGATAAAAAAAATCTGGTTATTCATAGTCGTTACAAATACAATATCGAATATAGATTTAAAGAGATTCTAGTAAAAATTATATTGTGCACACGTAGTGAACTAAGATCTTTGTATTTGGAAGTGTCCGAAGCAATAAATTAACATACGTTCTGTTAATCAAGAAGAAAAATGAATAAATGAAAATCAAAACTTTTTCCATCACACATTTCATCAAACGGTTTCTATGCATTCAAAAAATAAAAAATCAATGAAATTGCAAGATTTGTTTTTGGCCATTTCAAAAAGCTTCAAAAATCTCCAAAAGCATCTAAAAAGTAACATGCATCTATTGTACAGTTGATTTAAAATTTAGTCTTTTTCACATCTCCAAAAACTAATAATGAACTATTTATGTCTACTGAAACAACTATTTATCTTCATTCATAGTGACGATTACAACATGAACAACTATGATACATTCTACGAATCAGGTGTCTCCTACATACCATATAAATTTACAGTTAATCATATAATCACAAACAATCAAGCATAAAATGTTAAAAAAAAATTACAAACACACAAAGAAAAGTTTTCTGTGAACACCGGCGAGTGATCCAACAGCGATGAATCAACGATTGGTAGCGGCATCAACGATGTAAAAAGAAGTGCTCACAATCTCTCTCTCATCCCTGTGAGTTTTGAGATGGAGGAATTAGAGGTGAATGATGATTCACAAGGCTCTGATGAAGGACTGGAGAAAGGTAAGATGTGAAATTTAGGATTTGAGTTTGAATTTTGAACTTATAGAAGACAAAATCTTCAAGGGTACACAACCACACAAGAGCTCTAGGTTTAGTACAGAAACAATGGTTTGTAACTTATGCATTATGAGTTGTAAAACTCTTAAACTTGAGAGTTTTGTGTAAAAGACTATTTTGTCCTTCCAATAGACATATAATATAGTAAATATATATATATATAATATATATATATATATATATATATATATATATATATATATATATATAATTAAGGGTAACATAGGTGATCTATAGTTGATTTTTAATAAAATAAAAAAATAGGTAATTAAAAAGTAATCATTACAAAAGAGATGCATATACTTTTTGTTGTGAATCGCGTAAATATGCAATTAAAAGATTAAACAAGGGGTATATGTAATTTTTAATTTTATATTGGGTAAACACGTAATTAAATTGTTTTACAAAGTGATATATGTAATTATTCAAAATATTATATGTTTAAATATTTAAAAACTTTAAGTGTGAAATATGAAATTAGGTGTTAGTAAAATTGATGTTGCTAAAAAATGCAGGGTTAATTATACGAGAGGTTTTGAATTCAAGTCTAACTTTGAACAAAAATGTTTAAGATCTAACTAAGATTTTTTTCAGTTGTGAGTTTCATCCTGAATGGTTGGAGTTGCTGTCACAATTGGTAAATGGATAGTCGAGACCGATTAAAATTACATATAATTTTTGAAACGGTGTCGTATATTTACCGTTAAAAATTAGTTGTAAATATTTTAATTAAGTTAAAGAGTTTTCGTACAATAATTTAATTGGTCAATATGCCATTTAAATTACATTTTATTTTTGGTTCCTGATGGCATTTGGCATCTTCCACAAATTTTCACGACCGGTTCACTGGTTCGATTTATGATAATGGATTGTTTGCCAGGTTCTTAGTAACAAAAAAAATGAAACCTGAAATCAAGACTAAAATATTTTTTTAGTAATTAACTCACACAAACTAATCTACTCCAAAACTACATCACATGTTAACAAGGAGATCAATTATTTGATAGGGACATTATTATACGTGACGGTAAAGGGTTTCAAACATTATGATATGGATACAAATGGTGCTTCAAACACTATTACAAGTTAATTAAAAATAACATTTAAATCCACAGGACTTGAAGTCTCCAAGCTTTTAACGACGTCAAACACAGTTAATTATTAAACTCGATTTCTAAAGGGTTTTAGTAAAAAAATTTTAATCTATATGATATTTATATAGCATTTTAACTGTACAAACTACAAACAATACAAATAGTCTTTAACACACTTTAATATCAAAATCGGCATAAAGTTTCAGGCTTGCTAATAATAAATAAATCGGTAACAAAAAGACAAACTCATATTTTAGGCATATATGTTCTAAAATAATAATATCATTATTAGCTGGCTTGTCTCTACTTTATCGTTACAATGAAGACGACACAAGATTTTATAAAACCTCAAATCACCCTCCTTCTTCCCACTTTCCATTTGTCAAGTTCTTCTCCCCTTCACACACACACACACACTATAAATAAAATACATAAACATACACACACAAACAACAACAACAACAACAATCTTTCATATAAATTAAACCCATTAATCTCCTTCAATTCCAAACAACACTCACACCACAACACACATCACGCATCTCAAATTCAACAACAACAACAACAATGGCTATATCACCAACAAAGCTTAGAAACGATGTGTACTCATACTCATATCAAATCGACTCGAAAACCCCTTTGGTGATCTCGGTTCTCGCTTCATTAATCGAACGAACGATGGCTAGAAACGAAAGGGTCGGTCGAAAGTGTGGTTCCAATGCCATGTTTCAAAGTGGTTCGAAGATTATTAGGGTTTTTGATTGCCATGAAACACCGGACATGAGCATACAGTCGTATCTTGAACGGATTTTTAAGTACACGAAGGCCGGACCGTCGGTGTATGTGGTGGCGTATGTATATATCGATCGGTTTTGTCGGTCGCAACCGGATTTCAGGATCAACGGACGGAATGTGCATAGGCTTCTCATAACGACTATAATGGTGGCTTCCAAATATGTTGAAGACATGTAAGTTTTTGTATTCTAGAATTCAGATTTGTTTATCTTTCTAGTATTAAATACTGTATTTAAAACAACTTATAATCTATTCTTATTAATCTCACATACACATATATATGTGTCTGTTATATAAGATTTGTACACTTGACAATACATATTTAACACTAGAATATCATTCTATAGTAGTAACATATGACAAAATTGTTGTAAAAGAATAAAAATGATAAAAAATATTTTACTTTATTCGAGAAGATTAAAGGTAGAAAAAACCATAGAAAATCAAATCTTTTATTGAATCTACCGAGATTCAAATACAAATCCATATACCGGGAAAAAATGTTATATGATACTTATAAAACCATATTAGTTTTTACTTATTTTTATGAATTAAAGTAATCTGCTTGCACATAAGATAAATTAGTTGGGATTTATATCTAGGCTTAAAGGCAAATAGGCAATGGTTAATGAATGATTAATCGAACCATCTTTTCCAATAACCAAATGAATATAACTGTTTGTTACAAAATTTGACTGTTTATTAAATTAAAAATTGTAATAACAAAAACATTTTTTATTTAACCGAACTAATAAGCATGTTTACCTCTAAATTAATAATTATGAGTCGTCTGTTTCAGGAGGCAATAATTGATGCGTTCTTCTTTTTACAAGAAAAGGACTCATAAAATTAAACATTTAAACGTTTTAGTCAATAAGGACTCATAAAATTAAACATTTAAACGTTTTATTCAATCAAGAATCCTTACTTAGAGATTTTATGATTAAGCTAAACTTAATTTAGGATTATTTTTGTATTTTGGGAGACTGAAACTTTGTATATCTCAGAATATATAATTGACATTGATGCTTTTAGTTTGGTAGCTCTCAATTATTATCACGCACTCTCGTCCTAAACGAAAAATATAAACTTTATTTATAAAAGCGAATCTGTATTTTATAAACACAATATAATTAAAAAAACGTAACCAATAGTTATGATTTTATAGTTATCATCATTCATTCATTTAAAATGTCATTACTTTAATTCAACTTTAAAATTAAATCATATCTAATCAATGATTGTTCTCACTATTCTTATGATATAATACAATTTCAGGAACTACAGGAATTCATATTTTGCAAGAGTTGGTGGTATAACAACAAAAGAAATGAACAAATTAGAGCTTGATTTTCTGTTCTTGATGAACTTCAAAATGCATGTAAATGTGAGTGTTTTTGAGAGCTATTGTTGTCATTTAGAAAGAGAAGTGAGCATCGGAGGCGGTTACCATATTGAGAAAACGTTACGATGCGCCGAAGAGCTTAAATTTCGACAAACAGAAGAGAAAGGATACACGCGAGTCACCCGACTTACTTTGTAAATTAGTATTATCATGTTCATAAAATTTTTTTGTAGTGTATATAGAACATACTTTTATACATATATATCTCTTTTTTCCATTGTTTTTTTACTAATTGTTACTAAACACCACCTAATCATACACTTATAAAGATTTAAACATATCTTACATTGGCAGAATATCATCAAAGAGGAAGAATATATTGTGCGTGTACGTTGACACATTGAGTATCAATGAGGGTCAAAGTATGACGAGCAATATTGGAGTGTTAATGTACAACATCAATGCACTATAACACAACTTAGAGGTTGTGTTGGCAAATTCTGAATTATAATATGTTGAACCAATAAAATGTCTGAACCACTAAATGATAAACTATTAAGAGGTCTGAATTATTAAAAGCTAATATATTATTTAACTATTCAAATACAAATGTTTGATCAATTCAGATAAAATGTCTTAATCATTCAGACTCAATACAATGTTTAACCATTCAAAGGCAAATGTATAAACCATTTAGACATTTGCTCGCAAAACAAACAATCTGAACCATTAAGTGTTGAACCATTCAGACATTTAAATTATTAAATGTCGAACTATTCAAACATTTAAATCATTAAAAGACTAAAACAAACAACCTCTTACATTTTATATGATGGTGTAATCTTGATGCTATACCAATATTCTATTCCAAAAAAAAGATACTGAAAAAATATAACAAAACATTCTTGCATGCTTTTCACCCTAAATATTCATTTTATTCTATAACAACTATACATACGTAAAAGCCTAGGAAGCATGAGAAGACGCATTAACATTTTAAGCAAATTTTATATCGATCGAGAATATGAGATTAGAAGAGATTTTAAATTCAAAAAGTAATCTCCCGTCTTAAATACCATCAAAATGTTAAAGACATTAGTTGTAGATGAGAAAAAAACTTCACAATTAAGCGTGTTCGGTTGAAAATAATTAACAATGAGTGGTTGCATGAAAAGTTCAGTCGGGTTAACAAAAAACAAATCTGAAAGCTTCTTGTTGGTAAAGCATATAATATTGATATTTGATAGTATGAAGAGCCGGATGTTACAGATGACATTAAAGCCACTCATGTGCTCTTTGAGATGTTGTGAACGTATGCATATCTCATCGAGGGTGATAAGTCCCTAGGAGCGTTCAAGAGGACATTTTAGACAAATCTCTCATTTGTGACCGGGATGGTAGGGCAAGCCTAATCGAGGACGATGCGTCCGTTACGGTGGATATTCTTAACACCCTAAGCAAATCTTACATCAATCGTCGACATGAGATGCTATATTTATAAATAATGATCCACCTCAAATACAATTAGCGTGTTAATCGAAGGTTCAAAATTAAATCTTTCTTATATTTTTTAGAATTTTCTAAATTTTTTACTTGATCATGATTATACACATGTACGTGACCGATAAAAAATTAGTAAATATTACTCGAAAAATGTACGAAATAAACCTGAACCTTTGATAAGGCAAACAAATAGTTAAGATAGAAGTGTTGGTGATTTCATTATTAACTTGAAACAAAAATTTTAGCTTTTTATCAACTTCCATCATTACACGTATACCTTTTATGCTTTGTTAGTGTTTTAAAAGAAGTATCATAAAATCAAACAATTATTTTTTTTATTTTTATAATAATATTACTAAAAAACTAGAAAAAAAAGTTTGTTAGACTATTATATATGTGTTGTATTGTCATATATAGTTATATGTGATTGTAAACATGTGATATGTAATTACATACCCTTGGTGCATGTATGTGTTTATATATATGTGTATGTTTGTATATATGTGTCTATAATGTGAAGCCGACCATTGATTAACTCTATTGTTTGATACATTGAATAGTCAAAAAATAATATGATCCTAATTTGATTCCATTAGTATACAAAATCCTATAATTAATATGTAATCCTCTTTAAATCATATACATGTCCCCTCGTGTTTCTTCCATTCTCCTGCTCGAGTGACATGTTAATTTGTTGGGATACACGTAGAATATACATGTGCTAACAAAGAAAATTTAAAAACATAAATCTCATTGACTCAACATATAGTTAAATAAATGATTAATGGTTACACTTGTAGGTTGAAAATAAACCGTTCGTTATGTCATAAGATTGAAATTTAGGTTGTTTATCTATAAAGTAAATTATGTCATTAACTAAAAAATCAAGGTCGTGTTTTGTTGCAGACTTTAAGAAACTAATGAAATTACGCATATACTTTTAAGTATGTATTTGTCTATCATATTTTGGTACTACTTACTTAGCAACAATAAACTTTTGTCAATAAACTTTTGTTAATCGTCAGATGTAACAGATACTCGATGAACAAAGTTGTTAAGGGCTAGTTTTGGTTATCGTTGACCGTTTTGTGTTTTGACGCCCCTACTATCCCTTCAAGTGCAGCTACATGTTGTTAATTGCTCTAGTCTAGTCTGGTTTGATTTCCTTTTTATCCTAGTAACCCAAAGTTAAAACAATAGTGATTACTTGATATCGATATTCATTCAAATTGACGTAATACGGTTTCTAGATTATAGATTGATACGAGCACTAGAGATCTATCACTAAATGAAAAATAAAAGTGATGATAGGACTAATCACAACAAAAACATATAATTGAAGATGTGACCGATTGACCGAAGTGGGGTTTAGGTTAATTTGGTGATCTATAATTTTTATATTAAGGGTAAGATCGTTAATCGTAGTATTTTTGTTACTGATAACTGTTATTATATTTTGTCGCTTAAAATTTACGTTGGGTTTCAAGCTGGATGAAAAGAATTGTATATTATATAACAATTACTAAAATGTGTAATCAGTTTATAAACACAATTAACTAATGATCATTAGTCTAAATGGTTAAAGTAATGTACACAAGACAATTAAAAATAAAGAGGTCTTTGGGTTCGAGACTCACTCTAAACAAAATGCTCAGAATTGAGTATGGGTCTAGTTATGGGTGTCCTTCTAAGAGGAGTAATGGTGTCGTCCTGGTTAAAAAAACAAATAGATGGACCTGATTAATATAAATGACATATCTTTCGAAGTTTGTTTATATATTTACCGTTCAAAAAATCGCAATTAATCAATCATCTACTTTAATAATTGAAATTATACTTCGATGAGTCAATGGTTTGTCCTTTGTTTGAAGACTAATGTCATGAAATCCAACCGTTCTAGCGCCGATTTTTTTGTTTGCTTTCAGCTTTTCATCATGTTCTATCTTCCATCGCCACAAGGCTTGCATCCTTGAAAGAGGAAAATTTCTTCATGTCTTGACGGTAAGTTATTAGCTGTGTTTTTGGAACCGGATTGGACCGGCCGGTCCGACTACGGATTGGTCAGCTGTAGTTCGGTTTTCGGATCAGGAAAACGGGTCGGTTGAAACTGGATTTTTATTTTTTTATTTTATTTTAATGGGTCAAAACAGGGTATTAAATCACAAATTAATATGTTGAATACACAGATATAACTAAATTTATATATAATTATAAAATACATATATAAATTACTTATATTTAATTACATATATAAATATAATTAAATCCGGTCCAACCGGTCTGACCACAAAACCAGTAAGGCGTCCGGTTCGACGTCCAATCCGGTTCTGAAAACATTGGTTATTAGTTTACTTAAAACTATTAAGAAATAAAATATATATTGTAGTTAGGCACGTTATTAACTTGTAACAATTAATTAAGATACATATTCTATATTAACTCAACAAGGACCCTGTTTGAAACCTCCGACAATAAATGACTTGGTCAGCTCCAAAGAAAAGTCTGACTCAGTCGGAAGCAAAGAAATGATGGGTCAGAAGCAATGGATTCGGTCAAAAGACGATGAATGAAAATCAAACAGCTTAACCACTTACCCGATCAACAGTTAATATCAAACAGCTCGTGGAATTCTCCACTTACATCATACATGACGATTCTCTATTGTCAACATTTATTGGTTGCAATTATCTTTTTTAATTTCAATGTATTTTGGCAAATTTTAAATAGTTTTAAACATATGTTATCATTTAACAAGTTGTATTTTGTTTCTTTTGCTTTTCTATATTTTTTAGTTAACTTTTTTTTTTCTAGGGATATTTTTATATTTTTTGCTAACTTTTTAAAGAGTTCACTGTTTTATTGCGCAATATGTAAGAAAAACCATGTTAATGTCGTACATACATCACATGTAACGAGTTTCGACACTGGTTGCGAAGTTTACAAACAGACTCTTTACCAGGTTATTGTCATCGTAATTAAATAAACAAGTTGGAATTTAAAGTTTTTATTTAGCTGAAATAAAACTTTTATAAACCAGATATAGTTATAAGTATGTAAAATATTATGATTTCTGTTTTCAATAATTATTTTCAATTATAAAAATATTCAACGCATTGCGTATATCATAGTTTAGGACTTCTTTAAATTTACCACAAAACTTTAAATTCTTTAAATTTGTCCCAAAATTTCAATGGATATGATTTTTTCTTTAATTTTTGGTTTTGATTCTCACCCTCATACGTACTAGGTATTTCTTACGCCTTAAACACGTTACATTTTCTATTAATTTATTTTTTATGTAATAACCTTAATTTGTTTACTTTTTTAAGAAACGGAATAAAATGTTTTTTTGATGTCCTAGGCGATAGCAAGGACGATTATCGTTGCAGTACCATGTCAAACATAACCGACCAAGAGCGAATAACATAATTTCTGGCATTGATATTACTTATATGGTTTTTAATGAGTCTAGACAATAGCATGGGGGTAATTTACGTTATGTAACTTTTTTTACCAAACAGAACGTGCCATTGTATTTTGTTATTCTTGTGTCAATGTTACCAATAAATCAAGTTTCTTTTTGTATCAGAATACATATATGAAATTTCGGATTTGGTTTTTGGCTATTCAAATGGGCATTCGAAATCTAAAATACACATATTATTTGATATTTTTTATAAAAAAAATAAGTTTTTGAGTTATTTTCGGATATCTAAGTTTTTTTAAATACTCAAACTATAAAAAAAATCCAAGATTTCTAAATTAATAAATTTGTTATTTAATAGCTTATAAAAACAGTACTTCCAATAATTCAGAAACCTGAAATATCCAAAGTTTTATTCATAAATATTATCCGAATTCGAATCCAAAAACTTCAAAGACCCAAATTTTTAAATATTTCGGATTCTGAATTTCAAAAAATTCTAATTTATCTTGATTTGGTATCCATTTCATGCGGGTGTGGAGTGACGATCCATCGGGCTCAAGTCGGGTCCAACCCGAAGAGAACCACTTGCAGCGTTGCAGGCGAATCACCGGATCGAACCATGGTACACTACGCATTAAAACTTGTACCCCAGACACCCTTCTCTACACCCATAAACTTCACCATATTCATTCACACAATCACAATTCACACACCTCCAAACCATCGAACCACCATGGATCCCTACGCCGCTCAAGCTCAAACCTACATCGCTCAACCTTCATCCCAAATTCAACCACAAACCCAAGACCCCTACATCTACAATCAACAACAATACGATCAATCACAACAGCAATACGATCCAACACAACAGCAGTACGATCCAACACAACAGCAATACGATCCATCGCAACAGCAATACGATCCATCGCAACAATACTACGCGTATTACGCCCAAATCCCCCAACCACAATACGATCAATCGCAACAATACGATCAATCGCAACAATATGCTAACCCTAACCCTAATCCGGTTTATCCTGAGCAAGCTCCTCAACAGCAGCAGCAACAGCCGGAACAAGAACACGCTCCGATTCACCCTCCTGGTGTTCCTGTGCAGAGCGACCCGAATCAAGTCGCTGCTTACCAGCAAGCGTATGCGCAACCGCATTATCAGAGTGACCCTAATTACTACTACCAACAGTATCAGCAACCGCAGCCGTTGAGTTATCCGATCCTAATGTGGTTCATCAGGCTCAACCGCAATGGCAGCCTCCGCAGGGGCAGCCTGCTGATTATGGGGCTACTGCGTTCTACCCTCCGGTAAACATTATCGTTTTTTGTTGATTGAATTGTTTGTGACTGTGGGTGTTTAGGAATTAGGGTTTCGTTTTTGGGTTTTGTGATGAATTAGGGTTTCTTTGTTTATCTGTGCGTGTATAGGTTTTATTCGTTTAATCTTGTTATTAGAGTTTCATCCACTTGATTGTTTAGTTAGTTGTTAACTTTTAGATGACAATATTGAATTTAGAGTTTTAGTGTAGAAAATATTCTATTACATAGTTTTGTTGTGTTTAGATGGAAATGTGGACTGATTGTGGTTTGTATATATAAGACTTAAAGAATTCTTAAGTTTTATGGTAATGGGTGCTTGTAGTTTTAGGGGATTATTTGGGAGGGAGTTTTTATTATTTTAAAGTCATAATTGCAGCTTGTAGAATTTGGATCAGATAATCGGCTTAAAGATTAGGGATCTCTTAGTAAATGTACGTTTATCTCAGTAGTTGGTTTCGTTTAGCTACTTTTTATCAACATTCTCAAATTTGTTTTTCTGATCAGAATATCATATAGTCTGAAAATCATAATCAGAATCAATTTGGCACTAATAGATCAAGTCATGATAATCAGTTTTGATGTAAATCCATACATCTCTTTTAAGTGATGAGTGGAATTTTTTATTAATGGAATCATGAATGCTTGTTATTTATGCTGAGAAAAATGATTTTTGAATACAAGTATACCTTCCGCTCCATAGCAAGAAGTTTGTTTGGAAAAAGGCCATATATGTGTGTGTATTGCTTGGCACATATGTTTTTGTTTTGCCACTTGGTCTGCTTTAATACTCCTGATGATTTGCCACACTTTTCAAGACTTGAGGAAATCATCAACATGTGTTGACAACTTGACATCCACAAACATGTTTAAGGCTTTAAGCTATGTGTTCTTGGATCTATTATTTGTGAAAAAAATATCACTAAATCTTTTTTAATGATTCTTTACTTGGCAAAATCTAAAGTAGTTTTTGGTGTGCTTTAATGATAGGGGAATGGACTGAACCTTGTATGAAAGGAATCAACCAGTCCATTTCTTCTATTTGGTCAGTTTTGTTTTGTGGGGAAAGGGTGCTTTTACCAACCGATGATGGAATGGAAGAAAATATTATAATGTGGCTAACTTTTATTTTTAACAAAATCCATTCTGACTAAAATTGTGGAACTTCAAAAATAAAACAATGTTATATAAAATAACCCGTTAACTACAATATCATTATAAAATTGTAAAGATAGTGAATTACTTTTTATTTTATTTTAATGCTTAAAAAATGTTTGTGATTATTTTTTTATATATAAACTGTCTTCATTTTAAGTGCATGCCAAACGACCTCTTATGGACCAACCAAACATGGTGATGGATTGTAAAGGACCATTTCATTACCTTGTCCATTCCATTAACTTTGTTTATCCCTTGGATTTTTCTATATCATCAATTTGTTAGCAATATGATACGTGGGAGGTTGAGCTACAAGTTTGATGATTTATGATAAGCGGGAGGTTGAGCTATCAATCGAACTGCTAAAACTTTTATTAATTGCGGTTTTGGTTTTTAAACAAAAAAATTTCTTTAGATTATCTAATATCTATGTATATTTTAAGAGTCACTTTAGGGGAAATCTTCTTACTAGTTGATAAATAGTTTTCTAAACAAAGATATAAAGTAACAATATAAATCCGAGAACTATCAGCTGAGTTGGACAGCCTTTAATATATGCCTGAGCAATACCGTGTATCATTCTGACGCGCTCAAGCTTTGGGTTCCAAACCAGCCTTTGGAATGACTTTGGTTTAAGCTCGAATGAACTTTTCCTCTGGTTAAAAGTTGTTTTTCGCCTCTGCAGAAGTGATAAGCCACAAGATCTCGGTTTTATTGAAGATTTGCAGGTTTTGACTATTGGAAACGGTACATAACATTTCTCATTTTGTAGAATATTTCGGGGGAAATGAAGATGTGGCTTTTATTCATACTAGTAGAGCCAGAAAAATATATAAATGGGTTAATGAATTGATCACAAAATTTCTCTTGACGGAAGTGAAATTGTTAAATTATTTATATAATAAAATCTATAAACGCAATTATCAACCAAAAAAATCAATGATTCTGTCATTGCTTTTGTAAGCTTGGCCTCGGAACCTTAAAGCAACCACGTAACGAGAAACCTAATAGATATTGTTCCAATCAGCGTATTCGTCATCGCTAAATAAAGTTGGCAATTTCGACCCCATATTGTTATTAGGGGGTCGAAACAGGTTATGCTTTATCTAAATGGGTGAAACGGGTAAAATCGTAGATATATTTGTTTGAATCGTTACCCAACCCACTCATTTTGCCACTTCTATAACTGTATGGCCTTGTTGTCACATGTGCCATTCAGCCAGCGGCTTTGAAAATTCTTGCTCTAGCAGTTATCCAATGATCTTTACCTTAAAGGCTTTCATTGGAGAACTATAATTTTCTCATAGCTTCTTGCAGCAGTTTCTTATTGATGGGAGGCAAATCTTCTTGAATTTCATGGACTCTTGCGAGTTGGTTCTTAGTTCTTCAAAACCTGAGCATAGAAATGTGAAATTTATAGCTGTACGGTAATGAAAGAAATTACTATATACTCCTGCTTCTCCCCAAAAGGGATACAGTTTGACTTTCAAGGTAGTGATACTACATTTCAACTTCAAAATTGATATGATCCTCTCAAAATTATAAACTATATCAAACTTTATAACAGCTAACAATTCAACATGAAACATAAAAAGTTTCATGTTATACCCGTTAAAGAACCCATGTCTTTTTTGCAAGTTGAAATGTAGTTTGCTTACTGAAAAGTCAACTTTCTAGCTTAATAGAGGGTGTATGCATTAATGCACACGTCTTGATTCTAAAGCCCAAATCTACCGTTCAGAATTGGATAGGAAGTTCTTTTATACTGGTATTTACAAGTTACAACAGTAGGATACCTCGTATAACAAAGTGCTCACATAACATTGATAGAAGATGAGAAGTTTGAAATCTTAAGGTCTAAACTGTATTGTCTGTATGCTATCTATAACCTTTAAACTAATACAGAAGTTATCCAGCTAGTTGTCTAGTATGTATATTTGGGCTTGGGGTGTTGCACCTCTTGTGTTCATGCTATCAATAATTGTTGTGCTTGAGACGTATAATCCTTTAATATTTTTTTTTACATTTTTATACCCTTGTTGGAGTTCTTCTTTTACATCTATGACTTATTGTTTCCTTGCTTGCATATTAGTTTTGTATGCTTGAAATCTTTATTACGCATCATTTGCAGAATGTGCAAGGTGTTCAACCTGGTAGTTCTGGCAGAGGTGGTGGCCGAGGCGGCAGTCGAGGAGGAAGTCGAGGCGGCAGTCGAGGTGGAGGTCGAGGCTTTAGGGGTGGCGGTTCATCTTTCCCTGGACGTGGCGGTCCATCTTTCCCTGGACGTGGCGGTCCACGTGGTGGAGGACATGGTGGTGGAGGACGTAGCGGTGTAGGCCGTGGAGGAAATACTAGGGTTAAGACTGAGCCAAAACCTCAGTTTCTGGCATGGTGTGAACTTTGTCGAGTCGAATGCAACACTCATGAGGTTCTTGAAAATCATAAGAATGGTAAAAAACATAAAAAGAATATGGAAATACAGGAAGAGTTACAGAGACTTGCAGGCAAAACACAAATGCCTGCTGCCATTGAGAGACCAGAAGTTAAAGTTGAAAGTCAAGCGGTGCAGTCTGAAGAACAAGGGAACAGTTTAAAGAGAAAGATGAGAGATGATGAGCGGAAATCTGCTGAGCCCGAAAAGGCACCCGTACCATTTATCTGTGAACTTTGTGATGTGAAGTGTGAATCGGCGCCTGTCTTTGATAGTCATTTGAAAAGCAAAAAACACAATCTTAATTTCCAACGGTTTCAGGAGCAAGAAGCTCAAGCTGCATTGGGACAAGCGGCTTTACAAGCACTTTTTCCAGCTTTAGAAGCAGCCTTGTATCCTGCACTTCTTCAAGCACTTGCCCACAATGCTTCTGCAGCTTACGCATATGGAGGACTCGATCAACAAGCTCTTCTTCACTTGCTGCAACCGTATTTGCCTCAAACTGGGCCTGCGTTTTTCCCACATGGCCCTGCACGGGGACCGGTACGAGCTCGCACATTGGAACCCCAGGGTCCGAACCCAGTTGCAACCCAAGAGACAGTTGAAAACCAAGTCAAGCCTGTGAATGAGTCTGAATCAAAGACTGAAGATGAAGTGAAATCTGAGAGCAAGAACAGTGATCAAGCAGAGCCAGAGGGTAAGACCGAAGATCAAGCGGAGCCTGATAGCAAGACTGGAGATCAAGAGGACCCCGAGAGCAAGACTGGAGATCAACCGGAGCCTGAGAGCAACACCAGAGATCAAGCGCAGCCCGAGAGCAACATCGGAGATCAAGCGGAGCTCGAGAGCCAGGTCGGAGATCAAGCTGAGCCCGAGAGTAAGAGTGAAGATCAAGCAGAGCCTGAGAGTAAGACCGAAGATCAAGTGGAGCCTGAGATCAAGACCGGGCAGGTTAACCCAAAGGCAGTGGAGCCGGCCCAGTGAATTTTACTTTACTTGTGGGATTTTGGATTTAAGTAGTTTAAAGATTTTATATTGCAGTGTTGTTTTTATGGCTAGATGTATGTCACATACTGATGATGACAATGACCTTGAGTTTGAATTCGAGTAACCTTTGACAGTTCCTTGTAATTTTTACTCCCAAACCAAACCCACACTTCACTAATAGATCTGGTTGAAACGGAAGATATTGACCCAAATTAGACTTGCACAGAAAAACCGGGTACGGACCCGACCGGACCCGGGTACAACCCGGTACCAGGTGTACCCGGTTCGTACTCGGAATAAACTGGCGGTTTCAACCCGGTTTGGTTTTTTTTTGAATTTTTAATACTCTACCAGAACCCCACCCGGTCTAAACCCGAAGTGAACCCAGTATTGGACATAAAAAAAAAGAAAAGAAAATTAGAAAAAATAAACTAAACCCGGTATTGGATCTGGTTCCGGACCCGACCCGACCCTACCCGGGTATGGCCGGTAGGGTTTTCCCGCAAGTGAACCCGACCCGGGTTCATACCCGGGTTCACCATACCCGGGTACAGAAAAACCCGACTGAACCGAACCCGGTCCGGGTCCGGCCTAAAACCTGATTTGTGCATGACTAACCCAGATGATCTAACATATTTAAGGGATTATTTGGTGGTATTTTAATAGTTTTTTTAATGGTTAAAAGGTAATTTTAGATTTCAATAATTACAATATAACATCTTAATGGTTTTATTTTAATCAAGATTACCTTTTAAATATTAAGATGTCACCAAACAGATTACAACGTAATAGTCTTTACATGTGTAGATACATAAAAATATAAAACATTGATAAACAACATATTTAAGGATGTAACAACATACACAAATGATCTATAGATGATTCAAGTGAGGTTTGCTTGTTTACCACATACTTCTATACACATATACAAACAATATAATTACATCTCTAATGTTGGTTTATCTTTCTAGTATTAAATACTGTATTTAAAACAACTTATAATCTATTCTTTATGTTTTACACATAAATCCGAAAGGAGTATTTACATATTTACCTTTTCTAAATTCATTAATTACATATCTATCTAAGCTAAAAAGTTAATTACATATTTTCCCTTTCTAAAACAATTATATTACCTATTACCAATTATGTTAAAATTAATTATTAAAAGATTATTGCATTCAACTTTTTACTAAGTTATTTTTATGTAATTTTCCTTTCTAAGAAAATCAATCACATATTTATTCAAGTTTGAGTCTTTTATATAAAAAAAATAATAAAATTACAATTTCAAATACAAAAGTTTAAAACTTGATTTTGAGACAATAATCATAGATAAATCAAAATTATATCTTCAAATACAAAGTACAACTATCAAAGTTTTAAATATTTATAATAACAAATTAATACATAAAGTTCACTTTGTAAAACAAGATAAAATAGTATTTTATAGGTTGATATAATGATATAAGTAAATATGTAATACTATGAATTAAAAAGTAAAAATATATAATAAATTTTATGCATTTTAGAAATATATAATTTATGATATTAAAAAAAATATATGTAAAAATCATAATAGGAAAAATCATACTACAACCTCCCAATAAATTTCAGTACTAATTTAATTACTACTATTATACCACCATTAATTTTGAGTAATTGCTCAACTAAAATAAATAACATTTAAACCAAATGAAGAAAACTGAATGATTGATTAATCAAATGGCACAAAACGCATCGTCATTGTATCGCGTACTTTCTTCCGATTTAAACACGAGATCTCTCTCCACCTAAATTCTCTGCCGCCGGTGAAAGAATATTCCTTCTCCGGCCACCGTAGCCTCCGTCACACTCACCGTTCATTTCTAGGTCTCCGGCGACGATCCAATTAGCGTTATCGTTCCATTAACCAACAAAAACAACATGAGTACCGGAGAGCTTCTCAGCATCGAACCCCAAGAGCTTCAGTTTCCTTGTAAGGATTACGGTTAACTAAATAACTACTGCTTTAGATTAGTTTATTGCGTGTTTTGTGGTTTGATTTCAGATCTGTTGCACTTTCCCCTATCGATTTCTGATGGTTTTTGTTCGGGTGTGTTTTGTGTAGTCGAATTGAAGAAGCAGATTCAATGTTCCATGCAGTTACAGAATAAAACGGAGAATCATGTGGCTTTAAGGTATTCTTATGTTATACGATTTTAAACTCGAAATTGTCTGTCTGTAAAGCTATTTGGTTCAATTGATTTTTAGTAGTAGTCGAATATAAGGAATTATAGTCATATGATGTTGTTGAATTTTAACCCTAGTTTAAGCAAAATCAAAACAGAATCAAGGCCAGTCCTTGAAGTAACTAACGAAGTGAAGTTGTAGGATGATTGTTGAAATTCTGTGAATTTCAGGTGAAAACTACAAATCCGAAGAAATATTGTGTTCGGCCTAATTCTGGGATTGTGTTTCCTCGCTCTACTTGCGATGTCATAGGTTTGTTCCTTACGCTTTTCCTTTTTTCGTGTTGCATGTGCTTCTGAGTTGCTGGTTTTTGGTTTGAGTTGGACCACTTTAGTAATAGATGCAGATTATGGGACATTAATTCAATCAGATTTTACTTTTAGACGCGTCAAGAAATGTGTGGAGATTAAAGGATGAGTTGTACTTTTGATCTCCTGAAATGATTTGATGAGTTTTAGGAATTCATATATATGTGGCCTTTTGGTATACTAAGAAATCAGCTACTGATACTATAGAGATTACAGGAGCTGTGTGATTGGTCACCCCTCTCCTGGTTCTCTACATGGAATACAAAACGTCCCAAGTCAATTGATATTGAAGCTATTGCAAATGGACACACTGCTCGATATGCATTATCTTCTGCAGGATTCCTCATAACTTATGTTCATTTATATGTATACATATAAGATGTTCCTCTTCTGAGACTAATGTTTGTATACTCTAAAAATTACACCAATCAATATCTTAAAGTTTGTTAATTAACAAGTTTTGGTTTGCCTTTTGAGTTAAAAAAACAAAATATAAGTAAAATTGATTGGATGTAGCAGTTGGAAGCAGGGAATGTAACATATACAGTTTTAACATACATATAAGTCTGGGTCTCAATTTGAATGCTATGCTTTTCAAACATCAATATCATGCTTTCACAATACAACATTATTACATACTCTCTTAAACTAAAGGATGTAAAAGGGACAAAAGAAATTGGATGGAAGAACTTGAATAGCTTTCACTCGCCTATACTTTGTCTGTCTTTTTACTTGTTGCATGATATATGTTATCTACCTTTTGCTCTGTTTGATCATCTTATATGGGCCATCCCGCTGCATATTGATCAACATGAAGTGTGACGTCTGACACATCAACCATCTTACCTGGAAAAATATTCATGATACATAAATACAATTGATGCTATCTAGAATCTAGTTTTTTGGTTTTAGATATATGATTATTTATAGCGTAACAGACATGTGCATTCATAACTGCTGGCTGAAAGTCTGAAACTAATGTGTTCATTGTTTAGTTACAATGCAAGCTCAGAAGGAGGCTCCTCCTGACATGCAATGCAAGGATAAGTTTTTGCTTCAAAGTGCAGTTGCACGTCCTGGAACTTCCCCAAAAGATATCACCCCGGATCTGGTAGTTAATTAGCTCATTGGATTGTTATTAACTGTTAATTAACTACATTAATTGGAACTTACACTTTTGAATTGTAATAGTTTAACAAGGAGTCAGGGAATCAAGTGGAGGAATGCAAATTAAAGGTTGTTTATGTCGCTCCACCACGACCACCATCACCAGTTAGAGAAGGGTCAGAAGAGGGTTCATCTCCAAGGGGTTCAGTATCTGACAATGGGACAGCAAGTTTGATTGATTCTAATATTGTAAGTTTTTAAATGGTTTATTGTATTGTATGGAAAGCATTCTTAACCATGTAGCACGCATCTTATTCTTTGCAGGCTCCAAGATCATTTGCTGAATCTCACGAGAAATCTTCTGAGGTTATTTTCTAAATCAACTAATTGGTGGAATAACTTGGTTCCTTTGTTATGCTTATATGTATGAGGCTATCCGATTTAAGTTGTTTATGCTTCTTGCAATTGTCCTCAGATTTCAGATGGTTTTTAAATGGTTTATTGTATACAACAAGCATTTTTAACCATGTAGCATGCATTTTGATTATTGCAGGCACCAAGATCATTTGCTGAATCTCACGAGAAATCGTCTGAGGTTAGTTTTTAAATTAACTATGATTTGTCAGTGCTATAATTTGGTTCCTTTATTCTGTTATATGTATGAGGCTATCATTTCTTAGGGGATGCTTCATGTAATCATTCTCTTGCTTCATAAAACATTGCATCTTTATATATACGCACGTGGATCTTAATATGTCGATGCTTCTTTATAACTAATTTATATTGGATACAGGAGATGGCTCTTATTTCTAAGCTTACCGAAGAGAAGAATTCTGCCATTCAGCAAAGTAAAAGGCTCCATCAAGAATTGGTACATATCTTTATTTTTGTTTACTGATGCTTCTTAACTACTGCTAGGAATCTTCACCATCATGTATCTTGCAGATGGTTTTACACTTTACTTGTTTCTAATGATGATACACAAATATAGCTTTAAACCCTTGTCGTAACTCGTAAGGTTTTAGATATCTTGCGTGCTTCTTTCTAGTGTTCATAAAGCTAGCTGCTTTATAAGTATATATGGCATAAAGCTGATAATGATCTACAAATATCTCTCTTAATCTTGTTTATTGCAGGAACTTTTGAGGCGTCAGGGAAACAAAAGCAATGGTGGCATCTCGTTGGTATATGTTCTTCTGGTTGGTTTGCTTGGACTGCTCTTGGGATATATGCTCAAATAGTGGTCAGAATGTTGTCGAATCCAGTTTCGTGATAGCACTTAAAATGGTGTGAAAGTATGCTCAAAATGGTGTTTTTAAGTTTTGTGTTTTCAGGGTCATTTGAGGAGTTTTTATTTCTTTGTTGGGTTTGGTTTTCGGTGTGTTGGTCTCTTTGTTGGTTAGTGGTGGTGAATAGGTAGATGGTTTTCATCATGGTGTTCCTCGGCTTTTTAGTTTTAATTTCTATGGTTGCTGCTGGTGTTAAATTCTAGTTTTTGACTTCTAGAATGCTATTTGGTGTGCTTTTTTTATATGTTTGACCTGTAAAATAATATATTATAAGCTTCCAGTTTTATTGGTATTATATTATAGTCCGCTGTTCAAGTCAAGCTATTTGGCCTGTACAAACATTCAAGTCAAGTTAGCTTGATTGTTTATTAGTAGTTTGATACCTTACATATTTGAACCATGCATTTTTTTATGGCAGTGACCATTCTAGTTGTCTATCTAGGAATTTGGGTATCTACTACCCAGTCGTAGTCGGCGATTAATCGGAGTCGACCACCAACCTTGGCGATTTCACATAATCGGAGGGTTAATCGGTAATCAGTCTTAGTTGGAAAAAAACAGATCTAGTCGGACCTAATCGGTTAAAGGTCAAAATTGATCAAAATCAATCAAAATTGGTCAATTTTTTTTTTCAAAATTGATCATATTTTGTCAAAATCATTTAAATTTTGGTTATGATTGGTCAAATATATGTTAATGTGTATTTTTTTGAATTTAATTATATGTATGTATATATACATATAAATACATACAAAATTTCAATCCGATTATTCTCGATTACTCCTGACAATCTCAATTAACCCCTAGGCAGTGCCCCACCGTTCGAATAGCGCTTAGCGATTTTTATAACATGCTATGACCTCTGAGGGGTCTTGATGCTAGGCCATAAGATTTTTATGATAGTTATCTAAAACACGATGCTAGCCATTTTATCATAGTTATGTAAAGATTTTATGATTTATTATTATTTTTTTTAATTTGTTGTTTGAGATATGTATAGAAAAATATAAAGAAAGAAAAGGTAGCTTTACTAGCTGCAAACTCGATTCGAATATGTGTTCAATTTCCATCTTGGACTGACGCCTATAAGTTGTACCGGTTGGTTTGTATATATGAATTGTAAAATTAATAAAAAAAGGGAAAATGTCACAGAATAGTAACCAAGTTTCAAAAGTGTTCTAATTTAGTCACTCATGCATATTTTTCTCAAATTGGATCTTCAAACGATCAAATCGAGTCATTATCAAATTTTATTATGACAAGAAAGTAACGATGGAAAAGACATGGGAGTTAGAATTTTCAATATATAAAATTATATTAAAAAATAAAAAAAAACATGTAAATTATGAAAAAAATAAAAAAAAAGTGCCTAAAATTTACGTCAACGTTCTATATCAGCATCAAAAGATAGAAAAAAATATTTTTAACTGAATCCAAAAGTATAACATGTTAAACAATATGTTATGACTTTTAATTTGTATAAAATATAAAAATGAGTGATCTAATTGGAACACTTTTAAAACTTGAGTTACTTAATTTGAACACTTTTGAAAGTTGATTACTATTTTACAAAGTTACCCATAAAAAAATTGAAGAAGTACTGACTCAAATCCAACTAGATCTCGATGTCTAGTTTTCTAAGGGTTAAATTTTGAACATCTATGGCTATAAGGAATCGTAAAATAGACCGTTGCTACCCTTGCTACATGAAGGAAGCCCTTCCTTTTAATCGTTTTAATCACCTTTAAACGTGAAAATCAGTATTGAAGTATATAGAGAAATGTGTATATAAAAGAAAATACCAACATATACCATGAAAACTCATTACCTATCGTCACCTATACTTAGAATTGGTACACGTCATTGTCAAAAAGTGGTCATCTTAGAGGATAACCGAATACGATAGTGATAGTTCATACCTTGGTTGCTGGTCATTTGTCATATACCTTTGCACAACATGCAACGAAGGTGAAACACTGTGGGTGAGCTCCCCACAATCTTGATTTATATGGCAAAGATACTTAGGTAAAATCAGATCATACTTTTTATTCGACAACAATACCTTATTGTGACATTTATGTGTAATTTTTTGAAATGTTTTTGAGTTTTAGCACGAGGTTTTAACAAAAGTGGCAGATCTAGACATCTAGTAGCATACATCATCGTATACTAAGATGTCTGAATGGTTTAACATTTAATGGTTCAGACTGTTTGTTTTGCAAGCAAATGTCAGAATGGTTCAGACATTTGTCTCTGAATGATTAACATTATACTAATACTAAATGATTAAGACCTTTTATTTGAATCGTTTAGATATTTGTCTTTAAATAGTTAAGCGATATACAAGCTCTTAATAGTTTAAACCTCTTAATGATTTAACCCTTAATGATTAAGGGGTTGTTTGATAAAACTGACTAAGTAAGATCTGATAGATATCAAACAAGAAACTGGAGAGATAGAAGGTAAACCGATTTCTGGATCATCTCCAAGAATGATCGGCACTAGGTTAAATAACCAATACATCATAATGTTCAAACTTACAAAAGAACCCAACACAATATTGAAAAGGCCATAATGGTCCTTGGAACATGCAAACCCAACAGTAAATATAAAAAAAACACTAAAAAAATGGAAACAAGACTTATTGAGCATATCAATACTCCCTCCTTAACCCACTTTTTGACCTCAAGAAGTGAGCTCAGAGAAGTCTGGAAAACGCAGCTTCAGCTCGTCCAAAAATTCCCACGTTGCGTCTTGAGTCGACTGCCCCTTCCATTGCACCAACACCTTCATAGCTGCCCGATTACCACGTTTAACAAGCTTTCGATCCAAAACGGCGTGTGGCTGAAGAGTGAACCGTGCTTCTTTTGGGAGAGGAATAACTTTAGATGGTGGTCCATTCGCCTCCTTAAGCAATGAAACATGGAAGACGGGGTGAATCTGGGCCTCGCCCGGCAAGTCCAACCTATACGCGACATTTCCCACCTTCTCCACAATCAAGAAGGGACCAAAATACTTAGGGGTAAGCTTTGAATGCTTGTGAACCCTTAACGACTTCTGCATATACGGTTGCAATTTGAGATAAACCCAGGTACCCGTTTTGAAAACTCTTTCACTTCGGTGCTTGTCGGGTTGTTGTTTCATACGATTCTGAGCCTTGACAAGCGATTGTCTCAAGACCTTCAAAGCCTCTTCCCTATCTTGCATCATCTCATCCACCTCTTTATCCATCGTGTCCTTGGGAATGTATGGAATGTGTAACGGGGGGCGGTACCCGTAAAGGGCTTCAAACGGAGTCTTTCCCAAAGACGAGTGGAACGTCGTGTTATACCACCACTCCGCTAGAGACACCCATTTCACCCATGTGTGAGGCCTCTCCATCACCATACACCTCAAGTAACCCTCTAGGCACCTGTTAACAACCTCTGTTTGACCGTCCGTTTGCGGGTGGTAAGCCGTAGACAACTTAGAAGACACACCCTGAAGCTTTAAAAACTCAGTCCAGAAAGAGCTCAAAAATATAGGATCACGGTCTGATATGATTGAGTTTGGACACCCATGAAGCTTATAGATGTTATCAAGGAACACTTGAGCTACTTCCTTAGCCGAAAATGGGTGTCCCAAAACCATGAAATGCCCGTACTTTGTGAGACGGTCAACCACCACGAAAATTGTATCCTTGCCCTTCACCTTCAGTAGACCCCCTATAAAGTCCATCGAAATATCGGTAAAAATAGTGTCGGGTATCGACAAAGGTTGTAGTAGACCCGGGGAGGCAATAGTTTCATGTTTAGCCCGCATGCACACGTCACAACCTCGAATCACTCGGCGCATCACCTTCGAAATTCCCCTCCAGAAGAATAATCCTTTAACGCGTTGAATCGTTGCTTCACCCTCGAGTGACCCCCCATCAGAGATTCATGACAGATTTTGACAATTTCTTCTCGTAAATTTGCATCCCCTCCTACTACCATACGAGTTCCCTTGGTCAACCACTTTCCATTCCACTTGAATCTTGGCAAGTCTTCTCCATTTTTTAGCTTCTGTACCACATTTTGGACTTCAATATCTTTGCCTTGACTTTCAATAATTCCTTGCAATAATAAAGGCTCCACTTGTGAAACAGCACTAGTAAATAATGTGGTACCTTCAACACGAGATAAAGCATCAGCCACCATATTTTCCCTACCTTTTTTATACTCGATACAATAGTCATAGCCCATAAGTTTTGCGAGCCATTTGTGTTGCAACGGTGTCGTCACCTTTTGGGTTAAAAGATGTTTGAGGCTTCTATGATCCGTGCGAATAATAAACGGTCCAGTTATAAGGTAGTAGTGCCACTGTTTCACCGCCATCAAGATTGCAAGTAACTCCTTTTCGTATACCGATAATGCATTTTGTCTTGGTGATAACGCTTTGCTTAAGAACGAGATCGGATGGCGCTCCTGCATCAAGACCGCTCCTAGCCCACCCGCTGATGCATCAGTCTCGATTACAAACTGTTTAGTAGGGTCGGGTAATGATAAAACCGGGGCTGATGATAGGGCCCCTTTGAGCCGCTCAAACGCGACCTGAGCCTCCTCAACCCAATGAAAAGCGTCTTTTTTTAGCAAATTTGTGAGAGGTTTAGCGATCATTCCAAATGAGTGAATAAAACGCCGATAGTACCCGGCTAACCCCAGAAATACCCGAAGCTGTTTAAGGTCTTTGGGACTGGCCATTGTTGCACCGCTTCGACCTTTGTTGGGTCCGTTTTTACCCCTTCCCCGGATATAATATGGCCCAAATACTCGACCGCTCTACCTCCGAACACACATTTTGATTCTTTAGCAAACAATTTATTCTCCTTCATTATTGACAAAACCTTCCTTAAGCGCTGGATGTGTTCATCTTCACTCCTGCTGTACACGAGTATGTCATCAAAAAACACCAACACTCCTTTTCGCAACATATGCCTAAAAACATGGTTCATAAGAGCTTGAAACGTAGCTGGTGCGTTTGTAAGGCCGAACGGCATGACGAGGAACTCGTAATGACCCTCGTGGGTCCGAAATGCGGTTTTATGAACGTCTTCAGGTGCCATGCGAACTTGGTGATAACCGGAGCGTAAGTCCAGTTTTGAAAAGAAGGAGGCACCACCCAACTCATCTAACAACTCTTCAATTAAGGGAATCAGAAACTTATCTTTTACGGTGACTTCGTTTAGTCGCCGGTAATCCATGCACATCCGCCATTGGCCGTCTTTTTTCTTTACTAATACCACCGGGGCTGCAAACGAGCTCTGACTATTCCGAATGACCCCCGAGTCCAATAGCTCTCGTGTGGTCTTTTCTATAACATCTTTTTGAACCGCCGGGTACCTGTAAGGGCGCTGACTAATGGCTCCAGTTCCTTCCTTAAGAGTGATACGGTGGTCAAAAGCTCGTGTAGGGGGCAACTCTTTTGGCGTCTGAAACACCACGGAAAATTCTCGGATTAATGCCTGCCATGCGGGATTTTCATGTGTTGGTTTCGGTCACATATAACCTTAGAGTGGTAAGTCTTCTCATCTTTATCATTAGCCAATTGTAGGGTAAATAATTGTAAACTCCCTCCTTTATTGTGTTTTTGCAGTAGACTACCCATCTTTTCTACCGAAAATACCGACATCTTATTATTTTGCAACCCCTTCAACTCATATTGTTTCCCTTCTATCTCAAACCTCATTGTCATTTTCTGAAAATTCCAAAGAATGTCTTGTAAGGGAAGGAGCCATTGTACCCCTAAAATCATGTCATAGTTTTCCAATGCCAAAAGTAAAACCTCTGTTGAGTACCATTGGCCTTGCATAGTCCACTGGAAGTCGGTACATAACTGGGTGCAAGTTAGTGCTCCCCGTTCGCTACGCCCACCTTAATCGGCGTGATGTCCTTAACTTCACATTGCAATCGTTTCGCCAATTTGCTATCAAGGAAGTTATGGGTCGACCCCGAGTCAATAAGGATGTGAAGTTGTCGTGTACCCCTCGTGCCTTGAACCCGCATGGTCGAATATGAAGGAATACCTGTTAATGCATGAATCGAATTTGGTGCTCTTTCTCTTCGTCTTCGAGAACTGTTTCTTCCACATCCGGTTCATCCTCATCCTCTATCTCAACATATACAACTGATTCCTATTCCGAGCGCATTTATGTCCGGGCACAAATTTTTCTGTGCACCAAAAGCACTCCCCTTTTGCTCGCTTTTGTTCCAACTCTCTACTCGTGAGGCGACGTGCACCCCCATTGGTTTAGTAACGTTAGCTGGTGTTCGTTTGGTGTGGGTAAAAGTGGCAGTTTGGTAGCATTTGTGGATGGTGTAATCTTTGAACCAGGGCTTCTCTTTGTGCTTCCTACAGCCCACTTTCCCTTGTCAAATTTTTCTTCCAAGTCTCATTGTTTAGTGCTTGAGTCTTAGCCAACCCATATGCCTCGTGCAAGGTGCGCGGTTTAAACATCTTAACCGGTCCTCGAATATCAGGTCTAAGAGCCTTGAGATAAAGACTAATAGCTTGGGTTTCAGTAAGGTTTACCTTGTTCAACAGAGAGTCGAATGCGGTGTTGAGCTCATGGAGGGTACCGGTTTGGTTGAGGGAAGCCAATTCTTCTAGGGGATCTTCAAACATAGCATTAGAAAAACGAGCGGAAATAGATCTCACATAATCTTCCCACGGAACTTCAGAGACGGTAGCGCCACGTGTTTTCATGAAACCTCGGTGCCATTGGAGTGCATCTCCTTCCAATGAACGACAGCACACCTAAGTTTTACCTCGTCCGGGGTCTCGTCCATCGCGAAAAAATGTTCGCAACGGTAGATCCAACCCTCGACATCTTCACCCGAGAACTTGGGAAATTCAACCTTACCGATTCGCAAGGCCTGGTACCCCTCGAGTCAGCATCACTGGCAGAGAACGATGAACCGGAACTAAACCCACCTCCACCGGATTGACCCGACTTATCCCGTACCGCCTTTAAGATCTCTTCTTGTTGCTTGGAGGATTGTTCGTGTTGCTTCATTAGGGCCGACAATGTTGCTTGGATTTCCGTAATCGCCTTATCATGACTCTTGAGAGTGTTGTCGACATCTTGGTTGCGAGTATTTGTCATGGTAACGAGAGATTCCGGTAGGAGATCGGAACGGCTCTGATACCCTTGATAGATATCAAACAAGAAACTGGAGAGATAGAAGGTAAACCGATTTCTGGATCATCTCCAAGAATGATCGGCACTAGGTTAAATAACCAATACATCATAATGTTCAAACTTACAAAAGAACCCAACACAATATTGAAAAGGCCATAATGGTCCTTGGAACATGCAAACCCAACAGTAAATAATGAAAACACTAAAAAAATGGAAACAAGACTTATTGAGCATATCAATACTCCCTCCTTAACCCACTTTTTGACCTCAAGAAGTGAGCTCAGAGAAGTCTGGAAAACGCAGCTTCAGCTCGTCCAAAAATTCCCACGTTGCGTCTTGAGTCGACTGCCCCTTCCATTGCACCAACACCTTCATAGCTGCCCGATTACCACGTTTAACAAGCTTTCGATCCAAACGGCGTGTGGCTGAAGAGTGAACCGTGCTTCTTTGGGAGAGGAATAACTTTAGATGGTGGTCCATTCGCCTCCTTAAGCAATGAACATGGAAGACGGGGTGAATCTGGGCCTCGCCCGGCAAGTCCAACCTATACGCGACATTTCCCACCTTCTCCACAATCAAGAAGGGACCAAAATACTTAGGGGTAAGCTTTGAATGCTTGTGAACCCTTAACGACTTCTGCATATACGGTTGCAATTTGAGATAAACCCAGGTACCCGTTTTGAAAACTCTTTCACTTCGGTGCTTGTCGGGTTGTTGTTTCATACGATTCTGAGCCTTGACAAGCGATTGTCTCAAGACCTTCAAAGCCTCTTCCCTATCTTGCATCATCTCATCCACCTCTTTATCCATCGTGTCCTTGGAATGTATGGAATGTGTAACGGGGGGCGGTACCCGTAAAGGGCTTCAAACGGAGTCTTTCCCAAAGACGAGTGGAACGTCGTGTTATACCACCACTCCGCTAGAGACACCCATTTCACCCATGTGTGAGGCCTCTCCATCACCATACACCTCAAGTAACCCTCTAGGCACCTGTTAACAACCTCTGTTTGACCGTCCGTTTGCGGGTGGTAAGCCGTAGACAACTTAGAAGACACACCCTGAAGCTTTAAAAACTCAGTCCAGAAGAGCTCAAAAATATAGGATCACGGTCTGATATGATTGAGTTTGGACACCCATGAAGCTTATAGATGTTATCAAGGAACACTTGAGCTACTTCCTTAGCCGAAAATGGGTGTCCAAAACCATGAAATGCCCGTACTTTGTGAGACGGTCAACCACCACGAAAATTGTATCCTTGCCCTTCACCTTCAGTAGACCCCCTATAAAGTCCATCGAAATATCGGTAAAAATAGTGTCGGGTATCGACAAAGGTTGTAGTAGACCCGGGGAGGCAATAGTTTCATGTTTAGCCCGCATGCACACGTCACAACCTCGAATCACTCGGCGCATCACCTTCGAAATTCCCCTCCAGAAGAATAATCCTTAACGCGTTGAATCGTTGCCTTCACCCTCGAGTGACCCCCCATCAGAGATTCATGACAGATTTTGACAATTTCTTCTCGTAAATTTGCATCCCCTCCTACTACCATACGAGTTCCCTTGGTCAACCACTTTCCATTCCACTTGAATCTTGGCAAGTCTTCTCCATTTTTTAGCTTCTGTACCACATTTTGGACTTCAATATCTTTGCCTTGACTTTCAATAATTCCTTGCAATAATAAAGGCTCCACTTGTGAAACAGCACTAGTAAATAATGTGGTACCTTCAACACGAGATAAAGCATCAGCCACCATATTTTCCCTACCTTTTTTATACTCGATACAATAGTCATAGCCCATAAGTTTTGCGAGCCATTTGTGTTGCAACGGTGTCGTCACCTTTTGGGTTAAAAGATGTTTGAGGCTTCTATGATCCGTGCGAATAATAAACGGTCCAGTTATAAGGTAGTAGTGCCACTGTTTCACCGCCATCAAGATTGCAAGTAACTCCTTTTCGTATACCGATAATGCATTTTGTCTTGGTGATAACGCTTTGCTTAAGAACGAGATCGGATGGCGCTCCTGCATCAAGACCGCTCCTAGCCCACCCGCTGATGCATCAGTCTCGATTACAAACTGTTTAGTAGGGTCGGGTAATGATAAAACCGGGGCTGATGATAGGGCCCCTTTGAGCCGCTCAAACGCGACCTGAGCCTCCTCAACCCAATGAAAAGCGTCTTTTTTTAGCAAATTTGTGAGAGGTTTAGCGATCATTCCAATGAGTGAATAAAACGCCGATAGTACCGGCTAACCCCAGAAATACCCGAAGCTGTTTAAGGTCTTTGGGACTGGCCATTGTTGCACCGCTTCGACCTTTGTTGGGTCCGTTTTTACCCCTTCCCCGGATATAATATGGCCCAAATACTCGACCGCTCTACCTCCGAACACACATTTTGATTCTTTAGCAAACAATTTATTCTCCTTCATTATTGACAAAACCTTCCTTAAGCGCTGGATGTGTTCATCTTCACTCCTGCTGTACACGAGTATGTCATCAAAAAACACCAACACTCCTTTTCGCAACATATGCCTAAAAACATGGTTCATAAGAGCTTGAAACGTAGCTGGTGCGTTTGTAAGGCCGAACGGCATGACGAGGAACTCGTAATGACCCTCGTGGGTCCGAAATGCGGTTTTATGAACGTCTTCAGGTGCCATGCGAACTTGGTGATAACCGGAGCGTAAGTCCAGTTTTGAAAAGAAGGAGGCACCACCCAACTCATCTAACAACTCTTCAATTAAGGGAATCAGAAACTTATCTTTTACGGTGACTTCGTTTAGTCGCCGGTAATCCATGCACATCCGCCATTGGCCGTCTTTTTTCTTTACTAATACCACCGGGGCTGCAAACGAGCTCTGACTATTCCGAATGACCCCCGAGTCCAATAGCTCTCGTGTGGTCTTTTCTATAACATCTTTTTGAACCGCCGGGTACCTGTAAGGGCGCTGACTAATGGCTCCAGTTCCTTCCTTAAGAGTGATACGGTGGTCAAAAGCTCGTGTAGGGGGCAACTCTTTTGGCGTCTGAAACACCACGGAAAATTCTCGGATTAATGCCTGCCATGCGGGATTTTCATGTGTTGGTTTCGGGTCACATATAACCTTAGAGTGGTAAGTCTTCTCATCTTTATCATTAGCCAATTGTAGGGTAAATAATTGTAAACTCCCTCCTTTATTGTGTTTTTGCAGTAGACTACCCATCTTTTCTACCGAAAATACCGACATCTTATTATTTTGCAACCCCTTCAACTCATATTGTTTCCCTTCTATCTCAAACCTCATTGTCATTTTCTGAAAATTCCAAAGAATGTCTGTAAGGGAAGGAGCCATTGTACCCCTAAAATCATGTCATAGTTTTCCAATGCCAAAAGTAAAACCTCTGTTGAGTACCATTGGCCTTGCATAGTCCACTGGAAGTCGGTACATAACTGGGTGCAAGTTAGTTGCTCCCCGTTCGCTACGCCCACCTAATCGGCGTGATGTCCTTAACTTCACATTGCAATCGTTTCGCCAATTTGCTATCAAGGAAGTTATGGGTCGACCCCGAGTCAATAAGGATGTGAAGTTGTCGTGTACCCCTCGTGCCTTGAACCCGCATGGTCGAATATGAAGGAATACCTGTTAATGCATGAATCGAAATTTGGTGCTCTTTCTCTTCGTCTTCGAGAACTGTTTCTTCCACATCCGGTCATCCTCATCCTCTATCTCAACAATATACAACTGATTCCTATTCCGAGCGCATTTATGTCCGGGCACAAATTTTTCTGTGCACCAAAAGCACTCCCCTTTTGCTCGCTTTTGTTCCAACTCTCTACTCGTGAGGCGACGTGCACCCCCATTGGTTTAGTAACGTTAGCTGGTGTTCGGTTTGGTGTGGGTAAAAGTGGCAGTTTGGTAGCATTTGTGGATGGTGTAATCTTTGAACCAGGGCTTCTCTTTGTGCTTCCTACAGCCCACTTTCCCTTGTCAAATTTTTCTTCCAAGTCTCATTGTTTAGTGCTTGAGTCTTAGCCAACCCATATGCCTCGTGCAAGGTGCGCGGTTTAAACATCTTAACCGGTCCTCGAATATCAGGTCTAAGAGCCTTGAGATAAAGACTAATAGCTTGGGTTTCAGTAAGGTTTACCTTGTTCAACAGAGAGTCGAATGCGGTGTTGAGCTCATGGAGGGTACCGGTTTGGTTGAGGGAAGCCAATTCTTCTAGGGGATCTTCAAACATAGCATTAGAAAAACGAGCGGAAATAGATCTCACATAATCTTCCCACGGAACTTCAGAGACGGTAGCGCCACGTGTTTTCATGAAACCTCGGTGCCATTGGAGTGCATCTCCTTCCAAATGAACGACAGCACACCTAAGTTTTACCTCGTCCGGGGTCTCGTCCATCGCGAAAAAATGTTCGCAACGGTAGATCCAACCCTCGACATCTTCACCCGAGAACTTGGGAAATTCAACCTTACCGATTCGCAAGGGCCTGGTACCCCTCGAGTCAGCATCACTGGCAGAGAACGATGAACCGGAACTAAACCCACCTCCACCGGATTGACCCGACTTATCCCGTACCGCCTTTAAGATCTCTTCTTGTTGCTTGGAGGATTGTTCGTGTTGCTTCATTAGGGCCGACAATGTTGCTTGGATTTCCGTAATCGCCTTATCATGACTCTTGAGAGTGTTGTCGACATCTTGGTTGCGAGTATTTGTCATGGTAACGAGAGATTCCGGTAGGAGATCGGAACGGCTCTGATACCCTTGATAGATATCAAACAAGAAACTGGAGAGATAGAAGGTAAACCGATTTCTGGATCATCTCCAAGAATGATCGGCACTAGGTTAAATAACCAATACATCATAATGTTCAAACTTACAAAAGAACCCAACACAATATTGAAAAGGCCATAATGGTCCTTGGAACATGCAAACCCAACAGTAAATAATGAAAACACTAAAAAAATGGAAACAAGACTCATTGAGCATATCAAGATCTGACTGAGTCAGAAGCTCATCCAGTAAGAAGTTCTGACTGAGTCTACATGTGATTGAAACTTGGTTGTTTGATAGTATCTGACTGACTCTGCTGAATGATAAAATAACCTTATTGCCCCGTTGTTCAAACGAGTTTGAATTTAACTGGTGTTGTGTAATCAATAAAAATAACCAAATTAGCATAATTCAAAATGTCATACAAAATAGAAGTTAACATAAATCAAACATAAACCAAACAAACACATCGAATTTCAAACATATTACAAAGAATGCAACAACCAAATCACTTTACAAGAAATGCAGCCAAAACAACTCATCTAAACAAAAATCCCAAATCAACAACATACAATCCCAATGATGTCATTCAGATCAACCAATCAACAACCAACAACATACAATCCCAAGCAACCTGATCAAATTCACCAACAATTTACACCCAATATTTGAAAGAAATGGAAGGAAATACCTCGGATTTTGCGCAAGGAGTAGCTCCGGGGGTGTCTCGGTCACCCAGGGAGGAGCTCGATCGGGGGCTAAGAAAATGGGGGTGGGTTTGTGTTTGGAAGATGAGGGTGAGTCAGTAGTTTTTTTTAGGTTTGGGTCAGATGGGATGACCCGGTCAGCCCATACAACTTGCGTATCAAACGGGCTGACCCGCTGATCAAGTCAGCTGAAAACAAACAGCTCTTAAAACAATTTATTAGTTCAACACTTAATTATTTAAAAATCATGAAACAGACTCTAACTTGAAATGAAATCGATAAAATATAAATATTGGCCATGTTTGGCAAATTTAAGAAAAGCAACTTTTTGACTTTTGGAGGGGTAAAAAAATTAAAATACCCCTTCAGAAAAATTAAAAAGTTAAAAAGTTTTAATTTTTTAATTTTTTTAGAGAAGTATTTTGATATTTTTACCCCATTCAGAAAGTTAAAATGTTACTTGTTTGGTATCGACAAACACCAAGTAAACACCGAAAATTTGGCATGTCGGTCATCGTCCCTATCGTCATCCACAAATCACAACGTTTTGATAAACTCGAAAACAAACGTATGTTCAGATATGGATTGATTCATCTCGTGTTAATCACCCATGGCTACTCCATCTTCATATCGCCTCAAAACGGATACATTACGCAGTAGTAACACCACCGAATTTCTTCGAGTTTCTCTTGCTTCTTCCATTTGCGATTGCCATTTACATCCTTCTCCTAAAACCCTAATTTCACACCGCTCTTCTATCAAGCTCAGCCTCAAGTCTTCTGATCCGCATTCTAAGAAAGGATATCTGCCAATCCCTGTGAACGATTTGGAATTCATTACAATTCACTCAGGATATTCTCCCGGACTATGGTCGCGAGAGCCGATGCGAATCAGATTGACGACGAGGAAGCTTTTGAGGTATGAAATGAAGCTTCGAAGACATTTGTTGTTGGAGCTAGTTTCAATTTCATTTGCATGTTTGTATGTTTTTATTTGGATTTACAGTATAAGAAGGATAGAATTATCCTATACTTTATACTGATTTCGTGTTAGATTGGATTCTGAGTCCGTTTCAGCCACCCGAGTTAACTCAATCCATATGTGAAGTTATTGAGTGAAGGTAGTTTGTTGGGGGATCTCTTTTGTTTATGGTGACAACTTAAGAATTTAGGGAGGCAAAGCTAGTTTATGAAGCCAGGATATTCATGTTTGGATTATGGTGAAATTAGAGAGTGAATGAGCTAAGTATGATTTGGTTGCCAAACTAGTACACGATGCGTTAGCTGTGGAATGGTACTAATAGATATGAAAATAGGCAGAAAGATCTCATCTCAAAATATTATATGTACATAAAGAAAGGCAGAAATAACACGCATATGTACCATGTTTTGTTATTTTCTGTGATGAGTTCCAATGTTAGTACTGGTGAGTGGTGACACACATAATGCATATGTATAGGTTAGCAAAGACGATGGCTCATTGACAAAGGATGCAGATTTGGAGCAACAGAAAAAATCGAGCCAATTGGCGAAAAGGGTTGTCTTTGGACTTGTAATTGGAATAACTGCTGGTGGAGTGGTACTAACAGGTGGATGGGTATTCTCTGTGGCTCTCGCTGCTGTTATTTTTGCTGGTTCTAGAGAATACTTTGAACTGGTTAGAAGTCGTGGAATTGCTTCGGGAATGACCCCTCCTCCTCGTTATGTGTCCCGAGTTTGTTCTGTTATCTGTGCTCTTATGCCTTTATTAACTCTGTAAGATCCACGAAATACTTTCAAACTACTTAGGAATTGATTTATAAAGCTCATGTGAAAGCTGTTTGTTAGTTTTTCAATATGTTACCTTAACTAAGAGGTTTGTAGCTAATATAATGAAGATACAACTATACAAGTTATTGTTCCAAATACTCAACCCTGCTCCTGCTGCCGCCTACCAATATGTTTCCACATGTTTGCTAATTACCAGATTATATATAAGAGTAAACTATCAAATATTTGATATTTAGTATCAGAATTCCGAGGACGATTTCACCCACGCTTCTTCTTTAACCTCTGTAGTGCAATTACTGATGCACCAATAGAGTCTCGATGAGGCGTGCGATTTGGTGCGCTTTTGAAAGTTCCCGACATTATGTATTTATGTTTCCTTGAGGCATAAATGCCTCACATGCAATTTTGACGACTATCTTTAGTTTGGTATATAAAAGCTCTTCATGTTCATATCAGTAGCATCTAAGAAGCTGTTATGTATCATACTTACCTTCTGTAATAACACAATTTATTATTTTCTTCTATTGAATGTTATATTTGCTGCGGTTTCAGATACAAGGGTCAAATTGATGTTTCTGTGGCATCAGCAGCTTTTGTTGTTGCTATGGCATTACTTTTACAAAGAGGAAATCCTCGTTTTTCTCAGCTCAGCAGTACAATATTTGGACTGTTTTATTGCGGATATCTTCCTTCGTTTTGGGTTAAGCTTAGATGTCATCTGCTAGCATCTGCTTTGTATACTGGTAAGTCTATAGGTCCTCAAATTATTTTACAATGGTGGAATTTTCACTATACTTCATTTAGCAGTTTGTTTGGATCATCATCTTGAAGATGCCAGAAATTACAGTATGCATAGTTTATTGCATATGCTATACACAGTGACATTACTTGATCACAACCATTTACTGTTTACAAAACTTGAAGGGGTTCCAAGAAAATATTATAAGTAAAAACAAAATAAGGTTTAGGTGGCTAACGAAATGCTAATCAAATATTGTATCTTCAAGAGGAGTGGGAGCTACATGGCCAGTATGGTTAGGTGGGCAAGCTCATTGGACTGTTGGTCTTATAGCCACATTGATATCAATCAGCAGCATCATTGCAGCAGATACCTTTGCTTTTGCTGGCGGAAAGGTAGGTATATGTGTGTATGAATTATGATACGTTATGTATCTTTTAAGTTCCCTTCTGGCCTCATGATTTGACACCTTTATTTTCTTTACTGTCACTTTACTTTCAATACAGGCTTTTGGTCGGACACCACTTACTAGTATTAGTCCCAAGAAAACATGGGAGGGAGCTATTGCAGGCTTAACAGGGTGCATAGTCACCTCTGTATTGTTGTCAAAGATCTTCGCTTGGCCTACATCTATGCTCAGGTAGACTTGAAAAATGGGCGGGTCAGGCAGGTTGGGTAACGCTTTATAAAAATAACTAGTGTTGTGTATGATTACGAAACATAATATCACGATAAAGACAATCTATTTCTGTGTGAGTTTTGACTTGTTCGACGCACCAAACAAACACACCCACCCAATATTATCCCACTCAAAGGGTCTAGGGAAGGTGAGATGGAGACAAACCTTAACTCCACCTGAAGAGATAGTGAGGCTGCTCCCAGTGAGACCCCGGGCTCCCTGTTTGACACCCTCAGCCTGTTTTATTTTACCATTTGACCCATTCGAGATAAACATAACCCGAGTCAAATCATTATATATAAACAGGCCAATGTTTGCAGCTCCTTTTACAGTTTTTAGCTATCACTCTATTCAATAGTGTCATCTCTTTAGCTTCTCAATGCATGCCAACATGCTTTTGTTGTTTATCAGCGCAATCATTTTCGGCTTCCTGAACTTTTTTGGCTCTCTTTTTGGTGACCTTCTTGAGTCGATGATCAAGAGAGAAGCTGGTGTAAAAGATTCAGGATCTCTGATCCCTGGTCATGGTAAGTGGGCTATTCTTTAACTTTATCTTTATTCAGACATTTGGAGCTTTCTGACTTTTAAATGATAAGAACAAAAAGATGGCGGTACATCATACATGTTTATGGGTCCAATGCAACTACTTGCTCTAAGTTTTCAAATTATGAAAATGCATCAACTAGGAAAACAAATGACTGCCATGTAAAAAGCATGGCTTTTCTCTCCCATCTTTGTGAGATCAACATTTTTTTCAATGATTTTAGCCTTTTACATAATGCAATAACGTACATTACATTTTATTCCTGCTAAGGGGATCAGATGCCGAAAACCCATTACCAGTAATGCTTAAACAAAACATCGGTTATCAGGTGACCATATTCAAAAGCCACATACTTTTAAAGCTTAGGTGGTTTTTTGCATTTTGAATATGCTTTAGGCGGTTTCTGTGTTCTTAACCATTCTACCACTTTCCATTGAGCTATTTCTATAAAAAAAAGATACATCTGTACACCAATTTGAGCTGTTGGAGCCAAAATATAACTAAATTAACCTGTATGCCCGTTAAAGACTGAACTTGGCATCTCTAAAATTATATGGTGAATTTGTGCATGATGAGGCAATGTCGTGTGCAGGTGGAATACTGGACAGGGTGGATAGTTATGTTTTTACTGGTGCACTCGCTTATGCGTTTGTCTGTAACTTGCTGCCCCTTTATGTAGTTTGAATCGCCTAAAGTAGTCAGCCAACACACTGCAGAAGGTCAAGTCGAGGTGATGCTGTCTACTCGTGAAACGCAAGTAAGAATTAAGAATTAGGAATACCGTTTCAAATTTAAAATAGCTTATACATATCATATCTGGTCGAGTAAAGATTGTTCCATTACCAGCATGAGGATCTATGATAAATGTTTTTTTTTCCGAGCTTAAAAGGGGAGTTATTTCTCCTCTATGTTTATTTTGGGTCATGGCTATATGTCATATTTGGAATTTGGATCATGCATTCATGCCCACAACTACTTATTACTATTTAAAACATTAAAAATTTATGTTAACTTTTGTAATAATAAAAATATGTTGCTATTAGAAAATTAATAATTAATTTAAAAAAAATACCGCCAAAAATACCCCCATACAATTCTTGCAAGAGCTGGAGAAGATGACATAAGCAATCGATATCTCAATGAAAATTGTGATTGGAACAAGTAATAGAAAGATGTAATCCATGATTGAAACAATAACATGAGAGGTCTAAAGCTTGAACTTGGGTTCTTAAACTGTGTGGAACTGTGGATGCATACATGTATGAATTCTTTGGATGATAGCAACATACATAAATGCGTGTTTATGTGTGTATATGTGTTTATATGTATGAATTTTGTGTGGATGACAACACGCCAATGCATACATGCATTGTGGGGGGTGAAAGTCCCCTAAGCACACAACTCAATCCCTCAAACTAAATTACGAGCAATAATGATGATTATCAAGATTTAAATCTAAAAGCACCCACAAACACTCATAGTAAGCTGTTACATTAGATTTTGGTTAACATCCCTTATGCCTTTGCCCAATCTGTGGGAGATTCTTCGAATCTACAAATCATGTCTTCACCTCATGCCACCTTGCGAACCTTATTTGAACAATCATTGGTTCATGACTCAAAATGCCATTGATATATACCTTCTCGTTCAAAGATTTGATGAAGAGTCAAAACTAGGCTGCGGGTGGAAATGAAAAGTTAATCCAAGCAATCATATTCAAATTGTTTGGCGTATGTGAAAGGAGAGAAAAAATCTCTATCTTCCTATTCTAATAAAATGGTATATTTGGATGATACGTGTCAACACCAAAATCGTTCTCACATCTTTTTTATTAAATAATTATCTTAATTACTAATAATATTATTTAATATTTTTTTAAATTAATAAATTAGAAAAAGATCTATTCATTAATGTTATTTTAAAATAATTTTTTTTATAAAATAACAAACTTTTCTAAAGCATATAACTTTTTTAAAAATATGAAATATTTTAAATTGGTATTTTAAAAAAATTAAAAAAAGAAATGTTTTTAAAACAAAAATAATTAAATTTGGCAGTTATAATAAGGAAACTTTTAAAAGTAATATTTTTATACAGTTTGTTTTAAAATAAAATGTTAATTTTCACAAAAAAAAAAGTAGTAATTTTTTTTTAAAAACTTGATATACTGTTTCTTACTTATAATCATTTTACATATATAATTTTAGTCATATCATATCTTAGAATATTATTTTATAATTAATAAATTATATTATATTAATATTTTATTTATTTAACCCGTGTAACACACGAGTTTACTAAAACTAGTACTAATATATAAAAATAAATCCGGACACTTGTCACCATTTTAGGTCATCTAAAAATTGGTTTTTCCGCTTATTTCTCCTCTTAATTATAAATGCTATAATTACTACCTGTTAATTAATAAATATCCCTATTAAAATTTCAACTATGTGTATCAGATGGGTCTCAATTCGTATAATACACAATATCTAAAACATAATTTTTTATATTATTAAACATGTAACTAGTAAATTTATTTCGCCCGTGTATTATACGAGATTATAACCTAGTATACTATACAATAAAGTCCTATTTCTAGGATTACTAGAGCTGTTAAATTTATGGCATTCCTTGATGTATACAAGATTCGAATCCTCACTAGCTCACTGGTTAGTTGCACCTACTTTTTCATCACTTTTTAAATTCTCTTACACTTTAATATTTCTATTTCTCACATCTCTCTTACATTCATCCATATGATTCTCTCCAACAAAAATAGATTCAATCTATAAATAAATTTTCAAAGAATTTTTATAAACAATGCCATCAAGATTTCTAGTATATAATAATCAACACTATGTAGGATTACAACCGTAACCTTTTAACTGAATAATACATTACTTATCTCATGATGTCCCTAGGACCGGTGGGATAACTATCAAATAAATTGTATACCATCTTTTTAATTTGTCCTTTTATGGGTGAAAGGAGGCAGAAATATTGAGAATGATGAAGACGCATAAAAGGCCAAGTGTACGGTAGTGTGTGTATATCGAAAATACAAAGGAACATTCAAAGTTATAAAAATAAAAAAATCGGCTTTTGATGCATTATTTTATGGAGTTGAAAGATGGCAGGCAATCTTGAGAAATGGTTTCCACTTTATTATTTAAAAACGTTAAAAGTGGGGTTTGATCCAATGTTTCGGGAATTTTAATGAATGTTTAGCTGTAAATGTCGTACTTCTTTTACATACAAAACTATATACTACGTTAAGTTGTCTAGTTTAACTGTTGAAAACGACGCAACTTGTTTTTGTTTTGACTTTTGACTCCTGAATTGACATAGGGGTCATTACTTGTAAAATGCACCACTTTGATTGGTAGGCTAATGTCAAGATTTAAATTAATGTTTTTTGGATCAAAACAACAACTTTTTAAAACTTTGGTAACCTGGAAACATAAATAAATTCTCTGGACGAAAATAATAAATGAAAAAATGACACTTCACTCTACATTTTAAAACCACTAGGCTTCACACGTTATTAGTAGTAGTTTAGACTTTAGAGGGCCTTAAAATGTATTATTGTTAAAAAATTTACCTGAAACATGTAGTTCGAATAATGGGAAGATTATTCGGTAGACTTAATTACACGGTGATCCCTGTGAGTAGGTCCGATTTCACTTTTGGTCTCTAACTCTCTGAAATTACAAGATTTGTAAAATACTTTGCACAACGTAACAACGATGGTCCCTGAAACGGATGGACGTTAAGTTTTTCAGTTAATATTTAAAAAATGACTACAATGCCCTTGTATCATTGTCTTCTCCTATTGATTCTGGCATCCCTCAACTCCGGCAGCCTACCACAACAACAAAACCCAGATTTGATACAGATGACGGAGGTGGATGGTCACCGGAGGTGAAAGGGTCGCTGGAGCTGAAGGGTCGCCGGAGGTGGAGGGTCGATGACGGATATGGAGGTCGTTGGAGGTGGTTGAAGGTGGTGGTGGTGGGGGATTGAGGGTGAAGGTGGTGGTGGTGGTTGAGGGTTGAAGGTGGTGGTGATTGAAGGTTGAGGGTGGTGGTGGTGGTGGTTGAAGGTGGTACCGGTAGCGACAATGGTTGAAGGTGGTGGCGGTGTTGGTTGATGGAGACAAAGAAATTTGAAAATGGGTATTTTTGTCATTTCATACGTACTTAACAACAATAATTAATGTCCATTCGTTTCAGGAACCATCGTTGTTACGTTTGTTTGTAATTTCAAAAAGTTATGGACCAAAATAAATAAAAACTAACCATAAGGACCACCGTCTAATTAAGTCTAGTTGGTATGAGATTGCTTTCATTTTTTATTGTTTTTTTGATGAGTTTTGAATGGTATAGTTTAATTAGGTGATACCTAGCTTATTACATGAAGTTATTTCCTAACCAGATATATTAATATATCTTGTAATCTTTTATAATATGTTGAATTCTTAAATTCTAGAGTATATGAATTATGAAGTACATTTCAGCATTTCATACTTTAAGTCGGAACAACAATTAAGATTCTTTACACAATTTTATTTTGCAATTGTTAGAACACGTCATGTCATAATTTAGATCATAAGATATTATATTTGTATACATATATAGTACACATTCACAACATCTAATAACGTATACCGATAAGAAAAGATGTTTTCTATGTTTCGTTAAAGAAAACTCCACGTAAGACTTAGAATACAACCGAATAAAAAAGTAATTCTTATTTTTCATAAAGATATTTCCTTAATTTTTCCAGTGTTTATCAGATTATAAGTGGTATAGCCGTATAGTTATTAATAATTTTCTAAATCCTTTTATCAAGTATGCTAGTTTTAATTATGTCACTATTACCGTTAGTAGAACGTTAATATCAATGATAAATAATTAATATCAATTAAACTGTTGGGAGTACTTCAGTTCGGAAGAAATTAGATTATTTAGAGGATCTTATTTATTCAAGATTTTATTTATATTTTGAGTTGCAAGACAAAAAGATTAATGTGATATGATAGTTTAAGATACATATATTTTTATCCGCTTTCGTCTAAAGGCAACTAACTCTATTGCTAAATAAAGAAATAAACATAAACTTTTATGAGTGATCTATACTTGATAGTTAATATCAATTAATAATGATAGACAACCTTGTTAAATTTTGTAATGAATCTTTTAAGATAACGAAAGGTTCATAAATTCAAGTCTAACATTTGCAAGATTCACAATATATAATCAAATTAAAGAAAAATTACAAGATTCATAACATATAATCATATAGTTTGTTTAAAATTCCCACAAAACTCATATGTTTAATGTACACTTGAGCAACACCAAGCCTTTAGCTACTTATATTATACTTGTTCTTTTTTTGAACTATTACGGTAACATCTTGTAGAAAAGAAAGCACTGGCTAACACGAATGCACTCATTAGTGGGATCATGAAAGGCTCGTTCAAACCCTAAAACCCTGAATAAAGCATGTTTTCCATTGACAACTCTTTACTATTCATATCATATATGTATCTTCGGAAATCAAAAAAAAAGAAATCACTCTTGTTCCTTTATGGTAACCAAAGTAACTTGAGATTGATCGAGCATGCACAACTATGATATTAGTTGTGACGAGGAGGGTGGGTCTTCGGTGGAGAATAGTCAAAATTAAAACTAGGTTGTTGATGCATTTGTTCATGTTTCAAAGGAACTCGAAAAGTGATAGACTTTGGATGATGTTGTTGACGTTGATGATGACGATCAAGCTCTTAAAATCCTTCACTTTTTGGTGTTTGATCATATCTTTGTGTTCTCTGATGCATGATTTGTTTGCTTCTGATGATCATTATCAGGAACTACAAACAAATCATTCTCAAAACCCTAAAATAATTCAGAGAAGTCATTAAAATTAAATAAAAATAACATGATCATAAAAGAACCAGAAAGATTTGACCAAACTAAACTACTATACCTTGATGGTTGAATGGCCAAGAACTTTCACTTTGTCATCCACAACATGATCATCACTACTAGCAAGAAGATGTAGGCCGCTAGATTCTTGTGAAAGACACACGAGTATAACAAAAACACATGACGATGACACTAACATTCTTGACATCATTAAATGTGAAAATATTTTTGTCATATGAAGGTGATGAATTGGATGATACTTGTAATGAGATGGTTCATCAACACATTAAATGTGAAATTGACATCTAGATAGATACATACTATCTATTCAACGAATTTAAACAGCAGAAGTTTGTTTAGTAGAAAATGCAATGTATGAAAATGAAAGAATATAAGTGATTGACCCCCTCAGTTTAAGTTTTCTACTTTTAAAAACCCACTAAGTAGCTTGTGAGGGACCAATCCCACAAACTTCTCCCAACCAGGAATTTATAGAGAGAGAACGGGAATGTATATAGATATGTGTGATTAAAAAAACAATTTTTTGTTTTATATAAAGTGTAGAAATAAATTTTTTGACTTTGTGGTGACAATTATAATAATTAAAAAGTTAAATATGGTTGAGGGTATCGAAGAGGGTGTCAAGATCTAGAGAGAGAAAGAGAGTTGATGAATATATATATCTTGCTATGAACAATATTTTATTGTATTTTTTTTGAACGGTATTTTTTTGTGTATTTGTCTATCAACTTTATTGACTACAAGATGTGTAAATAGAGAAGAAAACCAAAGGCTTTAACACATTTGGACATGTTTGTTAGAAATTCGTTGATGAAGGTTGAAGTATCGATGATAGACTGATGAAAAATTGCGTGGGTAAAGAGTTCACCAGGGATCATCGACAACAGTCATGGTCAAAGAGTTGTGGCAAAATTATTCATGGATTATCGACAAAAGTCATTGTTGGATTCCCTTGGCAGAAGTTATCGATAAATGAGCATTAACCTTGTTCATCGGTGATATGATCTTCTTTAAAAAAATACTAAATAATAACTATGGTCGATTTTCTATAGATACAAATAACACATTTCATATAACTAACAAATAATAGAAAATAATCACAACAAAAGTCGGTTCAATTAAGTTTTGGGTAACGTTAAACATATGTTCAATAGAAACTAAACTATCTAGATATGTATTGTGAGTAGGAGGATCTTGGGTTGGGTTGGTTCCAGCTTAGGAAACCCTAAATATGCTTATTCACTTGGTCTTGATATTGCTTTAGTTTAACCACCATCTTTGTGTTCACGCTAGCATCAAATCAACCTCTGCTTACAACCTCATTCGAAATCTTATCTTTGATGGATTTTTGATAAAGATCACGTCGCATATACTAATGATGTTTACAAAAATCTTGGAACTAAATTGTATTTGTAATCATTATCCTTTAAAGCAAGTTTCAGAACCGAAATGATTTTATGACTTCAACACTATCTTCAAATCATTCAATCTTGATGGGCTAATGATCGAGACATAAAGTTCTATTCTTTAAAGAATTGACAATTCGCCGTTTAAATGACAAAATTGCCCATTAATGTTTTCATCACTAAAAGTTTTAACTTTTTAGCAAAGATACATTAATCAGCCTAATCTATATAACTTTACACATTTTTAAGAATGCTATCTTTAGTTGTCCCAACTAAAGCTGTTTCAAACAATTAGATAGTATTTTTTTTTAAGATGTACAATTCGCTTGTAATATAACAATATATTCATAAAATGGGTTAGTTACAAATTAAGATGAGAACATTTTGGCACAAACAAACATATGCAAGTAACGGCGGTGTGAATACATATGTTTTATGTAGCTTCAACAACGATAGTCAAGTCAAAAAGTTGAGTACTAAATGAGTCAACCCTTTTTAACCCTATTTTTTTTAATGTAAACAATATGAGAGAGAAGGTGGCAAGCATGCAAGAGCTTGTCGAACTGTTTTATTTTCAAACGAGAAAGTATATAGTATATAATACTGTGTATATACGCACACATATATACACATACAAGGGAGCTTTTATATTTTTATACAAAATGAACAAAGACCGTAATATAAATGATTAATTGAGTAATATGATAATCATATAATTATGTTTATGATTAAGCAACAACTATTTTTATGATCACGTGACATAATAATTACTCAAGTTACAAGAGGAATAATTTAAGTCATATAATAATCTCGCAAGATGTTTATAATTAGGTAAAATTATAATCATGCAAGTTATATATATATATATATATATATATATATATAATATATATATATATATATATATATGTGTGTGTGTGTTAATTTTAGAAAAATCAATTTGAAAAAAGGTGTAGTAAGACTATACACAAAAAAAAGATTCTTGATTTTTGGTGTAACTTTTTTATAAAACATGTCATATAAATTAAAATAGTGTTTTGAAAAAAAGAAAAGAATATGAAAAAAACCAACAATTATAAATTCATTTTAAGTTTACCCTCCCGTTATTTATTTCTAACGTAATAATTTCACTCTTATATCTAAACCAATAATTCCCTTTAGCATTAGCTCACAATTTCTCCTACATGTTTTACGATTTTGGCTTTGCAACTTTTAATATACCCCCCCCCTCATAATTTTTCCTACGCTTTTCATGATTTTAACCTTTGTATGCGATCATCTTTAGATTCTTTTCGCTCGTACATTATACACCCTCTTAACATCTTAAGTATTAATTATCTTAATCAACAATTCAGATTTTTTACTATATTTCTCAGTAATTTCTGTTTTAAACAACAGTTCCTACATTTTACTTTATATTTCATTTTATTTTAGTCTATAATATGTGAATGTATGCATTTGCTTGTCCTCGTGTATCGTTATGGCAACACATGGATTTATGGCTTTTTGAAAATCATTATTACTCATTTTTATAAAGCAACATTGCACCATAAAGTAACTACTATTTTTACGTTTGTGTGTGCGATGTGTACACAAATCCACACACACTCATGTGTATGCATTGCAACTCGTGTACCATCATGATTCTTTTGAACAAAGTGTCATCGTATCACATATATATTAATCAATATCCCATTAATCGACAATTGTTTACATCGTGTTTAACACTTCTACTCTTACTTTAATTCATAACTAAAAAAACTATGAATTACCATGTAAACATATAATAATATCTACTACGTGATATATTATAATAGAATTGACCATTCCTTATTAATGTGTTTAACAACAGTTTGCTAGAACGTACCTAACATTATATAATGTTTTTTCAACGTGATACTTGATTGTTGCAAACCCTAACATGCGTAAATTGATATCATAATTTTTTAGCTAGTATTCTTTTTTTGAATAAAGATCTGCTTTAAGAAATATTAGAGGTTAAGTCTTTTAACGATAATCGTTAAGAGACTACTTTTTAATGATTAATAAACTTTTAATAGTCAAAAGATAACCTTAAGTGTTAATAGGTAAGAGGTTATCTTAAAACAAATTGGTTAAAAAGTAACCATTAAATGTTAAATTTTAACCATTCAGACTTAATGTTATCTATTAATCATTAAGAGACTATAAATCATTAAAAGCTAGTCTTTAATGATCACTAATTAAATCTTTTAATGATCATTAAAAGATTAACAAACAACCTCTTAATTATTTTGCACATGATAAAAATCTCTTTATGTGCAATGTTTGACACAACCACAACTATAATACTTTGAAAAATTATGCAACATGCTTGCATAACTTGGGATAATGCCAAGAAAAAGATGCAAAGGAGATGAATTTTGTGTCGTTTGATGTTATTTGAGTCTAGTTAGAGTTAAATCTGGCTTTAGAGTTAACTCGGGCTCACGCTCATATTAATACGAGCCAAGTTAATAAAATTCAATCCAAGCTTGAGACTGAGCGAGTATTTGACTTGTAGTCAACTTCAGTGCAGAGCTAACTTTTTTTTTATATATTGATGATTTTAAATGTTTTTTTTCAATCTTATGATAACAATCTCACAGGTTATAAGTAATCTAAAGTTATACAAATCCTAATACACACACCGTCAAACTAAAAATGCATAAGGAAAACTTTTATAAAGAGAGATTATTTGAATCATCACATCTATTTGAAGCTGAAGCTCAACTTTAACATTTTACGAGCAATACATAACTTATGTCAGATCATCGTCCAATTACAAGAAAACTTTTATCTAGTTAATTAGGGATGAGTACAAAATTAGTTAGACAACCACAATCAATCAAAATGAAAATGACACTCGTTTTTCTATGCATCGATTGTGGGTAATTAGTAAACACCCTTGCTCGATGATGTGTTTTCTTCACTTATCTACTTACTCAAACATGGTGTTATCGTTTCCTTTAAACGAGTATGCGCATTTAAATCGATCATCGGTTTGGCTTTACGACTTACCTGTTTAAAATCTTTTTCGTCCGTACGTCATATAATCATACAGTCATACAGTCATACATGATTGTAACTGTACTCGTGGGTTCTGATCTGCGAACCGGAGTGGGCCATTGAAATTCAGGCCCAATTTTCTATATTTGGGCCTACTATTTTCAAAATGGGCTCTATTATTTCTAGACTTGGGCCTAATATGTTTGAAACAATCAACTCCACAAAATGAACCAAAAATGGTGAATGTTATAACTTATAAGTTATAACCCCTGCAAGTGCAACACCAACACCAACTGCACCAATGTAGGTATCTTCATCCAACGTTACATGTTACTAAATTTGAAAGAACATTAAATATTTTAAATTTTACATTTAAACTGTAAGTACAATGATTTTAAAAAGTATTTTTTAAATTAACATTTAAAAAACAAGTAAGTATAATGATACGAAAGTTGGTCATAGTTTAATTGGAATGGCCTTGAGCGGTACATTTCTTGGCGACGTAAGCCCGAACTTCTCTTCCATATTCAAGTCTTGTGCTCTCATGTTTCCTTCGAGCTTCCAATCAAAGTTGTGAATCAAAGAACCCAATATTATATGTAACGTTCTATGAGCAATATTTAATCCTGGACAGATCCTTCTTCCTGCACCAAATGGTATAAGCTCAAAGTCTTGACCCTTGTAGTCAGTTTCGACTTCCAAAAACCTCTCTGGCATGAACGCTTCTGGGCTAGACCAAATTTTTGGGTCTCGCCCGATCGCCCAAACATTACAAAGAATTTGTGCATCCTTAGGGATGACGAAGCCTTTGACCTCTACATCATGTATTGCTTGGTGAGGGAGAAGAAAAGGGACGGGAGGATGTAACCTGAGAGTTTCTTTTATAATAGCACGTAGGTAAGAGAGCTGAGAGATATCATGTTCCTGTAAAGTTGCGTGACTTGCGTCATTTTTTTGCATGTGTTTAATAAGCTCTAACCGTGCTATCTCCATCTTCTTTGGGCTACGAATGAGTTCAGTCATCGCCCATTCCAATGTGGTTGATATAGTATCAGTTCCCGCTATAAGCAAATCCTACAATAAAGCATGTTTTTGGTAACGTTTACTTAAATTCATCCAAAGTTGTTATTATAAAAGTATCAACTCACTGCGAGTAAATGCTTCATGTCATTTATACTAATCTCGGATTCATCTCTCGAGTTGATATCAAGTAGCAAGTCCAAAACGTCATTTGGGGTTAACGAATCACCGTTTTCTCTTGCTTGCAATCTTTGATCAATGATCGAGTCAAAAATAGCAAACAACTTCTTAAGATAAAAAGTTGCTTGTGACGCTAACCCTTGTGGATCGAGGGGTCTTAGTATCGGAAAAAAGTCCACAACATTCGGCTTCCCGCCAACTTCCATCACACCCCATATCACATCCTTGAATTCGTGCGACGACATGGAATCGTGTTCGGCTATATCCTTAGAGACAACAAGTTTGATACAATGTTCAGACTTGTGGTAAATGCCACTACACCTATTTCCACAGCCTTTTCATCCGTACAACATTGACTAACATGGTTAACAAGTTCTTGTACCTACAAAGATTGCATATATATGTAAGTTAAAGAATTCAAAGAATTGAAAATCGATGAGTATTATTTTCTGAGTACCTAAGAATAACTTAAAACTAAAATTTTCATATCGAGACATTACAATAAAAGTATTAATCATAAAAAGCTAGACAACTAAATGTGCAAATAACTGAAAACTAACAAACTAATGATAATAATAATAATCTCACCAAGTGTAGGTCAAAAGAATCAATCCTGTGACATCAAACCTAAAGTCTGTAGAATAGATAATATATTATTAAGATTTAGTTATTCATCCAACTATCAAAGTCAGTCTCGATAGTGTCTAGTATATTTCAATTTTCTTGAAACCAACATTCTTCAATAATATTATAATAGTAATTTGGATTTTAATAATCCAAACTATCATTCATTAGCCACTTCTAATACATACTATTGATTTGTCGGGTAACAATCCCAAATTTTATTTATATTACAAACAAACAGTCCCAGTAACAAATTATTAAAAATATATGTTTGATTTCGACTTGATTTCATTCTCAATAATGATTACGAACGAAATGAAAAAAAAACATACAAGTTAAATCTAGCCTAAAATAAGTACAAATTAAGTATGAATACATGATAATTATGATGTTGTTGGTAATAAAAATAAAAGTTAAAATTATTACCGGACAAATCAATAGTATGAATCAATTATTGGTCAATGAGTAATATTTGAATTATTAAAATCCAATTTGCCTATTATTATAGTATCTTACAAATTAAATATATGTTATCGATCCGACTCGTACCTTTTTCCTACGTAGTATTTCGCTATGATCTAACCATTTCCCGGAGAACAAACAGTCTTTGGTAATTCTTCGTAGTTTTCGCCATTGGTCTCCGGCTGGGAGCCACACGATAGAGTATTCATGGTGGTCCATGACTCGGGTCGTGTCGGGTAAATATCGGCTAGAGAACGAGCGGTCATGTTTGTGAAAGAATTCATTGGCAACATCGGGTGACGATACAACTATTGTTGTTCTAGTTCCCAGCTTAAGTGACATTAAAGGACCATAACGTTTAGAGAGTGTAGCAAGTGAGCGGTGGGGCTTGTTCCCGAGCGTTAAGAGGTTTCCGATGATCGGTAAAGGGTGTGGCCCGGGCGGAAGGCGGGGCCTACGGCGGCTGGAGACTGTGAAAACATAGATGAAAGTTAGGAGGAAAGATAACACTAGAAAGAAGGTAGGATTATCCATAGAGTATGGGTGTGATGCCACTGGAATCTTATCTGGTATTTTGATGTTTTTTGGAAAGAAATGGTGCTTGTTTTTATGTGTCATCTTATCTGGTATTTCATTATGCGTCATATAACCATAAACCATTGGTGGCTACCCAACACACTTGTTAAAATATTGTTAGCCCATGATAATCTGGGTTGGGCTAATCCCGAGCCCATGAGCGGCAGCAACCTGAGGCCCATAACCATGTCAAGAAAAAGACTATGGGCCGGAAAATTAATCTTAATATTGGTTGTTGTTTTAATTAGTTAGGTGTAACTTTCTTGGGGTATAGACTTACGAGTTATAATAAGAGTGTCGTTATCGGGACACCTTAAAATTATAAATCATCACATTAAATTTTTATACGGGTCGTATAGTTTCATACGCGTTGTATAAGAAAGAGGTGGGAATGGTGTCATATAGCACTATACGGCGTGTATAACCCCTCTGATAGCCCCTTGAATTTTTCTCGTTGTCAATGTCGAAATGTGTTATACGCATCGTATAACCTTATATGTATCGTATAGGGGGTCGTATAGGGCTCTTTCACAACCCCCCCCCCCCCCCCCCCCCGAAGTTGCCTCGTTTTCAGTGTCTTCGATCCTATACGCTACGTATGGTGCCATACGAGACGTATAAGAATGTCGATTTATAATGTGAGGTGTCTGTATATTAGGACCCTATTATAATAGTCTAACTAGTTGATGTATCAAAGACTATTAAAACAAAAAGGTTTGGGTTTAAATCTCATTTACAATTAAAAAAATATTCAGGTTAAGCCAAGAGTTTGTTGGTTTTAGTTTCGGGCTTTCTTGTAAAGACGTGTCAGGTTGAAGCCCCAAAAATTCGTGCTCAAGTAAGCGATCCAAATAACCGTTAGAGAAAATGACTAGTTTTCTTCTTATCTAAGTTTTAGAGGTTTATAACCATTCGAGTTATGGGTCATGTTTTGTAATGTTTCCTCCCTAGCTTAATGAAAGTTTTCGAGATCTAGTTATGATGTAATTACTTATGTTCCAAGTTGTGATTTTGATATACATGTTCCAAGTTGAAATTTTAGAATTATGTATTAAATACAATTATGTTATTATTGTATTAAATAAGTAAAACTTAAAAATTATTGTATTATAAACTTTGTACATCGAGAGAAAAAAACATGTAAAATAAGCAAAGCTAAAACAAGATCCCATAGTTCGATTCTCACCAAGGAAAACCCGACTCGTTAGATTGATCATTGAACTTCGGAGGAACCAAAACCGATGAAGATACCTTAAACCTTTTACTCCTAGAACCAACATCACTAATCTCCGGGCTACTCATCCACCCTCCGATCATTTGATCTCCAAAATAACTACCTTCACCGATATCAGAGCTATCTGAATCTAACCCGTGTAATCTACTAGAAAAACATGTCCATTCGTTGCTACAATCTGACACACTCGAGCTTTCCCATGATGTATTACAAGTTGTAGTCACATCATGGTCTAAGACGTTTTGTGATGGTACAATCACACTAGGTTGCACCAGTTTTTCTATGTCACTGGTAACGTTGTTTTGATACTGATAATTACCCTTGAAGTTGAATATACTCGCAAAAGTGAAATGATCACTCACCCTACTTTTTGGTGAAGACTTATTTTCACTATTTCGTGCCATGATGCTTTGTAAATTCTTGCTTAGCCGCGCTTTTAATGAAGAAAAGCTAAGCGTGTGTCTTGAATCTGGTTCTGGACGCGAACCATGTATTGAATTTACCACAGGTGCAAAGTTGGTTCGAGCGTTTTCACCTCTCAAGGCTCGAGCTGCCTCATCGTAGGCTCGAGCCGCTTCTTCAGGGGTGTCATAAGTACCAAGCCATAACCTCACCTTTTGCGATGAATCTTTGATCTCTGCCACCCACCTCCCCGATGGCCTTTGTCGGACGCCAACAAATTTTCTCATCGAGGGTTTCGTTGTTCTCGTGGTATTGGTGGTGGTGGCAGCGGCGGCAGCGGCGGTGGTGGTTGCGGTGTTGGTAGTTTGGAATCCTGCCATGGTCAGTATATGTTGTTAGAACTTAAAAAGGGACTTCTATACCTTGTTTATATATAGTGGTTTTCGAATGGTGTTTGCAGTATTATATATTATAAATTATTCGTTTGTTGTATATGCATTTATTTTTTCTTTCTGTCTTTTTACAGTTTTATGTTTTATACAATTATGCCCTCTACAGAACCTTATGTTTTGCACCCTAGAGTATATATACCCGATTAGATTATTCAATTATTTTTTATTAACCTTAATTATAATTAGACTGGAGTAGAAAAAAATAGAGTACGATCGTTTGGAAAAAAACTTATAAATAATATATTTGATTTTTTCTTTATCAGTTTTAGATCGAGTGAAGTTGTGTTTATTAACTTGTATAATATATATATATAATAAATAAAAGAAATAAATATGTGTAAAATTATCATCAATTAAAGAATTTATGATATTACTATAAAAAGACGCTAGTAAAATCATCGCAAAAGTACTTCTTGACTGGTTTCAACGGTCGGTTAAACCTAGTGAGCTCATTCTTCTAACCAAATTTAACGACCAAAATCCCTTTATAAAATTAACAATTGATTTTGAACCAGACTTATTTACAAGTTATGCTACAACTGAAAACATTATCATTAACACGAATATATTAACGTCCTACTGTTTTACGTAAACTGCATAATATTTTAAAATTTTATAAACAGATATGCTTTAGTATTGACAAAAATACATTTGATGAACTATGAAAATAAAGATCCGAATTTCCCATGGCTTGAAAGCCGCAAGCCGAGCCAAATAGGCCATTTTCTTAAACAGAAGGAAGCCAACAAAACGTTAGCCGGTTTTCGTTTGTCGGCTTATAAATGATTTAGTGAATTTAAAAATGTTGAGTCGCAATTTTAAATTATGTTTCTTTATTTCTGTAAGTGTTTATTCTTTTGTTTCTACTTCATTTTCCAAATCACCATTAGTGGAATTGGAACACGAAACTTTCTAAATGATCATTCCTAAGTGTCTTTATATATTCGACCGAACTTACACTTTTTTATTTATTACCCGTGTATCATAAATAAATTAATTTGATGGAGTTAATGTACAAACATAATTTAATTTTTATAAAATAAAGTAGGTACATGAAAAAAAAAACATAATACTTGACGATACCTTCGTATACAGATTAAAAATTATTTAAAGTAAAAATTAAATAGTCAGGCTAACGTTTGAAAAAATTTAAGATAGCAGACAAACATAAAAGGAGATGCATGAAACAACTTCATAGGTTCCATGACTACTAAAAGATATGTTAAGCATGAACACTAACGTATAATTATAACCAAAAGAATAATTATTTTCATGATTTTTAGTTTCATTATTGTCGTCCTGCGAGTAGTCTCTATAGAAACATCTCTGATGATGACATGTAGCTAGCTACCATAAGTAAATTGTAAGACAATAATTATGTAAAGTCATTTACATCCATAGTGACGATAAGTCATTCGTAAGTAAATTAAATAAAATTATTTGCAAAACTCATTTATGCATGTCATCACTATAACTTAATGAAAAGAAAATTAAATCGATTACACCGTTAACGACAACATGTTGTTGCTATACCTTAATTAAAATTATTTAAAGTAAAAATTAAATAGTCAGGCTAACGTTTGAAAAAATTAAGATAGCAGACAAACATAAAAGGAGATGCATGAAACAACTTCATAGGTTCCATGACTACTAAAAGATATGTTAAGCATGAACACTAACGTATAATTATAACCAAAAGAATAATTATTTTCATGATTTTTAGTTTCATTTATTGTCGTCCTGCGAGTAGTCTCTATAGAAACATCTCTGATGATGACATGTAGCTAGCTACCATAAGTAAATTGTAAGACATAATTATGTAAAGTCATTTACATCCATAGTGACGATAAGTCATTCGTAAGTAAATTAAATAAAATTATTTGCAAAACTCATTTATGCATGTCATCACTATAACTTAATGAAAAGAAAATTAAATCGATTACACCGTTAACGACAACATGTTGTTGCTATACCTTAATTAAAAGTTATTTAAAACAAAGTAATTAATTAATTATTTTTTCTCATAGGGGTTGACCTGTCAAACTTCTGAATACCCTAATAGCAAAGACATATCGTTACAATAGGACTAACAGGATTAACATCTAACATCGCTATACATATTGTCACAATAGGGTTAAATGTTGTGCTCGAAATTAAGGTTGGAATTGAGTTCTTGATTGTTTCAAGAATCCAACAAGTTCATGTAGCAAATCTTGAGATAGATTAATACTATTATCGTGTTGGTATAGCACGTTATATCTTGTGACCATATTAACCTTTCTTTCTAAAAATACTATCTTAAATATACTACATATATTAAATGTATTCACATCACATACTTGTAGAGACAGGAGAGTATTTTAGTTTAACTATATAACCATATATTTTAGTTTAACTATATAACCATATATATTTTATAACTAAGAAGTGCACGTACGGCACGAGATCAAATTGGAATTCTTTGATAGATCTAGCCATGTTCAACAAGATGAATTGTATTTACTATTTGGGAGACACCATATTTGCCTACATCTCTACTAAATTATTAATTTGCATAATTTAGATGTTTGAACCAATCATCTTCTATATTATTAAACATATGACACCACATGAATAGACCAAGGACGGCATTTTAAGCTATGGTTACTGTATATTAGTACTAAAAAGAAATCTTTTTAACTCATGTAATATACTAGGGTTCGTCAACAAGCCCTAATCATGTGCCATAGACACCTGACTTACCACGAATATTTAATCTATAAACGAAATGTTTTTTATTCTTTTACTCTTGGCAAGTTCAATACAAACAAGTCACTTTACAATAAGATAATAAAGAACTTTCAAAAGGTTGTCATTACATATCCATCATGCAATGCCACGATAAATTGACATCTCAAATGCAAACCATATTTGAAATAAGGTAAATTGTATGAAATATAATAGAATTTGATGATAGGTGACCATTAATTATTTTTCAATGTAATAAAATGTAATTTATTATCAATTATTGTAGGATTAACGTTGATTTCGGATCTAAACCGGTTAATTTCTACTGATTTTTTAAATTATAATTTAAATATTTTTTTATTTTATCTTGTAATCATATTTAATATAACTAAATGTTTGATGTTTGATGAAGATGATAGTTAATGTTTGTGTATAGTTATATAAATTATTTTTTTTAAGAGTTGGAATTGTTCCATGAGTGTACATGATTACGTATGATTGGTCTCACGTACTTGTTCAATTAATGTGTGTGTATATGTGGGTAACTATTTAATAGCATGGTCAATTCATTTATGCTTGTGATAGGTTAAATGAGAAAGAAAAGATCATTTGGGGGGTTGTGGTTATGGTAGACAAAGCCTGGATATCTCTTTAAAACTTGTTAAGAGCATTTTTAGATTGGAATATTTTTTACTTACAAATTTTTAATCAATAATTAAAGAGAAATAAAATTAATGAATATGTATGTTAGGAGAAGGTAGGTGTACAAAACCAAATACCTGTTTTATACGAGACGAACCATCATAATGTTCAACTGTCAGTTATAACTACCGGTGGCTAGATAGTTAGATCATAGAAAACTCATAAGCTAAAGTCTCTTTTAACAATAACTTAATTACTATTGATAACCACCACTGACCACTGTTACCACTTATACCAGTTACCACTAATGATCAAGATCCCTCTAACTAATCGTCGATTTACTTATGAGTTATTACTAATTGTAATTGACACTAATGGGCTACATTGCTATTGACTACACTTACCACTGTTGACCTGTAGAAACTTGTTACTAGTAATCTATTACTAATGTCGATAAGATTTCTTGCAATTTTCCTTCAATGTTTTGATGATTTGACACATATATAAGGAATGTCTTTGGTTTAGTTTTAGTGTGTTGTTTTCTTAACAAAATTTGTTTTATTTGTTCTTGTTTCCATTTAAAAATTATCCAATCGTATTATCAAGATTACTATCAGAATATTTCATTCTAAAAGTGGATATTACGAGTGCTAAACCCTACGCACAACTCTAATTTACGTTTTGAAATTGAATTCCATTATTTCTTATGTTTTAACATTTGGGTGTTTTGTATTCGGAGACGATAGTTTTTGTTCGAATGAGTTTAGCAATCTTTAATTATTCTTTTAAAGGTAGCTTCCAAACATGAAGTGCTAAAACTAATATAATAATGTCACTTGACCCATCTAACTAACCACACATATTTAAAACTCAAAAAACAAAGTTTTAACCTTGGCAAATTCAATAAAAACAAGTCACACTAGATGATAGATTACTTCAAAAGGTTATCATTGCATCTATATGCAAGATAATTGTCATAATGCGGATGCCACGACAAATTGACATCTTAAATGCAAACAATATTCATCATTCTTTAAAATAAGATAAATTATGTGATAAAATAATAAAACTTTTTTTAATTAGTAATATATGAAATGCACTATAATTTACCTTTGATACAAACATTTTAGAAATGGGAAGAAAAAATAAATTGTGCAGGAAAACTTGCTCAGGATTGATTTGTGGAACGTTGGACATGGATGTACTGCAATACCAAATAACTAAACTATAATTAAAAAAAAGACTGATAAAACCAAACTAAAATAATAGAAACCGGTTTAAAAAACTAATGATTTGGTTATGTTTTCATAATAACTGGTTTTATGGTTTGTTTATTAGTAAAGCTAATTTCAGTATTACTCCTTAAAATTTAACTAAAGTAACTATTTTTCTTTAAAACATTAAAAAAACAATTTGCCTCCAAAAGTTTCATATAAAAGTTTTATTATTTCAGATTTGTTGAAACAACTAATAAAAGTTTTGGATTGAAATTTGAAACAATTTAAAAAACTTTTAAAAGTAAATTGATGTTTTTAATATTTTAAAGAAAAATTATTATTTTTAACAAACCTCAGAGAATAAAATCGTCCTTAACTCTTATTATTATGTGTGTAAGTAATCGAATTAACTGAACCGCCACTAAACCAACATTTATATCTGCTATCTTCTATCGATAACATGTTATATGCGGAAAAATTCTAATACATTCTTTTCATATAGATTACATATTAGTTGTTGTTTATTCTTATTTATAAATTAAAAAAATAGATAATATTTTAATTGGCCAATATATAGTTACTGATTGAAATTAATCCGAATCCACTCATGTGCAAGCAACCTTTTAACCATCACTTAACCAAATTGATCGAACCATTTGTAGTTGAAATTGATCACTTATGAAATCTTAAATCTAAAACCTCGATTATAGCTTTGATTTTAACTCATTACGGAATTGACTCATGTTCACCCCTAGTGGTCGGTGATGGTCGGTGATTGAAATGAGTGGTTATAGATTTTAACTTTATATTTATTTTTTAGCTCCTACACTATTTGAAAGGATTTTTAAAATCTTTTACTTATAAAATCTAGAGTTTGAATTAATTGCAAGCTCAATCAAACAAATTAAAACTAGAATTCAATTTCCAATTCTACAATTTCTACAATTTCTACAAAACACCTCACGTTTTGATGCCAACAATGGTATATTTATGTGTCTCACAAATATATGAGGCTATATGTAGAAAAACCCTCAGATACAAATCTCTAATGTACCTAACCTTAACGTATGAAATCTAATAACTACAAATTACAATTAAAATAACAGGGCATATAATCATGATTATTAAAATTTTAACCAAATTTGATTACGAAAGAAAAGCCCATGAAATTTCGATGAATTTGATAAGGCCTCGAGGCCTGAGGGAGCTCAAGTCCTATTGTTGGCCTTTTGGGCTTTATTGGGCCTGATTTTAACAAGTCCAAGATCAGATTTTATTGTTTTACATAAACTTTTGTTATTTTGTTTTATTGTTTTTAAGCAAGTACTTTAATAACCTAAAATAGTAAAATATTAAGAGAACGTATCGGCCGAATGAGTTTAACGATATGTAATAACTTTTAACAACTTTCGGTAAGTATTTGAGAATGATATGTAATAAATCTGCAAAGATAAGTGAAAAATACTATCGGATGTATAGTGGTTTTATGGATGTTAACTAATCCTTATACGTTCATCTTCAACTGAAAGTTTGTCTTCACTATGAAGATAGTGATCACCTCTCCACTTCTCATTAGTAAGATAGTGATCAATCTTTAATCAATTCACTAATCATGTGGTGATCACCTTTTTTCTTACTGTTACTCTTTTAGCGGTGATCACCTCTCTCAAGGTAGGTACATGATGTTGATAATATATGTTTACAATGAATATTTACACCAACTCATATTATTAAACCTCTTGTTTTGTTCTTCATTTATATTCCTCTAAATCATTGTTTTAAAAGGTCGCTTTAACAAAATGCATATGATCATTTTAGAGGTTTGAGGGGTCAAATTAAAGGTGAAAGTGAAGATGGTTAAATAGCTAAGAGAAGAGAGAGAACAAGAAATTATTCAAAGATTGTATGGTCAATGCACCTTCAAAGTTCAAACCTTGTATCGATTTTGCTCCTTTTGTACTCATTTTTGTTCCTAAACAAATTATGTTGCAATAGTTCCAAAAGTGATTTTAAGCTCATCATTTGTTGTTTAAGCATTAGGAAAATTTTTCTTGATTGAGTTTAATAAATAAGGAAGAAACTAAAGCTTGTTTTATTAAGCATCTTTGCTTACAAGGTGATATCGCTTTTATCCCTTTCCTCCTTTAGTCACTTTCCTATTTGTTAAAACCGTCTTCCATTAGACTTAATCTCGTTAGAATTATTTATTTCCTATAGGGGGATAAGACAAAAGTGGGGTTTTTAGATGAAAATGAAAATGGCTCTAATATATAATAGTGAACAAAAAATATATATCTTTCATCCTATTTGAATTGTCTCTTCTTAAAAAAGATTCCTTCAATAATCCTTGACCAAAAGGATTTATAATGTTTATAAAACTTGATTAGTTCTATAAAAGATTCAAAATCTTTAATAGGTTATATAAACATTTTGATTTAACAAAAGCATTCCAAATCTTAAATAAATTTTGTGAACAATAGTTTCATAAAATTTCATTTAAGCTTGTAAAGTTTTGTTATATAATATATATTTTTATAAAAAAGTTTGTTTAAAGCTTTCATAATTTTTTTCAAGCAATCTTCACACTGTTAACCAAAGTTCATTAGTTGATCTTGTATGTTATTATTTGTTTCATCATTCTTAGTTTTTCCACTAAATTTGGATTCTGATAAAATAACAAAAATCATTATTTCCTATATGAAGATCTCATGATCAGAGGTTTTTCTCACTTAATGTGAAAAGTTTCGTTTTGATAGTAATCTCAAGTTTTATATTTGAATAATAAAGATGATCGAATAAGTTTGTTAGTAATCCAATTAGCCTTGAATTAATATAAATTCAACTTTCACTAATTTATGTTTCTAACATTGGTCAACCTGCGTGGTATGATAGTAAAGAAAAGAATACAAAGTGTAAACTTTTATAGCATAGCATACACATACTCAAATTTAAAATTTAAGATGAATCTCTTTAAAAAAAAAAGCTATACAATCTTAGAAACAAGAAAATTACCATTGATACACTTTTCAGGTCATTCATTCCATCCTTTTTACTACATATTTTACTGTTTAAGCATAGCATCTCTAATAGAATGTTTTTTTAGCTCTAAAATCGACACATCATCATTTTTTTTAGATCAAGAATCATTAGGTGATAGATGTTTTTTATGCAAGTTTTCTTCCCCGGGAACAATAAAAAAATAAATAGATGTGGGTCCCACATGGATATATTAAAGAGAAAGAAAAAAATAATGGTTAAAAATAAAAATGTGATGATAATATGATAATGTTTTTATGTTTTCTTATTAGAATGATTTTTAAAGATTTTAAAAAGCATATGTTTTTCAGACACTAGATATGTTTTTAGTTGTTTTTAAAATTTGCTATCAGTGATAGTTATTAGTTTTTATGTTTTTCTCCAAGATAGGGTCCCTTGGCCATTAAAATGGACCCACATGATATGCAAGTCCAAAGGAGCAAGCCAAGAAGAAAATGAGAAGAATCAAGAATGGTCTCTGTCTCCCCTCTTCTCATATCCACCTCTGTTAATCAATGGCTCTCACACTCTTTCACTTTGAGTCCACCCAAGAGAAGTGGATTCCATTTTTGGGCAATATTTTTCCTCCACCCTCTGTAATTTTCATCATTTTTAATGAATCTTGATCTGGGATTTGGTCAATTTTCCATCTTTATGGAAATGTTTGGTTGAATTTGTCAGAAATTGAAGTCTTTTGGTTGTTGGGTTTCTTGAAACCTTGCACAAAACTCATAATTTGTGCATATGTTATCTTTGGTTGTAGTTTTTTCGACTTCCTTGATTAGAGATTGATGAACACTTAGGTATTAACTGCTATTCATGGATCTTAATTTTATGTTTTTTTCTTGATGGTCATACCATTTGTTTCCTTTGATGTCTAATCTTACTCTGTAATTAGGATTGTGAGTTTCGTTTTCTGTTGGGTATTTGAAATTCTTCAATTGAATTTGATTGAACATTTAAGGTCCTTTTAGTGCTTTGTGTTCATTGTTAAACTCCCAATTTTGAATCTCGTTTTGTAATAAGGGTTTTGCCGGTTCTCTGTTCTCATTGTTAATATTGATCTTAATGATGATTTGTTTCCATCATTTCCTTTACCCATGAATATAATTCTGTAATCAAAGGGGTTTAAAAAACATTCATATTTTTTCTGGGTAATTTCTTAATATTTTGGGGAACTTGAAGTGATTAGAGGTATTAGATATTTGGTAAAATGATAAATTTGATTAGTACAGTTATAGGCTTTGCAATGAGTGCAACTTTCATTGTATTCATCTGTGCTAGACTCATATGTGGACGCGTTCGTCGATATGAATCACGCCAATTATTTGAGATTGACTCAAGGATTGACATTGAGAGGGTATGTTTTCCCCATCCTTAAACATATGTGCTTTACATTTTCTAATGTAACATATTTGAAGCCACCTTAATTTTCATTGTATGCTTGAATTAGAATCTGATAGTTGATCATCATGAATAAGGAACTAACCTAACTCTTGCTGTTAGTTCATTTATGGGTTTGGAATTGATTTCAATTTCCAGTAGTTTGTTATGATCATTGAATTGTGTTTGTTAATTATTATGGTATCAAGGTAGAACCTCTACTAAGAAGGATCTTGCTACTGGAATTTCCAAAAACACCCTTATTGCATGTAGAACAGTTACAGTGTTACACAAAACTTAAATGGACCTTTTCATCATATTAATGTCTATGATACAGTATGCAAGTTATATGCCTTAAAATTTAATATAGAATTTGGTACTCCTTAACGTTTTTAGTCAATAATCTTCCATCATATGAATATTACAGCGTTCCAAACACATAGTTTGTTAATTGTTTGATTATTAAATGATCATCTAATATACCCTTTGAATAATGTGATATAAAGTCCTGAACTTTGTAGATAACAGTACCAGAGACAAATAGGTAAATGTTAGCAATTTTCACAAGATATTCCAAAATGAAAACTTCTACAATTTTCATCAAGAGAAGGATTTACTTTGTGACAGATTTGTTTGGGAGATAATTCTATCAGTTATGCACCAAAAGGTGGTTCTTTTAAGTTACCATTCTAATGCCCACCACAGCAAAAATACATTTCCAATTTAATACTGCCTTTCATATCTATATGTTTAGTTGGATTTTGTTGATATCTTTGATGACGATTTCATTCTAATAATCTAAACATTTGGAAACACAATGACAGCAAGAGCATCGGGTCGTAGGCCTTGAACCAGCTATGGTTGAAGCCATTCCTACACTTAAGTTTGACCGTGAAGCCTTCGGTTCCTTGGAGGATGCGCAGTAAGTTTGGTCACCAACCCTTTTCCTAAATTCTTCTATTGAACTATCTAAAATTTTTGTTTTACATCATCAAGTTGCAAATACTTAGTTACCAAGATTATAGTAATCTGCTGTGTCAACAATCAACATATAACAATCTGTTATGGTAGCGCATATCCTGATCACTTGGTCATAACCCACAGTCGCGCTGATCCTTTAGCTATTAGAATCCACAAAACAACATTTTACGGCTAGTTGACTTTCTTTTTATAAATGGCAGGTGCACAATATGTTTAAGCGAATTCCAAGAGAAAGAAGTGCTAAGAATCATGCCGAACTGTGGGCATAGATATCATCTTTCTTGCATAGATATGTGGCTAACGAAGCAAACAACGTGCCCCATGTGTCGTCTATCTGTTATCGCAACAAACAGCCCCAATATGTCAAGGGATATCTCAATGGAGCGGTCTGGCCAGTGGCTGCTACCACACCCTGATCAAGAAAGTAGTCAAAGTCAAAGCCAAATGGATTCAACCATGAGAGGTGTAGGAGCAGGAACAGAAGCAGAAAGATGACAGATTATGAAAAAAAGTTGAAAGATTTAGGGTTGTTTTTATCATTCTTGATTGCTCGGTGGTTGTACAAGATTTGGGATTGCTGTATATGGTTGCCTTTTTTGTCTAATTCAACACAATGTCTACTGCTTATAGAAGCATGTAATTAGTTATTAAAATCATGAACATCTACGGTTACCGGCAAATACTTATAAACGATCTGTCTTCGATCAATTAAATCTTATAGAAAGTAATATTTTTATGAGCATAATGTAAGTTAATGTTATGTTTGGTAGAATGTAGGAAGGGTAAAATGAAAGTACAACCTTTCGTCTATAAAAAGAAGGAAGTTATATACAATAGAAGTTACGTTAAATTAAGCTGCATTTAATAAAAGAATGTATACTATATGTTTTAGGGTCGTTTAAATAACTCGAAATTTAAAACTTGCTTGAAAAAACTAAAAACTAGAAGCTTGATTGAAATATTTAGAAATGAGTCGCTAGAAAATCGATTGGATTGTAAACAAGCAAGCTCAGATCGACTAAAGAAATAAGGCACGGCTCAACTAAAGCAATAAACAAGTCAAATTTTAGTCGATTCTAGCTTGGTTTGGTTTGACTTGTAAACAACAAAAACATTTTCTAGTTAACAAATTAATACTAACTTGATGTTATTAACTTTTAACCACTAATTAGTCGTAAAAAAGAATCTTGTGGGTTTTAGAACTTTATCAAGATTCTGTCCAAACCAAAAAAGATCCAACGAAAATAAAAACTAAAAGAAAAAAGAAAAACCTCCACCAATTGTTGTTGCTGACTTGCTGATGAGAATCTACAGTGAGTGAGCAAAAGGGCAAATTGTGTTGAAGCAGCTTCAAGAATGGTGGCACAATTGGGTGTCATCTCCTTCTCTTCTTATCATTTTTTTCATCCTTCGCGCCAATTTTCTCTCCCTCTGCATAAACCCATGGCTAGTAAGTATCATTTCGTATCAATCAACATTAATCTGTTATACTTTTAGGGTTTTACTAATAACAGTAGCATAAAATTCAATCTCTTAGCTAATAGTAGCCGAATTCGATTTTTGAGTCATCCCAAATGAACCCATCTTGATTGTCATGTGTTTTTTGCTGGTAATTTGGTTTTAACGGTTTCGTTGAGTTCTGCTTAAAGTTCTTGTTTCCCTTTGCAATCTGATAGTGCTCTGTGAATTTTGAATATATGTTGAATTTTTGTTGGATTTCATGTGAGCTTGACAAGTGCTTTAAATCTATCAGTAGTTGTAGGGTTTAAATTCATAATTGCATTGTAAAAAAACTAGCAAATTATGAATTTTGTAATGTCAAAGAAGAAACCTCAATACTTCACTCCTACATGTTACACAAAGATTCAGCCTTTGTAATGAATCTAAGATTAAACCACTGGTAACATGCTTATCTAATTATGTTTATTGTGTTCTTGTTCAGCAAATAATCATTGGTTTTTTGTGTTTGGATGGGGGCAAACTGATTATGATTATATAATATGCGAGGGTGAAATATATATTGTTGAATAATTCAGAATAGGTGAAATATATATTGTTGAATAATTCAGAATAGCCAAACACTCATACAACTGATTTTCTGATTATGGCATTTTGTCAGAAGTAAATTCGTATCAGTATCTAATTCTGATTATTCTAAAAAGCTGAAGCAGTTTTAATAAGCAATCCCAAACACCCCCTATATATGATGTGTTTTTCTCTGCATTTAACATTCCCACTGGAAAATCACTCATTTAGTCATAATTTAAGAAGAATTACATGATTCGTGAAGTCGTCCATACTATAATCAGTATACATTTATAGTTAAAATTTTGTAAAAGAAGTGGCATTATAATAGTCTAAAGTCCTCACCTTTTTTTAGTGGCAACTTTGAGTACGGATCCAGTACGGGAGTGGATTCTAACAGAAGGAAAAGCAACTCAAATAACAGGAATTAGTCCCGTTGGTGGTGGCTGTATTAATCTTGCAAGCCGATACAATACTGATGTTGGTACTTTCTTTGTTAAGACCAACAGGTTTTTTTACCAACCCATGTCAAGATTTCTTATTTTATTATTTCCCTATCTAGAATTCTTACAAATTATACATTGTGCATACTTTCTCTAACCACTATTTGTTTATATACTTGGTTCTAGGCGTATTGGACCAGAGATGTTTGAGGGAGAGGCTTTAGGGTTAAATGCAATGTATGAGACAAAATCCATTCGTGTTCCTAAACCATTTAAGGTAATATTCTTCTAAGTGGAGTTCAGATAAGCATAACTACAGGGGGCAAGATGGGTGGGTTGAGTAACGAGTCGAAACAGGTCAGGTACAATGTCTCGTTTCGTTTATTTAATTTTATACAAACAATTAGTATATTAATCATGAATATAAAATTATTATTATCACATTAATATTCTTAAATCTTTGAAGAATATGAAGTGGGAGGTTTGAATGTGTTAAGAAAAGACTACCGGGGGGACTTTTAACCTGTATGACCTTTTGACCTGTATCCTTTAAGCTAAAATAATTTTTTGGGCGCATTCATAAGTAAACAAGTCAAATATCTTCCAAAAGAATTTGTCCCATCTCGTATTATTTTAGAATACCAAATTTCACCATCGAATGCTTCATGGTACCTGAAGGTAGGTGCATTTCCAACGGGAGGTTCATACATCATTATGGAATTCATAGAATTTGGTTCATCAAGAGGTGATCAGGTGAACCCCAAAACTCACCGTCTTGCATTTCAATCATGATTCAAAATTTAATTTTGATTTTCTTTTTGCTTAGTCTGTACTAGGGAGGAAGCTTGCAGAGATGCATAAAGCTGCAAAATCTGAAAATGGTTTTGGATTTCATGTTGACAATACCATTGGCAGGTACGTTTATGCTTATGAAACCGCCAAAAAGTTTCTTGAATTTTAAACTGAATATTGGAGATGAATGTATTCTTTTATTTGGTTAAAGTTAGAATATGCAATATACTGCATTTCTTTTTCGAGCAACTAAGCCTTGTAAGTCATTGCTTTGGTACATAAACTGAAATTAAACGACAAATTAGCAGAAACAACTATTTCAAGCATATAGTTCTCATGTGGTTCAATAGTGTTTTTTATTTCAATATTATTGTGAATCTTTGTTTGGTCATTTATGTCTTTTATCTTTTACAATACTCATAGTTTTAATAAGCACAAGTCCTGCATGTAGCACGCCACAGATAAACACATGGACAGCTGATTGGATCGAGTTTTACTCTGAGCATAGGTTAATTTTCAACTTAAGTTAGCACAACAACAATATGGTGATTCAGCTATATATGAAAAAGGTTTGTGATCCTGAAAAACCCGAAGTTCATTTTACATATGGACTAAACAACGTCGACCCAACTAAGTTTCGAAGGAAATGGAATCTTCACAAAACTGTACATCTTGCTAATGTTTTGGTAATCTTGTTTTGAATGCAGGACAAAGATTAGTGAAGAATATTGCAGCTTTGTTTGAAGATGTGACCATTGAGCCTTGTTTATTACATGGAGATTTATGGAGCGGAAATATCAGTTCTGATAAGAATGGGGATCCTGTTATACTTGATCCCGCTTGTTACTGTAAGTGCTAGTTTAGTTTTCAGAATCCCATTTTGTTGCAAACTAATCTGTACCTGTTTTCACCCTTGTGGAGATAGTAAGGAAATGATAAATGGTTTGTGCAATGTGTAAATTTTCAAATGACCATCAAATCTTTATGTGCAAAGTAACGGGGTCTGTTCAGCGAGTCTGCTTTTTTACTTTGTGGGTCTTGTAACCATAACACATACGATAAATGAAACGGGACCCACAAAGCGAGGATGTAAAATTTATTTTAAAAAAGTTACTTTTTGCCCATTAACTTTTTATATTTCTTAATTGTTATGTAGATGGACATAATGAAGCCGAATTTGGAATGTCATGGTGTGCTGGATTTGGAGGGTCTTTCTATAATGCCTATTTTGAGGTACATACATTTTTAGTTTCATTGCTTGAAAGTAATTTTGTGATCTAAAACGTAGTTAAAATATATATTGTTTATTAGGTGATGCCGAAACAACCAGGATTCGAGAAAAGGAGAGATCTTTACCTGCTATATCATTACTTGAACCATTACAATCTCTTCGGTTCTGGTTATCGATCATCGGCTATGTCTATAATCGAGGATTACATTCGGATTTTAAACGCTTAAAAGCTTGAAAATATGCATGTAAATTCGACACCAAAACTCAGAAGTGTATCTTTTAATGATGTTATGCATGATTATTGTGGATATAGAAGCATAATTTTGCAACATTGACTGCAATTTTCTTGATTAACATATGAAATTAGAATCTGCAGAATAACACTAATCTTGCACAAATAATCATAACTTTTAGAAAATGCATTTTGAATTATCTTAGCCAAAATGTAAGTTTCAGTGGACGTGGAGGAGAAGATTGTGGATTAAACCTTTTTCATTTACAAAAATATTGTGTACATAAAATAATCTACTTAAAATTTTTTGAAATTGGCAAAAACAAATTTTGTATAACAATATACTTTTTCAAGAAAGGTGTTTGGTTATGTGACATTAACTTGTAATCGATATTGTGTCAAGTAATGCATTTGAATGGGTATATAATTAAAGTTAATTAAAATAAAGAATATACATTTGAAGATAAATAAATAAAATGTTATACATCACCTTTTAGTTTATTGATAGTTTACAACACATGTACCATAACACTCTAAGGTTATACATTTGAAGGACGTGAAAGATCTTTGAGATCAATTTTTAGTGCCTATGCTCAAAAGGATGTCTATAAATATAACTTCTGTTATGCATCTCCGATCAGATTATGCAACTTTACAAAATCTTCTAATGTGAGTTCCTCTGGCCTTGACTGCATATAGAAGTTAGTTATTTAAGGCTAAATAGAGAGAGAGATATAGAAAACAAAGATGATAGATGATACTTACGGTCGCTGCAAGACCAGCTTTTACAAGAGCTTCTTCTATCTCAACAGATGGTTTTATGTGTTGGAGCGTCTTTCGCAACATCTTACGTTTGCCATTAAATGCAGAATTAACCTAGGAAGGTCATGTAGAGGTTCATGTTACTTGAATCGATAAACAAGCTTTGATCCAGAATTTCAAGAAGCTGTTAGAAGTAAAAACGATGTCTATTTTGCAGGTCATGCTGGTAACTAATTAGATCCCTACGTGTCGCCATACAACAGGCAACATTGATGGGCTGGATTTATGTTAATGGCTGTATGACATGAATGCGGGATCTAGTTGGGTACCAGCACAACTTTCACATAAACATGTTTATAAGTAATTTTTTTTTCCAAAATATGCAGCAGATCCCTAAAAACTAAAAATAATTAATGGATTATATTCAACTAGTACAAACCATTGAAAAGAAGCTCTTGGTTGATGAAACTTGGGGATAGTCTGCTGCTTGCTTTAGTCTAAACACAACAACGGCCGCATCTACCTATTGCACAATGTCATGAAAAAGATGAACGAATATGCATATATGTAGCTAGACAAAATTGTTGAGTGATTTCTTGTCTTTAATCTTACTTTTGGTTGAGGGAAAAAGTTTGCCCTAGGGACCTTAAATTTGTATTCAGGATCTGCAGGATGAGGTTCAAACCAAAAACAAGAACAAAAATAAAATTTAATCATCCCTAAAGTTTACCAGCAACAGGTTTAATGTTTTTCTTGCTTGATAACAATCCATAAAGCAGAATCACCTGAATAGAAATTTATGAATATATTGATGGGTCTGTACTCAGATGTCTTCAAGGATGAGTCCACCATGCGCAGAGCAGCTTCCTCCTGGAGAATTTCAATCACAAAAATGGATCATGATATAAAATCATACTAGAAAAAAGGTTTTCTCCATTATAAGGCTATGTGTTCATTTGTCTTGTGGATATGGCAAGAATGAGAGACACTCACCTGAGTCACCGCCCTATTTTGCAAGTGACCAAAAAAAACATTTATGACAAAAACGAAAAATTCAAACCTGGAGTAATAAGACTACTTCTGAGAAGATGTCCCCCATTGGAAGAAGTTGTTTAACTATATCTGTACTTATATTGAATGGTATATTGGCAACAACCTGCAAAACAATTAAGAGAACATGACACACATCTTGTTACTAAACCATCAAAAAGCATCCAATGTGGCACATGAAACTTCAAGTTCTTTCACCTTTGCATATGAATTTACTTCTGAATAGTCACTTCCTAAAAATGATGACAAATGAGATCTGAGATGGCATCTCGTAAAGTCTTCCTGTATTACCTACACAATCAGATATTGCATGATCATGTCAACCTTAATACTTTTTCTAACAAGAACTCTTTGGAGTTGGTAGATCGGTATACTCGAGAAGGACTTATATGCCAAATATCCAATGAACATAACATATTTCAGCAAAAACAAATACAATGATGTATTACCTTCACACGATGAGTACTTGCAAAGCGTTCATTTACAAGTGCAGCCATGTAAGGATCCTACAGACATCACAAAGATGAAAGATGATATATTTATGATTTATCATGTGGAAAATAGTGTCAAAGATTTAGCATGAAATCAAGAACATTAAAGAAAGAAAATAAAAAACCTTTTCAATGGCGAGAACATTTGCACCAGATTCAACGAGAACATTGGTGAGAGACCCAGTTCCGGGACCTATTTCAAGCACCACGTCACCATCACTCACATTGGCAGCATCAACAAGTTGCTCATTTACTTCACCATTTAACATGTAATGCTGCATAACAAAAAAAGTAGTAAAAACTAATTAACTGCAACTCCCTCCAATTAAAAGATAAGAATCTACACTAACACTTCTCCAATTGGTTTCCATACTAATCTACTGTCAACTATGTTCACCTCGTAACCTGTTAAGTGGCTCATCCAGACTTTTAATCCAGTATATGCACCATCATCACAAAGTTTTTTCAAACTAATTTAATCTTCTATAATGTTTTCTTTTTCCACTACAGAACACTATAAAAACATTTTCACACTATGCAAGTTCATACCTTTTCTTCTACACTGATCCACCATGAAATTGCTGTAAAGTCACAAAAGGAACCTTATCATTGATAAGAAATCAATAAGTTCTAGATTTACAGATCACCAAACACTTTGTTACACTGAAAGTCGCCAGTGTAACTAATGCAATCAGTATCCATAGAAGAAGACCACAAACAATAAAGACCATAAGATACAAATTTGAGTTTTACTGCTTCATATTCATTTACTTCTACCAACTTCGATTGAACTATAATCATGTCTCCAATAATAAGCCAAATTGAGTTTACAGATACAAAATGTAGCTTTGCTGCAACAATCAACAACACACCCACCACCTGTTCGACGAAATGCCCACTAAAAAAACGCACATCAGATATTCATTCGACCCCAAAATTACAAACCCCTATGTAATCAACTCCCACCACCCACAAAATAAAACAATCTTTCCAACACAACTACCATTGTTTTAATGGCGTCAACAATCTCACAATCCCGACGAAGCAAACACAAAAAAACCCATATATTTAAAACCCAAAACTCACCTGTCCAAGGGACTTTCGAGGCATACGACCTTTGGAGTTAAGTGCTTTGAGAGTAGCATGGTAATCGTCGGGTTCTTTGATCTTGATTTTGGTGATTTTGGGTTTAATTTTAGGTTTATCGGTGTTACTACTCGATACAACACACACAACTGTGTCGGATCTTGTGCTGTGAGTTGTGTGGTGAATGAAAGAAGCAGATGAAAGATTTGGCGGGAGATTGTGTAGAAAGAGAGTCATCGTCTTCACAGAAAAAGCTCAGTGGAATTGAAGCAATTGAAAGAAAAATGTTAACCGTTATCTTCCCTGTACCCAACTACCAGCAACTGTCGGGTCGGGTTGGCCCGTGGATATTTATTTTGATAATAATATTTGAAGTAAATTACAAATTTTGTTATTTACGTATGTTTAAAATTATAGATCTTGTTCTTAAACTTTGATAATTTTACTGAGCTTCCTTTATTTAAAAATTTATCATATTTTATGTCATTTCTACTAACTGAAGTTAACTTTTTATAGTTAGTTTTGTATGAATGTATCATTTTGTCATTGTCTCTTAAAGAATGAAATCTTGCAATTTTTCTTAATCTTTTACTATTTTCATTATTTGTTTTTATTTTATTTACTTTATCTTTTTAATCAATTTTTATTTATAAACTTTTATGAAATATTATTACTTATATGTTTTTTATAAACTATAATTTTATCTATAGTTTTTTTATTTATTATATTCTTTTATTTTCTAAAAAAATATTTATCTACCTTTCTAATCATACGAGAACAAGATGGAGAGCTTACAATATTTTTTTATGTTATAAATTTAAACTAGTAATCGATTTTGTTTCATCATCGTTTATCTATTACCTTTTTAATATAAGAATTTTCAACTATTTTAAATAGTTTGACTTACGGTTTATATTATAAACCTATTAGAGACCGTATGATTTTAGTATATACTTTTGTTATATTTTACTTGGTTATAATTATTCTAAATTAAGCTATATGTATAATTAAAATAAATATATGGAGTATTTAAGCGTTTTTACTGAAAAATGTTCAATAAACTTAATCGTAAAACCAAAGCAAAGCAAACCCAACCCTTAGTAATTATTTGGTTCAATTTTGTTTTAATTTTAAGTGGTTTGTCTTTGATTTCTGTTGATAAAAAATATTATTAACAGTTTAAATAAAACCATAAATAAAAGTACATTTAATAAAAAAATTTGAATGATTGTTTATTTATAAACTTCGAGTAGTTCTTTAGTAACCTTTTAATATATTTTATTTTAAGTTAAAGTAATGCGTTATCATATTATATTTATATTTAAAAACAAATCATTTGATTGAATATAAAAAAATAAAAATTCATATCATAAACCAAAATCTTACTTTCTACAACCGGTGCGAATATAAACTCTAAACCAATAACTTGAAATAATTAAAAAATCTTGTACCAAAAAAGTTAAAAAATTAGTTGTTTAATTTCTATTAGTTTTATTACAAAGGTAAAAATCTATAAATATATTTTATAAAAAAATAAAACAAAGTTACTACTAATATGATTATTTCTTTAAACAAAAGGGTCTAAAAATAAATAAAAGTAAAGAAAATAAAATAAAATTAAAATAATAATAATAATAAAAGAGTAATAATAACACATTTTGTTATTTTAAGGGTTAAGGGTAAAATGACCATTAAAAAAATAAGTTTATTAAAATAAAAGTGGTCGGAAAAGAAAAAAAATAAAGAGAATAAAGTAAATAAAATAAAAACAAAAAGAAAAAAAATAAAAGATCAATGAAAATTATAGATTTCGTCCTTTAAGGGAGAAGGGTAAAATTGTCTTTTACAAAAAAACTAACTAAAAAAATTAACTTCAGTTAGTAGAAATGATATAAAGCGTGATAAGTTTTTAAATAAAGAACGCTTAGTATAATTATGAAAGTTTAAGGACAAGATCCATAATTTTAAGAATATTTAAAGGATAAAATGGTTTGACACCTTGGGAGAGTTCGATACTGAAATTCGACTAGATGTCAATGAGACCACCATACTACTACAAAACCTGAGAATAGATAGTGACATCGAGTATAGCATCCTGGAGGCTCAACAAATGGTTCAACGAGAAGGGAGAATGAAGGATGAGTTGGAGTATAATCTTCTAACCCAATTGGAAGCAAAATCCAATGGATTGATGTATTTCGCCAATCGTATTTGGGTTCCAAATCGCGATAACATTCGTACCTTTATTATGAACGAAGCTCATCAAACTCGTTATTCTATTCATCCTGGTTCCGATAAGATGTACATGGACCTACGTGGTCAATATGGTGGCCTGGGATGAAGAAAGACATAGCGACTTATGTAGCTAAGTGCCTCACATGTACGAAAGTTAAAGCCGAACATCAACGTCCAAGTGGATTACTTGAGCAACCCGAGATCCCTATGTGGAAATGGGAACACATATCCATGGATTTCATAACAAAGCTACCCCGAACCTCTCGAGGACATGATAGCATATGGGTGATCGTTGACCGATTGACCAAGTCGGCACATTTCATACCCATACGCGACACCTACAAGACATCAAAGTTAGCTCGTATATACATTGATGAGATTGTAAGTCGCCATGGGGTACCACTGCACATTATATCCGACCGAGATGCTCGTTTCACTTCACATTTTTGGTCGTCTATGCAAGAACTTTTGGGTACACAATTGGATCTAAGCACGGCTTACCATCTTCAAACTGATGGTCAAACCGAGCGAACGATCCAAACTTTGGAGGATTTGCTACGTCTCTGTGTTCTTGACTTTGGTGGCGATTGGGATACGCATCTACCGCTCGCGGAATTTTCGTATAACAATAGTTACCACTCGAGTATCAAGATGGCATCGTTTGAAGCACTTTATGGTCGTAAATGTCGTTCACCGATCTGTTGGACTGACATTGGTGAAAACTTCATCACTGGTCCTGAACTTATACAAGAGACGACCGATAAAGTTTCTATTATTCGCAAGAACCTTGAAGTGGCGAGAAGTCGTCAAAAGAGTTATGCTAACAAGCGACGTAAGCCATTAGAATTCCAAGTTGGGGAGATGGTTCTTCTCAAGGTTTCACCATGGAAAGGGGTGGTTCGTTTTGGAAAGAAGGGCAAACTGGCTCCAAGGTTTGTAGGACCTTTCAAAATCCTGAAAAGGATTGGGAAAGTGGCTTATAAACTAGAGTTACCTTCCGACCTTAGTGGAATTCATCCGGTGTTCCACGTCTCAAATTTGAGAAAGTGTTTGGCTGACGAGAGTCTGCATGTTCCGTTGGAAGACATCCAGATTGACGAGTCATTACATTTTGTCGAGAAACCTGTTGAGATCATGGACCGCATAATGAAAAAGACTAGAACCACAACAACCCCAATCGTCAAGGTTCGTTGGGAAAATAAACGTGGCGCTGAATTTACTTGGGAACGAGAGGAGCACATGAAGAAGAAATACCCATTCTTATTTGTATAGTTTCATTTTTCTTAATTTCGGGACGAAATTCTTTCAAGTTGGGGAGACTGTAACATCTCGTTTTTTTTTGTTAACTAAAAGTTAATTTTGTTAGTTCTTGTAAGGGCCATTTATGCTATTTATGAAACTTGGTGGGCTATTTATGTATGATTTCTTATTTAATTTAAAGTTTATAAATATTATATGATAATAATGTTAATATTAATAAAAGTATAAATACTATTATGGAAGAATAATAATAATAATAATAATTATAATAATAACAATAATAATAATAATAATAATGATAATAAAAATAATAATAATAAGTTATCAAAGTTAACAAGTTAAAACTTAATTAAGTTCAAGGGGGCCTAATTGTCAAATTAGAAACTTGAAATATTAAGTTTGGGCATAGAATAATAAGAATTCAAAGTTGAGGGACCAAATGTGTAAATAACCCAAAACCCACCCCCTTACCCCGTAATTCCGGCAGCCGCTCCGGTCACTTTCGGCTGGAGTCCGGCGAGCCTCGAAATCGCATCAAATCTCAAAATTTTAATCCTCCAACGACTTCAATCGTCTCCAGAACACGATTCGAACTTAAACGTAAGACTTAATTGGGTTTTAATTCGGTTATGGAGTGGATCGAACGCGAAACCGAAGCTTTAATCGATGAGTTAACCGGTCGAGCATTAAACGCTAATAATAACCAAATTAAACGAACTTAAACAATCATCCAACCAATACTAAACGTTCACAACTATCAATTACATCTAGTAACACTCAAGCAACGTAATCGGATTACCCTTTCGTCACGGACCTGCAAGCTAAGCGAGAGCCATCTTCGGAACATTTTTAACTTCTTTTGATTGAGGGCTTTGAATCAAGAACTTCATTCGAAGCTTTCCACGAGTTCAATTTGATTTCCATCAACGTTTGCATAACAATCGAGCCTTGTTGTGGTCGCGGCTGAGTTCAACAATTGTTCATAGTCAATTAATCTACAAACAGGTGATTAAACACATGTTTGAACTCGATTTTGGTTGGGGAACAAAAGCCCCATGGTTAATTCGATCAACAACCTCGAATTGACAATCAATTTGGATCGATCGGGTTCTAGGGTTCTTAAGGATTTGGGGGTGTTGTTTAGTTATGCTTTTTATTAATTTAAACGCGAACACTATCGCGGCTGGATGCCTTGGTTCACTGGTTATGTTACTCCACTCACACACATGAGGTCCCGGGTTCGAACCCGGGCACCATCATGTTATTTTTTTTAACCCTTAATTAAATTATAAAAACGTTTTAATATATATAAAAATTATTTTATAAACTTTAAATATTTTCAAAAAGCCGCCATATATTTTCTGTATATTTTTTTTTAGTCTAAGTAATTATTATTATATTTTTCTTTTTTTTCATGAATAATAAAATGGATTACAAATAATAACTAAAAATTATTATTGTTTCAAAATGTTTCTTTTAATATCGTTTAATAGTACATAATTCTTTTTGCTATAAAAATCTATTCAAATTTTATAAAACTTTCAAAATGTTATAATTATTTCTTTTTCACATAATTAGTATAAACCATAAATATATATTTTTAGAAAATATAAATGATTTTCATTTGTTAAATATAATTATTTAACAAACCTCAAACTCCACTTAACCCTAGTACTCATTAATTAGTTAAATCATTATGTTTAAGTTTAAATCTTGTAATATATATATTTAGGTGTCTTGTGACGATACACCTTGGAGCGACGCTTGTTAATATTATTATTAAACCGCCATTATATATTTATTGTCAAGTGAGTTTTCTTGCCCCCTTTTTACTTTATTTCACACTATTTTGGGGTGAAACATGATAGCTTATACATGATACACTTATACACGTTTGAGACTTGTAAATCACGTGCAATTCAATTTATTATTTTGTCATGGTTATTTGTTTATTGTAAGTGTTTATATGAGATACATAGTTTGTTTACAATCATTAACTATTGCTAGCCTGGCGACGTCTTAGATCTTTGGGCCTGACAAGCCTATTTGGTGCTAAAGTCGATGTATTGCCGACTCCTAGGAGCCGTATGCTTGTGCACTAGGGAACCAAATACACTTAGCCAATCTTTTATACTTGTAATCAAGTCGAGGTTTGGTTGTAACGATATGTGTTCTATAACCTTACTTGCTTATGACCTATGACATGAATTGCTACTTGTAACTTTATCATATTATGTATAAAAACTTGGAAACTCACCAACTTTTTATAGTTGACCCCTTTTATTTTTATCATGTTTCAGGAAATCCCCAAGTTTAAAGTGGACTTTTGAAGCTTGGAAATAAAACTAGGACTTGGACCTAGTTAAATGAATAAATGTTATGCTACGTTTTGTTTTATTTGGGATTATTTCATGTTTTGTGGCTTATGTTTGTATTGACTTTTGAAACTTATAATTTTAATATTTACACTTAAATATAGCGTTATGTGGCTGTGAACAATCTTAACCCTCACATCTCGACGATTCTGCCGTCAAGGTTGGGGTGTGACAGATTGGTATCAGAGCCCATAACTATAGGGATTTAGGTTATTAGTAATGGTGACCTAGACTATAGCTTATGCATGAACCTCATAGGATAATATTTATATTCTTGGAAATATATATATTGTTACATGCTACATAATGCTATACTTTATGTGCAATTTGATGCCTTAGCATAGGTTGCCTTGTAATTGCCTAAACTTTGTTACTTGTCTCCCTAAACTTAACTTTGACTCATTGACTCTCCCCGACAAATGAAACTTCCTAATCTTATTCTCGTCAACACGTGGAATTGTATACTTATGCTTAAGAATTAAATCTTTAGACTTATGTCTAATCTATTTAAATCTCATCATGGTTTTGATTTCATAAACCTAAGAAATTTGTGTGACACATGGACACCTGTATTCTGGATTTCCTGGCAAAAGGCCCTCGGGCTAAGGCAAGCATATCGCATAAATCCTACGGGACTAGTTATGCTTACCTGGGGATTTCTGGGATGAGTGATAAACCATGGTCAACATACACAAATTTCTAAGGAGAATGGGTCAACTTACCTTGACGTGTCAACGTTTCCAAATGGTAATGCGTTACCAAATGGAACCATTCCATGTGCCTTACAACTTTTTGCCTTATCCTTGTTGAACATTAATCCTTGTTATTCCAATTCTCATATCTAACTCATTTGTATATTCCAGCATGTCTCGTCATCATGGAAAGCGTGGAAGTTCCGATCGTAAGTTAGCCGCCATGATTGCTCGACAAATGGCTGCTGTCATTCCGACCATGGTTGCTGAACTTAATAGCACCTTAATGACCAACGCTAGCAACAATGGAAATGGTCATGGAGAGAATAGCAACAATCAAAACGGGAACAATCAACACGGGAATAATCAAACTTGCACCTTCAAACACTTCAGCTCTTGCAAGCCCACTAGTTTTAGTGGCAAGGAAGGAGCCACTGGCCTTCTTGAGTGGTTCGAAAGCATGGAGAATACCTTTATCAATTGTGAGTGTCCCGATGCACTCAAGGTTCGTTATGCCACTAGTATGTTCCAACAAAGGGCTCTTACCTAGTGGAATAGCGAGAAGAGGAATCGTGGACCCGATGCTATTCTAGCACTTACCTGGGAAGAGTTCAAGAACATCGCCATCGCGAAGTTCTGTGTAACATCTTGTAATTTTGTTTAACCAAAAGTTAACTGTATTTATTCTTATGAGGGCCATTGTTGCCATATGTGAAACTTATAGGCTTATTTTATTATTATTTCTTAATCCTTTAGTTTGAAAGTTATTAATGTTAATTATTACTTAATAAATAAACATTGATAATAATAATATTATTATTATTCATAACATAACTAAGAATAATAACAATGATATTGTTGATAACAATAATATTTTTATTAATAATTTGTAAGAATTATAAATAAAAAAAATATATATATATTTAAACATGTATACAACTTGGATTTAAAAGGCTAGGGGGTTATAAATGTCAATTTTAAAACTTCAAAAGAAAGTTTTAACATCAAATAACAACAAATGAAACCGTAGGGGCTAATTATGTAAATTTAAAATAACCCAAATTTTCCCCTTTTCACTCCCGATTATCCGGTCACCGGCCGGCCACCCTCCGACCGAGCTCCGGTGACCACCAAATACCGAATTTTGAATGTTTAAGGACACCATTCGAACCGCTGTAGCATTTCGAACTCGAATCCATGGACAGTCACATCATTACAGTAGGCATTAAGGAGGAATTAACCGAAAATCAACCATCCCCATCGGTTCATAACCGTTCAACGTAATCAATATGTTTATTAATCAACTTAAACGATTGGAAACGTTCGTACAATCATTGCTAAACTAAATGGGTAGTTTAATTCGAGTTTAACAATCATTTAATCATCAAAAGATAACTGAAACAAATGTATCAAATGGAGAACCCGTTCGGGGCTGGAATGACCAAATCGAACCTATAAAACCAAGGGCAAATGTCCCCTTTGGTTTTTTTAACTCTCTATCACATCAATTCCACGAAAAGTCATCCAAACGAAGATTTTTAGTCTCTTGTTCTTCGCGAGTGAACCGAGATAAACCCGAGCTTAAGCACATCAATTAGATCGTAATCTGGTACGTTTAATACATCATTGTGCTCGATTAAGCTTAGGGATTAAAAGCCCTAAGGTTAATCAAGTTGAAACATTTGAATCGAAGTTCAATTTGGGGCTAAACGATTCTAGGGTTCTTGGGAAAAATTGGGGATTTTGGAAGTTATGTTTTATAGTTTAAAAACCCAATCTAAACGCGGCTCAGAGCCTTGGTTTATTGGTTCCACACCTACATCCCACACAAGGAGTCCCGGGTTCGAACCCGGCGACCCCCATATCTTTTTAGGCTTTTTTTTCAGCCTTAAAAAAAATGGAAAAAAAAATCACTAAAAATTGTTAAAAATAATTTTTGTAAACTTTATTATTTTTAAAGTCATTTTCTTTATTTCTGTAAATTTACTCCTTTAAATATTTACTTATGTCTATAAAACAATTTGTATGTAGTTATTTTTTTTAGATTCTAAACAATGCTTTAAAGCACTAAAATCATTATTGGTTCAAATGCCATTTTTAATTATTGATTAAGACCATCATGTTCTTACAAATAAATTCACATGAACTTATATATATATATTTTTTTTTATATTAAACTACTTAATTGGTGGGAGTTTTCTTTTCCCTTAATTAAATGAAAGTGGTTATTCTTTTAGCCTATTTATCAAAATCCCAAATTTTCCTCTTTGAAACCCTAGATCGTGTTAAAACGTTAATCATACTAGTAAACTTAAACTGGTAATATGTATACACTTAGGTACCTTGTAAAGAAGTTCGTTGGAATTACTGCTTATTATTCTTATTAATCGTCATTTATATACTTTTGATCAAGTGAGTTTTCTTGCCCCTTTTTACTTTATTTCACACTATTTTGGGGTGAAACATGATAGCTTATACATGATACACTTATACACGTCTGAGACTTGTAAATCACGTGCAATTCAACTTATTATTTTGTCATGGTTATTTGTTTATTGTAAGTGTTTATATGAGATACATAGTTTGATTACAATCATTAACTATTGCTAGCCTGGCAACGTCTTAGATCTTTGGGCCTGACAAGCCTATTTGGTGCTAAAGTCGATGTATTACCGACTCCTAGGAGCCGTATGCTTGTGCACTAGGGAACCAAATACACTTAGCCAATCTTTTATACTTGTAATCAAGTCGAGGTTTGGTTGTAACGATATGTGTTCTATAACCTTACTAGCTTATAACTTATGACATGAATTGCTACTTGTAACTTTCTTTTCTTATTATGTATGAAAACTTTGGAAACTCACCAACTATTTTAGTTGACTCTTATTTTTATCATGTTTCAGGTCAACCTCAAGCTTAAAGTGATCTTTTTGAAGCATGCCATAATCTAGGATTTGGACCTAGTAAATGAAATAAAAAGTTTACTTTATGTTTTGTTGCATTCGAACTTATTACTTGTTTGAGAATTATGATTGTATTTTTATTTCAAGACTTATGATAATAATATTTACAATTTAATATAGCGTTATGTGGCTGTGAACAATCTTAACCCTCACATCTCGACGTTTCCGCCGTCAAGGTTGGGGTGTGACAGATTGGTATCAGAGCCCATAACTATAGGGATTTAGGTTATTAGTAATGGTGACCTAGACTATAGCTTATGCATGAACCTCATAGGATAATATTTATATTCTTGGAAATATATATATTGTTACATGCTACATAATGCTATACTTTATGTGCAATTGATGCCTTAGCATAGGTTGCCTTGTAATTGTCTAAACTTTGTTACTTGTCTCCCCAAACTTAACTTTGGCTCATTGACTCTCCCCGACAAATGAAACTTCTTAATCTTATTCTCGTCAACACGTGGAATCGTATACTTATGCTTAAGAATTAAATCTTTAGACTTATGTCTAATCTATGTAAATCTCATCATGGTTTTGACTTCATAAACCTAAGAAATTTGTGTGACACATGGACACCTGTATTCTGGATTTCCTGGCAAAAGGCCCTCAGGCTAAGGCAAGCATATCGCATAAATCCTACGGGACTAGTTATGCTTACCTGGGGATTTCTGGGATGAGTGATAAACCATGGTCAACATACACAAATTTCTAAGGCGAGTGGGTCAACTTACCTTGACGTGTCAACGTTTCCAAATGGTAATGCGTTACCAAATGGAACCATTCCATGTGCCTTACAACTTTTTGCCTTATCCTTGTTGAACATTAATCCTTGTTATTCCAATTCTCATATCTAACTCATTTGTATATTCCAGCATGTCTCGTCATCATGGAAAGCGTGGAAGTTCCGATCGTAAGTTAGCCGCCATGATTGCTCGACAAATGGCTGCTGTCATTCCGACCATGGTTGCTGAACTTAATAGCACCTTAATGACCAACGCTAGCAACAATGGAAATGGTCATGGAGAGAATAGCAACAATCAAAACGGGAACAATCAACATGGGAATAATCAAACTTGCACCTTTAAGCACTTCAGCTCTTGCAAGCCCACTAGTTTTAGTGGCAAGGAAGGAGCCACTGGTCTTCTTGAGTGGTTTGAAAGCATGGAGAATACCTTTATCAATTGTGAGTGTCCCGATGCACTCAAGGTTCGTTATGCCACTAGCATGTTCCAACAAAGGGCTCTTACCTAGTGGAATAGCGAGAAGAGGAATCGTGGACCCGATGCTATTCTAGCACTTACATGGGAGGAGTTCAAGAACATCGCCATCGCGAAGTTCTGCCCAAGAAGTGAATTCAAAAGTTGGAAGAGGAGTTTTGGAATTTGAAACAAAATGATGGTGATCATTTGGCCTACTCAACTAGGCATCATGAGTTGAGTATACTGCTGCCCCATATGGTCGACACGGTTCCCCGCAACATCGAGAAGTTCATTAAGGGTGTACCACCCCAAATTCAAGATGTTGTGGTGGGTAGCCGACCCACAACCTTGGAAGAAGCCATTACAATCACCGCTCAACTCACCGAGAACCATATAAGAGCGGGCACCATGTCTGTGAAGGGTGCAAAGAAGGTGGAGAAGAAGACTACCGAGGCGGTTAAGGAGACCAAAGCTGAACCGTCTAACAGCCACAACAACAACAAAAAGCGCAAGTTCACACCGGCGCGTAACTATGCCGTGGCTGCACCCAAACAACCCCAAAGACAACTTGTACCTGCGGCTACATCTGTGGCACAAGTGCCTGGGGCTAGGGCTTATGCTGGTCCTCAACCGATGTGCAGCACGTGTAGGTATCATCATCGGGGAATCAACCATGCCGCATTTGCACCTTATGCGGTAAATATGGTCATTTGGTGGCAACTTGCCACCGTGCACCTAACAATGCCGCTGTGGTCACAAACCGTGTTTGCTACAACTGTGGGGAACCTGGCCATTTTCGCCCACAGTGCCCTCGCCTTGTGGGTAATGTTCCACAAGCTCGAGGACGTGCTTTCAACATCAACGCTAACCAAGCACAAGCAAACAACGATGTGGTGAATGGTACGTAAACTCACCCTTAAATTTTGTGATCAAATTCATTTCATACTTTACCTGTATTGTTAAATACCTTAAAAAAATTGAACAGGTATGTTCCTCATTAACAAAACTTATGCCTATGTCCTATTTGATTCTGGAGCCGATAAAAGTTTTGTTTCATTAGAGTTTGAACCCATACTTGCTAAGCCACATATGAAACTAGAAAGACCTCTTACTGTTGAAGTTGCCGATGGAGAACCGATTACCGTTGACGTTATCGTTCGTGATTGCATCTTAAGTCTTGATACGCATGATTTTCTTATCGATCTTATCCCTATGAAACTAGGAAGCTTTGACGTCATCATTGGTATGGATTGGTTAGCCAAACACCATGCCGAGATCATTTGTTTCGAGAAGTGCATTCGTATACCGTTACCCTCTGGAGATACGTTGAAGGTGTTCGGTGAAAAATCTTCTAAAGGGCTTAAACTCATGTCTTGCACTCAAGCCCGAAAGTGCTTAAACAAGAAGTATATGGCCTTTTGGCTTATGTGGTCAACACGAAAGTCAAAGGGAAAGAACTTAAGGATGTCCCTATCGTACGAGACTTTCCTGAAGTATTTCCCGATGACCTTAGTGGTTTACCTCCCGTGCGTGAAGTCGAGTTTAAAATTGACTTGATACCGGGAGCAAACCCCGTGGCCAAGTCACCATATCGGCTTGCACCATCGGAAATGCAAGAACTCTCTTGTCAACTGCAAGAGCTGTCCGAGAAAGGCTTCATCCGTCCTAGTTCTTCGCCTTGGGGTGCACCTGTTCTTTTCGTGAAGAAGAAAGATGGATCGTTTCGTATGTGCATCGATTATCGCGAGCTTAACAACTTACCATCAAGAATCGTTATCCTCTTCCTCGCATCGATGACTTGTTTGATCAACTTCAAGGAGCTGCCATATTCTCGAAAATTGATCTACGTTCTGGATATCATCAATTACGAGTTCATGAGGATGACATCCCGAAGACCGCTTTCCGTACTCGTTATGGACACTATGAGTTTATGGTGATGCCTTTTGGTTTAACCAATGCTCCTGCTGTCTTCATGGATCTCATGAACCGGTATGCAAGCCTTATCTAGACAAGTTTGTGATCGTTTTTATTGATGACATACTTATCTATTCCAAGTCCAACACCGATCATGAGCTACATTTGAGATTGGTTCTTAAGTTGTTAAAGAAAGAGCAATTGTACGCAAAATTCTCGAAGTGTGATTTCTGGCTCGAAGAAGTTCAAATTCTAGGACACGTGGTGAATAGCCAAGGAATTCACGTTGATCCTGCAAAGGTGGAAGCTGTGAAGAATTGGTGTGTTCCTACAACTCCTACCGAAGTACGTTCTTTTCTTGGTCTTGCTGGTTATTATCGGCTATTCATCGCCAATTTCTCGAGGATCGCGAAGCCGCTCACTGCTTTGACACAAAAGAATAAACCATTCGAGTGGGGTTCCGAGCAAGAAGAAGCTTTTGAAGCGTTAAAGCATAAGTTGTGCAATGCTCCTATATTGACCCTACCCGATGGAAACGACGATTTCACCGTGTATTGTGATGCATCTAAGCAAGGCCTTGGTTGTGTTCTCATGCAACGAGGGAAGGTCATAGCTTATGCGTCGAGACAATTGAAAGTTCACGAGGTGAATTATACAACCCATGATCTCGAGCTTGGTGCTGTTGTATTTGCTTTGAAGATTTGGAGGCACTACCTGTATGGTACGCAATGTATAGTCTACACCGATCACAAAAGCCTTCAACACGTTTTCAATCAAAAAGATCTCAACATGAGACAACGTCGTTGGGTGGAGTTGATTAGTGACTATGATTGTGACATTCGTTACCATCCTGGTAAAGCAAACGTTGTGGCCGATGCATTGAGCCGAAAGATTCACAACAAGATGATCTCATTTCAAGAAATTCGAGATCGACGTCAATAGTTTGACACCTTGGGTGAGTTCGATACTGAAGTTCGACTAGATGTCAATGAGACCACCGTACTACTACAAAACCTGAGAATAGATAGTGACATCGAGTCTAGCATCCTGGAGGCCCACAAATGGTACAACGAGAAGGAAGAATGAAGGATGAGTTGGAGCATAATCTTCTAACTCAATTGGAAACGAAATCCAATGGATTGATGTACTTCGCCAATCGTATTTGGGTTCCAAATCGCGATAACATTCGTACCTTTATATGAACGAAGCTCATCAAACTCGTTATTCTATTCATCCTGGTTCCGATAAGATGTACATGGACCTACGTGGGCAATATTGGTGGCCTGGGATGAAGAAAGACATAGCGACTTATGTAGCTAAGTGCCTCACATGTACGAAAGTTAAAGCCGAACATCAACGTCCAAGTGGATTACTTGAGCAACCCGAGATCCCTATGTGGAAATGGGAACACATATCCATGGATTTCATAACAAAGCTACCCCGAACCTCTCGAGGACATGATAGCATATGGGTGATCGTTGACCGATTGACCAAGTCGGCACATTTCATACCCATACGTGACACTTACAAGACATCAAAGTTAGCTCGTATATACGTTGATGAGATTGTAAGTCGTCATGGGGTACCTCTGCACATCATATCTGACCGAGATGCTCGTTTCACTTCACATTTTTGGTCGTCTATGCAAGAACTTTTGGGTACACAATTGGATCTAAGCACGGCTTACCATCCTCAAACTGATGGTCAAACCGAGCGAACGATCCAAACTTTGGAGGATTTGCTACGTCTCTGTGTTCTTGACTTTGGTGGCGATTGGGATACGCATCTACCGCTCGCGGAATTTTCGTATAACAATAGTTACCACTCGAGTATCAAGATGGCACCGTTTGAAGCACTTTATGGTCGTAAATGTCGTTCACCAATCTGTTGGACCGACATTGGTGAAAACTTCATCACTGGCCCTGAACTTATACAAGAGACGACCGATAAGGTTTCTATCATTCGCAAGAACCTTGAAGTGGCGAGAAGTCGTCAAAAGAGTTATGCTGACAAGCGGCGTAAGCCATTAGAATTCCAAGATGGGGAGATGGTACTCTCAAGGTCTCACCGTGGAAAGGTGTGGTTCGCTTTGGAAAGAAGGGCAAACTGGCTCCAAGATTTGTAGGACCTTTCAAAATCCTGAAAAGGATTGGGAAAGTGGCTTATAAACTAGAGTTACCTTCCGACCTTAGTGGAATTCACCCTGTATTCCATGTCTCAAATTTGAGAAAGTGTTTGGCCGACGAAAGTCTGTATGTTCCGCTGGAAGACATTCAGATTGACAAGTCATTACATTTTGTCGAGAAACCTGTGGAGATCATGGATCGTATAATGAAGAAGACTAGAACCACAACAACCCCAATCGTCAAGGTTCGTTGGGAAAATAAACGTGGCGCTGAATTTACTTGGGACCGCGAGGAGCACATGAAGAGGAGATACCCGTTCTTATTTGTATAGTTTCATTTCTTTTAATTCGGGACGAAATTCTTTTATGTTGGGAAGACTGTAACATCTTGTAATTTTGTTTAACCAAAAGTTAACTGTATTTATTCTTATGAGGGCCATTGTTGCCATATGTGAAACTTATAGGCTTATTTTATTATTATTTCTTAATCCTTTAGTTGAAAGTTATTAATGTTAATTATTACTTAATAATAAACATTGATAATAATAATATTATTATTATTCATAACATAACTAAGAATAATAACAATGATATTGTGATAACAATAATATTTTTATTAATAATTTGTAAGAATTATAAATAAAAAAATATATATATATTTAAACATGTATACAACTTGGATTTAAAAGGCTAGGGGGTTATAATGTCAATTTTAAAACTTCAAAAGAAAGTTTTAACATCAAATAACAACAAATGAAACCGTAGGGCTAATTATGTAAATTTAAAATAACCCAAATTTTCCCCTTTTCACTCCCGATTATCCGGTCACCGGCCGGCCACCCTCCGACCGAGCTCCGGTGACCACCAAATACCGAATTTTGAATGTTTAGGACACCATTCGAACCGCTGTAGCATTTCGAACTCGAATCCATGGACAGTCACATCATTACAGTAGGCATTAAGGAGGAATTAACCGAAAATCAACCATCCCCATCGGTTCATAACCGTTCAACGTAATCAATATGTTTATTAATCAACTTAAACGATTGGAAACGTTCGTACAATCATTGCTAAACTAAATGGGTAGTTTAATTCGAGTTTAACAATCATTTAATCATCAAAAGAAACTGAAACAAAGTATCAAATGGAGAACCCGTTCGGGGCTGGAATGACCAAATCGAACCTATAAACCAAGGGCAAATGTCCCCTTTGGTTTTTTTAACTCTCTATCACATCAAATCCACGAAAAGTCATCCAAACGAAGATTTTTAGTCTCTTGTTCTTCGCGAGTGAACCGAGATAAACCCGAGCTTAAGCACATCAATTAGATCGTAATCTGGTACGTTTAATACATCATTGTGCTCGATTAAGCTTAGGGATTAAAGCCCTAAGGTTAATCGAGTTGAAACATTTGAATCGAAGTTCAATTTGGGGCTAAACGATTCTAGGGTTCTTGGGAAAAATTGGGGATTTTGGAAGTTATGTTTTATAGTTTAAAAAAACCAATCTAAACGCGGCTCAGAGCCTTGGTTTATTGGTTCCACACCTACATCCCACACAAGGAGTCCCGGTTCGAACCCGGCGACCCCCATATCTTTTTAGGCCTTTTTTTCAGCCTTAAACAAAAAAAAATTGAAAAAAAAATCACTAAAAATTGTTAAAATAATTTTTGTAAACTTTATTATTTTTAAAGTCATTTTCTTTATTTCTGTAATTTACTCCTTTAAATATTTAATTATGTCTATAAAACAATTTGTATGTAGTTATTTTTTTTAGAATCTAAACAATGCTTTAAAGCACTAAAATCATTATTGGTTCAAATGCCATTTTTAATTATTGATTAAGACCATCATGTTCTTACAAATAAATTCACATGAACTTATATATATATATATATTTTTTTATATTAAACTACTTAATTGGTGGGAGTTTTCTTTTCCCTTAAATTAAATGAAGTGGTTATTCTTTTAGCCTATTTATCAAAATCCCAATTTTCCTCTTTGAAACCCTAGATCGTGTTAAAACGTTAATCATACTAGTAAACTTAAACTGGTAATATGTATACACTTAGGTACCTTGTAAAGAAGTTCGTTGGAATTACTGCTTATTATTCTTATTAATCGTCATTTATATACTTTTGATCAAGTGAGTTTTCTTGCCCCTTTTACTTTATTTCACACTATTTTGGGGTGAAACATGATAGCTTATACATGATACACTTATACACGTCTGAGACTTGTAAATCACGTGCAATTCAACTTATTATTTTGTCATGGTTATTTGTTTATTGTAAGTGTTTATATGAGATACATAGTTTGATTACAATCATTAACTATTGCTAGCCTGGCAACGTCTTAGATCTTTGGGCTGACAAGCCTATTGGTGCTAAAGTCGATGTATTGCCGACTCCTAGGAGCCGTATGCTTGTGCACTAGGGAACCAAATACACTTAGCCAATCTTTTATACTTGTAATCAAGTCGAGGTTTGGTTGTAACGATATGTGTTCTATAACCTTACTAGCTTATAACTTATGACATGAAATGCTACTTGTAACTTTCTTTTCTTATTATGTATGAAAACTTTGGAAACTCACCAACTATTTTAGTTGACTCTTATTTTTATCATGTTTCAGGTCAACCTCAAGCTTAAAGTGATCTTTTTGAAGCATGCCATAATCTAGGATTTGGACCTAGTAAATGAAATAAAAAGTTTACTTTAGTTTTGTTGCATTCGAACTTATTACTTGTTTGAGATTATGATTGTATTTTTATTTCAAGACTTATGATAATAATATTTACAATTTAATATAGCGTTATGTGGCTGTGAACAATCTTAACCCTCACATCTCGACGTTCCGCCGTCAAGGTTGGGGTGTGACATTCTGCCCAAGAAGTGAATTGCAAAAGTTGGAAGAAGAGTTTTGGAATTTGAAACAAAATGATGGTGATCATTTGGCCTACTCAACTAGGCATCATGAGTTGAGTATACTGCTACCCCATATGGTCGACACTGTCCCCGCAACATCGAGAAGTTCATTAAGGTGTACCACCCCAAATTCAAGATGCGTGGTGGGTAGCCGACCCACAACCTTGGAAGAAGCCATTACAATCACCGCTCAACTCACCGAGAACCATATAAGAGCGGGCACCATGTCTGTGAAGGGTGCAAAGAAGGTAGAGAAGACGGCTACCGAGGCGGTTAAGGAGACCAAAGCTGAACCGTCTAACAGCCACAACAACAACAAGAAGCGCAAGTTCACACCGGCGCGTAATTATGCCGTGGCTGCACCTAAACAACCCCAAAGGCACCTGTACCTGCGGCTACATCTGTGGCACAAGTGCCTGGGGCTAGGGCTTATGCTGGTCCTCAACCGATGTGCAACACGTGTAGATATCATCACCCGGGAATCAACCATGCCGCATTTGCACCTTATGCGGTAAATATGGTCATTTGGTGGCAACTTGCCACCGTGCACCTAATAATGCCGCTGTGGTCACAAACCGTGTTTGCTACAACTGTGGGGAACCTGGCCACTTTCGTCCACAATGCCCTCGTCTTGTGGGTAATCTTCCACAAGCCCGAGGACGTGCTTTCAACATCAACGCTAACCAAGCACAAGCAAACAACGATGTGGTGAATGGTACGTTAACTCACCCTTAAATTTTGTGATCAAATTCATTTCATATTTTACCTGTATTGTTAAATACCTTAAAAAATTGAACAGGTATGCTCCTTATTAACAAAACTTATGCCTATGTCCTATTTGATTCTGGAGCCGATAAAAGTTTTGTTTCATTAGAGTTTGAATCCATACTTGCTAAGCCACATACGAAACTAGAAAGACCTCTTACTGTTGAAGTTGCCGATGGAGAACCAATTACCGTTGACGTTATCGTTCGTGATTGCATCTTAAGTCTTGATACGCATGATTTTCTTATCGATCTTATCCCTATGAAACTTGGGAGCTTTGACGTCATCATTGGTATGGATTGGTTAGCCAAACACCATGCTGAGATCATTTGTTTCGAGAAGTGCATTCGTATACCGTTACCCTCTGGAGATACGTTGAAGGTGTTTGGTGAAAAATCTTCTAAAGGGCTTAAACTCATGTCTTGCACTCAAGCCCGAAAGTGCTTAAACAAGAAGTATATGGCCTTCTTGGCTTATGTGGTCAACACGAAAGTCAAAGGGAAAGAACTTAAGGATGTCCCTATCGTACGAGACTTTCCTGAAGTATTCCCCGATGACCTTAGTGGTTTACCTCCCGTGCGTGAAGTCGAGTTTAAAATTGACTTGATACCGGGAGCAAACCCCGTGGCCAAGTCACCATATCGGCTTGCACCATCGGAAATGCAAGAACTCTCTTGTCAATTGCAAGAGCTGTCCGAGAAAGGCTTCATCCGTCCTAGTTCTTCGCCTTGGGGTGCACCTGTCCTTTTCGTGAAGAAGAAAGATGGATCGTTTCGTATGTGCATCGATTATCGCGAGCTTAACAAACTTACCATCAAGAATCGTTATCCTCTTCCTCGCATCGATGACTTGTTTGATCAACTTCAAGGAGCTGCCATATTCTCGAAAATTGATCTACGTTCTGGATATCATCAATTACGAGTTCATGAGGATGACATTCCAAAGACTGCTTTTCGTACTCGTTATGGACACTATGAGTTTATGGTGATGCCTTTTGGTTTAACCAATGCTCCTGCTGTCTTCATGGATCTCATGAACCGAGTATGCAAGCCTTATCTAGACAAGTTTGTGATCGTCTTTATTGATGACATACTTATCTATTCCAAGACCAACACCGATCATGAGCTGCATTTGAGGTTGGTTCTTGAGTTGTTAAAGAAAGAGCAATTGTACGCAAAGTTCTCGAAGTGTGATTTCTGGCTCGAAGAAGTTCAATTTCTAGGACACGTGGTGAATAGCCAAGGGATTCACGTTGATCCTGCAAAGGTGGAAGCTGTGAAGAATTGGTGTATTCCTACAACTCCTACCGAAGTTCGTTCTTTTCTTGGTCTTGCTGGTTATTATCGGCGATTCATCGCCAATTTCTCGAGGATCGTGAAGCCGCTCACTACTTTGACACAAAAGAATAAACCATTCGAGTGGGGTACCGAGCAAGAAGAAGCTTTTGAAGCGTTAAAGCATAAGTTGTGCAATGCTCCTATACTGACCCTACCCGATGGAAACGACGATTTCACCGTGTATTGTGATGCATCTAAGCAAGGCCTTGGTTGTGTTCTCATGCAACGAGGGAAGGTCATAGCTTATGCGTCGAGACAATTGAAGGTTCACGAGGTGAATTATACAACCCACGATCTCGAGCTTGGTGCTGTTGTATTTGCTTTGAAGATTTGGAGGCACTACCTGTATGGTACGCAATGTATAGTCTACACCGATCACAAAAGCCTTCAACACGTTTTCAATCAAAAAGATCTCAACATGAGACAACGTCGTTGGGTGGAGTTGATTAGTGACTATGATTGTGACATTCGTTACCATCCTGGTAAAGCAAACGTTGTGGCCGATGCACTGAGCCGAAAGATTCACAACAAGATGGTCTCATTCCAAGAAATTCGAGATCGACGTCAATGGTTTGACACCTTGGGAGAGTTCGATACTGAAATTCGACTAGATGTCAATGAGACCACCATACTACTACAAAACCTGAGAATAGATAGTGACATCGAGTATAGCATCCTGGAGGCTCAACAAATGGTTCAACGAGAAGGGAGAATGAAGGATGAGTTGGAGTATAATCTTCTAACCCAATTGGAAGCAAAATCCAATGGATTGATGTATTTCGCCAATCGTATTTGGGTTCCAAATCGCGATAACATTCGTACCTTTATTATGAACGAAGCTCATCAAACTCGTTATTCTATTCATCCTGGTTCCGATAAGATGTACATGGACCTACGTGGTCAATATTGGTGGCCTGGGATGAAGAAAGACATAGCGACTTATGTAGCTAAGTGCCTCACATGTACGAAAGTTAAAGCCGAACATCAACGTCCAAGTGGATTACTTGAGCAACCCGAGATCCCTATGTGGAAATGGGAACACATATCCATGGATTTCATAACAAAGCTACCCCGAACCTCTCGAGGACATGATAGCATATGGGTGATCGTTGACCGATTGACCAAGTCGGCACATTTCATACCCATACGCGACACCTACAAGACATCAAAGTTAGCTCGTATATACATTGATGAGATTGTAAGTCGCCATGGGGTACCACTGCACATTATATCCGACCGAGATGCTCGTTTCACTTCACATTTTTGGTCGTCTATGCAAGAACTTTTGGGTACACAATTGGATCTAAGCACGGCTTACCATCCTCAAACTGATGGTCAAACCGAGCGAACGATCCAAACTTTGGAGGATTTGCTACGTCTCTGTGTTCTTGACTTTGGTGGCGATTGGGATACGCATCTACCGCTCGCGGAATTTTCGTATAACAATAGTTACCACTCGAGTATCAAGATGGCATCGTTTGAAGCACTTTATGGTCGTAAATGTTGTTCACCGATCTGTTGGACTGACATTGGTGAAAACTTCATCACTGGTCCTGAACTTATACAAGAGACGACCGATAAAGTTTCTATTATTCGCAAGAACCTTGAAGTGGCGAGAAGTCGTCAAAAGAGTTATGCTGACAAGCGACGTAAGCCATTAGAATTCCAAGTTGGGGAGATGGTTCTTCTCAAGGTTTCACCATGGAAAGGGGTGGTTCGTTTTGAAAGAAGGGCAAACTGGCTCCAAGGTTTGTAGGACCTTTCAAAATCCTGAAAAGGATTGGGAAAGTGGCTTATAAACTAGAGTTACCTTCCGACCTTAGTGGAATTCATCCGGTGTTCCACGTCTCAAATTTGAGAAAGTGTTTGGCTGACGAGAGTCTGCATGTTCCGTTGGAAGACATCCAGATTGACGAGTCATTACATTTTGTCGAGAAACCTGTTGAGATCATGGACCGCATAATGAAAAAGACTAGAACCACAACAACCCCAATCGTCAAGGTTCGTTGGGAAAATAAACGTGGCGCTGAATTTACTTGGGAACGAGAGGAGCACATGAAGAAGAAATACCCATTCTTATTTGTATAGTTTCATTTTTCTTAATTTCGGGACGAAATTCTTTCAAGTTGGGGAGACTGTAACATCTCGTTTTTTTTTGTTAACTAAAAGTTAATTTGTTAGTTCTTGTAAGGGCCATTTATGCTATTTATGAAACTTGGTGGGCTATTTATGTATGATTTCTTATTTAATTTAAAGTTTATAAATATTATATGATAATAATGTTAATATTAATAAAAGTATAAATACTATTATGGAAGAATAATAATAATAATAATAATTATAATAATAACAATAATAATAATAATAATAATGATAATAAAAATAATAATAATAAGTTATCAAAGTTAACAAGTTAAAACTTAATTAAGTTCAAGGGGGCCTAATTGTCAAATTAGAAACTTGAAATATTAAGTTTGGGCATAGAATAATAAGAATTCAAAGTTGAGGGACCAAATGTGTAAATAACCCAAAACCCACCCCCTTACCCCGTAATTCCGGCAGCCGCTCCGGTCACTTTCGGCCGGAGTCCGGCGAGCCTCGAAATCGCATCAAATCTCAAAATTTTAATCCTCCAACGACTTCAATCGTCTCCAGAACACGATTCGAACTTAAACGTAAGACTTAATTGGGTTTTAATTCGGTTATGGAGTGGATCGAACGCGAAACCGAAGCTTTAATCGATGAGTTAACCGGTCGAGCATTAAACGCTAATAATAACCAAATTAAACGAACTTAAACAATCATCCAACCAATACTAAACGTTCACAACTATCAATTACATCTAGTAACACTCAAGCAACGTAATCGGATTACCCTTTCGTCACGGACCTGCAAGCTAAGCGAGAGCCATCTTCGGAACATTTTTAACTTCTTTTGATTGAGGGCTTTGAATCAAGAACTTCATTCGAAGCTTTCCACGAGTTCAATTTGATTTCCATCAACGTTTGCATAACAATCGAGCCTTGTTGTGGTCGCGGCTGAGTTCAACAATTGTTCATAGTCAATTAATCTACAAACAGGTGATTAAACACATGTTTGAACTCGATTTTGGTTGGGGAACAAAAGCCCCATGGTTAATTCGATCAACAACCTCGAATTGACAATCAATTTGGATCGATCGGGTTCTAGGGTTCTTAAGGATTTGGGGGTGTTGTTTAGTTATGCTTTTTATTAATTTAAACGCGAACACTATCGCGGCTGGATGCCTTGGTTCACTGGTTATGTTACTCCACTCACACACATGAGGTCCCGGGTTCGAACCCGGGCACCATCATGTTATTTTTTTTTAACCCTTAATTAAATTATAAAAACGTTTTAATATATATAAAAATTATTTTATAAACTTTAAATATTTTCAAAAAGCCGCCATATATTTTCTGTATATTTTTTTTAGTCTAAGTAATTATTATTATATTTTTCTTTTTTTCATGAATAATAAATTGGATTACAAATAATAACTAAAAATTATTATTGTTTCAAAATGTTTCTTTTAATATCGTTTAATAGTACATAATTCTTTTTGCTATAAAAATCTATTCAAATTTATAAAACTTTCAAAATGTTATAATTATTTCTTTTTCACATAATTAGTATAAAACATAAATATATATTTTTAGAAAATATAAATGATTTTCATTTGTTAAATATAATTATTTAACAAACCTCAAACTCCACTTAACCCTAATACTCATTAATTAGTTAAATCATTATGTTTAAGTTTAAATCTTGTAATATATATATTTAGGTGTCTTGTGACGATACACCTTGGAGCGACGCTTGTTAATATTATTATTAAACCGCCATTATATATTTATTGTCAAGTGAGTTTTCTTGCCCCCTTTTTACTTTATTTCACACTATTTTGGGGTGAAACATGATAGCTTATACATGATACACTTATACACGTTTGAGACTTGTAAATCACGTGCAATTCAACTTATTATTTTGTCATGGTTATTTGTTTATTGTAAGTGTTTATATGAGATACATAGTTTGTTTACAATCATTAACTATTGTTAGCCTGGCGACGTCTTAGATCTTTGGGCCTGACAAGCCTATTTGGTGCTAAAGTCGATGTATTGCCGACTTCTAGGAGCCGTATGCTTGTGCACTAGGGAACCAAATACACTTAGCCAATCTTTTATACTTGTAATCAAGTCGAGGTTTGGTTGTAACGATATGTGTTCTATAACCTTACTTGCTTATGACCTATGACATGAATTGCTACTTGTAACTTTATCATATTATGTATAAAAACCTTGGAAACTCACCAACTTTTTATAGTTGACCCTTTTATTTTATCATGTTTCAGGAAATCCCCAAGTTTAAAGTGGACTTTTGAAGCTTGGAAATAAAACTAGGACTTGGACCTAGTTAAATGAATAAATGTTATGCTACGTTTTGTTTTATTTGGGATTATTTCATGTTTTGTGGCTTATGTTTGTATTGACTTTTGAAACTTATAATTTTAATATTTACACTTAAATATAGCGTTATGTGGCTGTGAACAATCTTAACCCTCACATCTCGACGATTCCGCCGTCAAGGTTGGGGTGTGACAAGGACGAAATTTACTACTATTATTTTCGTTTTATTTTTATTTTTATTTACTTTATCTTTTTAATGCACTTTTTATTTTATAATCATAAATATTATTTCTAACTTATTTATAATTTGTTAAAAAATTTTAATTTATTATATATATATTGTTTTTAAAATTTATTTATCTATTTTTCTAATGGTACGAATAAAAATTAGAGGATTAAAAATATTTTTTTTCATGTTATATATTTTAAACTAGTAATCGATTTTATTCATGTCGCTTTTTATTACCATTTTGGTTTAAAAAAATTTAAAAATAGTTTGGCTTATGGTATATAGATTTTAATACCATTTTGGTATATAATTTTCAACTGTGCTAAATAGTTTGGTTTATGGTATAAAGATTTTAATATCATTTGGGTATAAAAATTTTCGGTTGTATTAAATAGTTTGGTTATGGTTTATATTAAAAACTTATTACAAATTGAAACAACTTTTTAATAAAATTTATTTGTTTTCATTTCTTTGATTAGAATTATTACTTTTATTATTTTAAAACTATTTTAATTTTTTTAGTTTATATACTTACTTTTTACTTACTCTTTTCTCATTCATTTGTGATTGACTTATGTTTTTATTCCTCCAAAGAATGTTGATCATTTTTTCAAACACTATTTAACTTTTTTAGAAACTTCATGTAGTTCTTTTTAATTTTTACAACCGAAAAAGTTTTTTATTATTTTTTTAGTATCTATGATCAATGTTATGATCAACTTCTTTTATTTATCTATTGAAAAAATTTTGTTCAGTCTTTTACGCGATTGAAGTATTTTTATTTCCATAGTTAAATTTTGGATGCTAATTTTATTCAATCGTTAGTTTGGAGTTATGATTTTATGATGTTATCTTTAAGTATGCAATCATTTTAACTAGAAATGAAAATTAAACAATTCATTTTTAGGTTACACAAACTAAGAATTAAATATACTAAAAATTAAAATTACATTAAAAAAATCAAATAACACAAACAAAGAATTAAATTGATGATTATAGATGTTAATTTCTTGGTAAATTAAGGGCTTCAATTTACATCTTTATGTGTCGAGTCATCTTTGATGGATCAAAATAAGTACTATAAATGTGATTAAAAAATATTATCACATCGATATGACATTTAGGGTTTTTAAAAAAGTTAAAGACGAATGAGGTGAATAATACATTACGATGGTTTTTTTTAAATATAACCATTAGAAAGCTAGATTTAAAAACAATTAATTAATTAAAACTTTTTAATTAGAGTAAAAATAGTTTAATAAAATTTAGTGGTATTTTATGTGTTACATATATAATATAGGTACATATATATATATAAAAATATAATAAAAATAAATATATTAAATAATATATATTCTATAAAATGATTATGCTAAATAATTAATTAATAAAAATAATAAAAGAAAAAAATGAATATAATTGAAGGATAAAAAGAAACTTTAACACTTACAAAATAGTCCTTTATGAATAAAATGACAATAATGGCCTTGAGTTAACAGAATTATTTAACCTCGGTTAGTAAAAATGACGAATTACGTAAGAATTTTTTGTAAAAAAGGACATTGAGTGAAAGCCATTTTTCAAAAGGACTCATTTCATAATTTTCATCAAACATAAAGGATGAAATTTGTTATTTAGTCATAAATAGTTTATATGAAAAGGCTAAATTTGTTTTCAACTTTTAAAAACTTTGTATTGATTACTAAACAACAAAGATATTACTCATGTTTTAAAATTAACTTGGATCAGGAGGAGTTGGCTTGTGATTGAGTGGAATTTTAAACGTTAAATGCGAGTTAGTGAGATGATATAAGTAGGTGACGTGACGTTTATAAGAAAAAGAGAGGATGTTAGCGAGTGAATTATTGTAGTGATATGAATTGTATGTATGATATTAACATTATAGTTGGTGTTTTTTTAGTAACAACATTTAATTTTCTAGAATAAAATCATTATATCGTGTGTTTCTCAAGATCAAAATCCACAACGTTTTGGTTGTGCATTACACCACTTACCACATTATTTCTCCTGGGGGGTCATTATACTTGGAGTTAGTATATAATATCAAATTATAGTCAAATTAACATAAAATTGTAGAACCGGCTAGTATCGAATATGAACCCAATTCAAATCCAGCCTAGACTTAATTTCTAACTAGAATTCACAACCACAAACCCGGATGGATAGATATTGAAGCTATGAAGCGTTATATATCTATTTAAAATAAAACAAAACAGGTTCATACGCTCGTGATAATGCATGTAAAAAGCAGGTGATAATTTATTTATCTATATCACGAGTGTGACAAACGTCTATGCTTAGCATTCCAATACTGATCGAGAAATTCTCAGAAACCCGACTCAAAGTATGATTGTCTCACAGACTTATCACATTTTATGGGTTGTAAGGTGATCTGATTATATCAAAGGATTCAATAACTTGTTTATGCATTTATGAATGTCCATTTGATGTACTTACAATAAGTTAATCTCGTATGCCCTTGCATATGTATTGTGTGTGTTTGTGTTTGTAATTAGAATAATGTTATGGGAAGCAATGAGACAATATCATCTTTTCGGAGAAGTCATTAACATCTAAATCTTAGGAAGCTTCAAGATTGAAGGGTTGGAGGAGTAGCACTTTCAACAAGATTGTGTTTTGAAGGTATATATAAGTATCTTAAATTTTATCTATTTATATTAAAGTGGCCTGTAAAATACATATTTATTTATTAAAACACCTAAAACACCCTCAAGAACTCCCCTAGTCCCCTTTGACACCTAGATTTCTTTGGTCCTAAACAGTTTACTTTTTACCAAAATAATTTTCTACTTCTTATTTTGTTTTAAATATATCAAATTAATGAATTATCAGTTCATAAAACGACAAACACATACACTCGTGTAATCATGTATTTAAATTTACACCGTTGTCTACCGTAATACTTAAACCCTAAGTCATATGAGAAAGAAATCACTATGTACACTATAATATCTATATATCTATATATATATAACAAATAATAAATTCCCTTTGCTAAGAATTCAATAATAATATATATAAGTTAACGTCAAAACGAACCAGGAAATCTCAAGACTTATATAAGAAATATAAAAAATAATAATAATAATAATGATAATTAAATCCAATTCAAAGCTCAACCGACTCATACGGTTGCTACTTTGACCAAATCTCCTATCATTTTTGACACTCATCCTTTTTAGCAATTTGACACCCTCAAATCCTATCTTCCGTGATGAATCCAACAAACTCTCAACGAAACTCTCGAATCAAAAGGGATGTCAAAACCGTGGAACCGTATTTCAAATCAGTTGATTTATACCCATCAAATTCCATTCTCATCTCACCGAAACCATCACGTTTTTGCTCCCATCTTGCTGCTTAAATCTCGCCTTCCTTCTGCTCTGGTTCGTGTAGCTGTGAGTATCATAACCGGTTACCGGCCATAACAACACCGCCCATTGTTGGGTTGTAGTTCTAAACGATTTGGAAAACCAAAGCACTCGTGTGGCTCCCGAATCTTTGCCGACTTCTGACTAGTTTCGACTAGCGACCAGGTACCAAAGTCACAGGTTCTTTCTTCTCAAACTCACGTGTTATAAACTCCGATTCGAAAGATTATAGACTTGTTTCGGCAATTTTCATAGCCTTGGTTACACACCTGGACCATTGCTAGGGCCACTTCGGGATTATTCTGTTTGCTCATCGATCCAAGAGTTCAAGCTTTTATATCTCACCTTAACAATAATTCAGGTACAATATGGATATTCTTGTCTGTTTCATGCATGCTTTGACTCTTAGTTTGTTTTCTTGATACATAAATTCTTCCGGCGACCGGACATACGTTAAAAAGAGTGAACTCCAACGAGTCAACCAATAATATAATACAATGCCAAGATATTGATTTATTATTTTTTTATTTGGGTTAGTACACAATACTTACAATTATTTGACGCCTTATTTCGGAATCGTCGACAAACTGCTCTACGTTTTTTATAAAGAAAAAGGGTGGTCTCTGGTTTTAAGGTGTTTGGTCTTGCCATTTATAAACAAATCTCATAATTAAAGTATGAATTCTTTTATCTCACAATTGAGTTGCACCATAAAATGGACACATACACACTTGTATGTATATATATATATTATATATATATATATATATATATTATATATATATATATATATATATATATATATATATATATATATATATATATATATTTGAAAATATAAAAGATGGATGGGTCTGGGTAAATCATATATAGCTAGAATTCTCAATTTTAACAAGCTGTGCTTCATATACATGCATGAATATAACAATGATTTTATAGAATTATGTTGTTTAGAAACTATTATATTTTATCTACATTACGCATGACATAAGACTGCTAATAACTTCCTTTTCAAAAGACTAGATCAAACAAGTGTTATGGATTACTAAAGTGTTATAAATATTCATATATATAACAATTAATACAAGTAAATGGTTTTGTTAAAAACATTCCTAATTTTCGCCGAAAGCCTAATAAGTCCATAGCCTAACCAATTCTACAATTAAATGGTATATTTGCGTACTTGTTGAGCACAACTTGGTTCTGCTTTGCGTTTTATTTTTGACTAAGGTACGGATTCTTGATTCTTGTCTTATATTTGATTCCCGTTCGTCTCTAGTTTGATTCCTGTCATACGTAGCTTGTTTGTTGTTGATCTATTATAAATAGCTAGACTACTTTATATTCTGAAATTTTTTACCCGAGCTCTCCCTATCTTGGGGGTGACCAAGACGCGTTATTGCGGCATCAATAACGTGGCACCAACTGTGGCGGTGAGCTGAGATCACGGCGTCTCTAAAAGAGGACTCTGAATTTTATTGGCCATCCTGTTATTTTATTATTTCCTCAGAGGCGTATGGATCGATCCTAGGTTAATCCTATATTTCCTGATGGATGGTTGCACACCACTCCATTTAGGACTCCGGTGAATGGTCTGTATGTCTGCCCATACTCCGTTTTACATTGGTTCACGGGCTCGCTACCTGTGTTCCCTCTGTTCAGTTATTATATGATATGATTATTAGCTCAGGTTATGTTCTATTCGATATTATGTATCCTTAGTCCTCATTATAGCTGTTTATTTTTGTTATTTGTTATTACGTTCACTGAGCGTTATGCTCAGGCGTGCTTTTGTTTTCATGCACGTCAGGTCAGCAGAGCCATCCGGGAGGGGAGTGAAGAGTGGAAGTCTGCATAAAGAAGAGTTTATTTGATTGATGTAATGATTTTTCTGTTGGATTTTAGACTAGTGTTCTTTTTGGTTATTTAAATTTTAATCGTTATGAATAATGGAATGATGTTTGGATTTTGATTACCGTGATAGTGACACGTCAGCCTTCTTGGGTTGGGGTGTTACATACACAATAGATAGTATTAGGCTATACATTACTTAATTACCCTATGCAAGAATACACCAACAAGATTGTAGGACCACGACAAAGACAACACCAGATATCCTTGAATGCTTTGAAATCAAACATTAATTTCAACAACAATAAATGGTAAATCCTGTCAAAATATTACATTTTTACAATTTACTACTTATGTCAATTAAATATATGAAATGAAATTGGTACATAATGGTATCCAAGGAAGATATGATATAGCTTTCTCACCAACTAGCTATGTTTGTCCTTTAATTGAACAAAACAACGTTTGTCCTTACCCAAATAAGATTATAGGCATTGTAAACTTTGTGTCTTTAAGTTTAAAAATCTATATGTTACTTGTAAAATATGATGACCTAAATATTTTGACAAAATTTCATATTACTTCTAAAATCATTTTTCTATTTGAGCAAGCATCTCGCATTAGATCCAGGTCACTCAACGTTTCTTATGAATCATTAGAGGAGCAAGTAATGATCGGGATTTGGTTTTCAAGCATAAGTTTCTCTATGTATCCTTTGTATCATATATCTAAACGTCGGGTTTGTAGTCTTAGCGTAACTATGATCTTCTCATTTCTCGTAATATGATATTAAAAATCTTATTTTTTTAAATAAAAAAAAACAATATATGTAACACAAGACGTGGTCGTATCGTACAATCAAGCACTTCATGGAATAATTTATGGTCAGTAGCAATACAAGTTATTCGATTTTTTGTGTGGAATCCAAAATCACACCCAAACAACAAACCGTAGTTAACTTTTGGAAATAAAAAAAATAAGTATTTAATATTATTAGGGACTAAGAGGCCACGTTATACTACACACGTATCACAATTTTATTTATTTGTGTTCGTTTTAGGGGACATCCTCATGTTGTTAAAATAGTTTTCTTATTCATTTATGTTTTCCATTTTAATATTAATTCGGTTGCACCATAGGTATTCTTTGACTAAAAACAATGTATTTGAATCATGTTTTGTAAGACATTCTTCAATTATATGAAAAAGAATCCTATGTTTGATCTGTTTCTATCGTTCCTCATAAGTCATAACACATATTCGTCTTATTATATGTCATTTCTTTAATTATATACATACACATAGGGTGATCCTTGAAAAGTGCTTATGTTCATGAGAAGCTTACAAAGTCATTATAATGTGATTAGATACATGTGTCATTAATTAGGCGATGGATTTATGTGTGTAACCACACATTACTATTACGAAATGTGTATCTGTATATTATAATAAAAAAAAAATTTAAGATGTAAGTTGGCAAAATTTCAGACCATATAATTTTAATTTTCACGTTTATCTCTCCTACTAAATACTTACATTAAATATTAATAATATTATTTAATTCATTTTGAGATTAAAAACTATTTTTAATGAATTAAGAAAGAGATGTTTTTATAAATATGAAATATTTTTCAACAAAATTTTAGAAATAAGAAAATTTTCTAAAACAACAAACATTTTTATAAATATGAAATATTTTAAAATGCTTTTTCAAATGAAATTTTATAAAAAAATAACTAAAATTAGGAGTTATAATAAGGAAACTTATAATATTGATATTTTTTAAACGGTTTGTTTTGAAACAATATGCTTATTAAAAAAAGCAGATAACGGTTAAAAATAAAAGTTTAAAACAACGATATCATTTTTTTATTACTTATGTTCTTACTCATATTCAATTTCAATCATATCATTTTATAATTAATAAAATTTCATGTATGATTATTAAATATTTTATTTATTCAATCTGTATAATACACGGGTACTAATTTAGTATATAACTATGTGCAAGTCACAGTTTACTATGTATAATCACGCATTACAAACACGCAACCTGCTTGCTATATTACCCAAATTATATCATTAGTTGTCACTGGTTTTTCTAGAAGTCATTTTTTAAACAAGACAATGATAAAATCAAACTAAATATAATAGTAATCGATCTTCTAGTCTAATTATGGCTTAAATTTAAAATCTTTTAGTTCTCATGTTCAAACTGACTCAAAAGAATTATCTCACATTGATGAACTTCGTCTTTGATGGTGTTCTTATATTAATTAGGACTAAAGCGTCAAATTTAATATGGATGATTCACATTCTATCTCGAAAAGACTGAATTAGGTAATATTGGTAGTTTCAAATGTATTTAAAAGAAACTAAATACAATAACATACTCAATTTTGATTATGTTTGTCACATATTAATTATATAAAAATTATCTAAGATTGAAAGAATAACGAAATTATATTAGATCCAAAAAGAAGTTTTTTTAAAGAAGCGACTTTTCTATTTTTACACTTTAGCCTTCTTTTTATCTGATTGTATTGCTATCTCGGATATTTGTGCGGCATAGTTGAATGTGTGAAGGTGTGTGAATTACTTGGTCCATATCATGATATATTAAGAATTTAGCCAATTTCATATTATTAATTATGATATGTTAAGAAGTAAACCAAGTAGGATTAAGAACCATGAAAACAGTATAATATGCAATAATAACGAATTGTTTATAATTTAACATAATAAGATGAAACCTAGGAGAGTTTGGTTCACCGGTTTTATTATTTTTGACGTTTTGAATTAGTTTTTGTACATGTTCATTATGATTTGTAATATATAATGTTTTTTATATATTCTAAATATATAGCTACGGTATTTTTATTTTTATCTATGTTTGATATACATTTTATTCAAATCTAAACCAAGTTAACTGTAATATTTATTTATTATATTATTTTAAAAAGTCAAGTTAAATATAATAACTTTTACATATTATATTCTAAGTCTAACCTTGTGTTTCTTAGAGCTTCATTTTTTAGAAAAATAAAATAAAATAACTTTGCATCTTATAAATATATATATTAATGGTTGCACAACTTTAAAATTCATTTTGTTGTTGCTTATTTCTTAATTTATAAATTCAACTTCTACCTTTAACTCATGAAATTTCTAATAGTTTATTATATACAAGTGATTAAAGCATGCTTCATGTATGTTAATACATTAAAAGTATTAGAAATAATGTCTTTTCTGTCAACCTCTAGTCAACACCTTGGAGTTGGAACTTTTAATAGTGGGTTTTATTTTATTTATTAATATTTACAGACATATATACCTAGAAATTAATTAAATTCAGATATAAAAATCATTATACACGTTTTAACCCGTATCTATATATCAGTCGTCAAAATCTTCAACTCTATCTCATTTAGATATAAAATATACAGTTGGCATTGTTAACACGTGAAAATGAGTTGGAAGTTATGGAACGAAGTTACCTTACATCTTCTCCTTCTACCCATGTCCCCTTTTATATCAACACCATCTAAATTTAATAATACAAAACTTACATTTTGTATGGTATCAAGATATGTGAAATTTGTTTACTTTGATTTGGTTTTTATTTTGTCTGTCGTTTTATACACCGCTAGTAACTTGACATCAATTGATAAAGAATTGTATATGTTCACCTAGTGAGCTTATAGAATAACAAGACAAATGTCATTACATTATGACAGGTTAGATGTTTGGGGGTTGGATTTACTTAACAATAGGTTTATTTGTGTTTATCTATTATTAACTTATGTGTGTAGTGCACTCAAGATTTAATGATATTGATTTCTTATCGTTTACTAAGTTATTTCCCTGATATAAGGCAAGATGAAACTAAGGATGCAATATGACACTCACAAAACAAGTTTATCATGGTATTAAAGCGGCTTTAATCTTTAGGCAGTTTGATCAAACTTTGATGTGATAATTTCACCATCTCATATATTCTTAATTGATGGTTTGTGTAATGAAGGTTGGACAAGATCTATTGAAGAGGACCGAGTCTGTGGATAACTTGGTCGGAAGAGTTTTTATTTCAAAAGTGTTGTGTGGGATAACATGAAGTCGTGGCTAGTCACCTACTCTGTTGAAGGGATTGTAGTGCGCTCAAGATTTAATGATCTCGATTTTCTATCATTTACGAAGTTGCTTCTTGTTAAACTAGGGTCTTAGGGTGAGATGTATCTAGAATAATCACATTGATTGTAATTTTACATCTTAAAAGATCAAATCCATCACAACTTAAAATGTATACTTGAGTATAAAATGTTGAATGATGTTTTTATCAAACTAGTTATTGGTAGTTTCTAAGTTTCAGTTACGTATATCTTTAGTATGGTTTGTTAAGACTCTATCAATAGTCTTGCTATAAGTACGATTTTACCAGGTATGAATGTATGATTGTTGTGTTGTAATTTTTATCAGGTCATTGGCAATCGTTTGGTTTTTACCTATGTGACACATCAGCACCACAACAGTATTTTCTATTTTTCTCATTTCCTTGGTTCTTTTCCCTATTCTACGTTATGTCATCCCAATTTTTCCTCGTTTCTATTTTTGCTGTTTACAGTAAATCCCGATGAAAACTCACCAGTCGTCAGTCAAAGAGCGTCTCGAAACTAGAAGCGCTATGTTTTTGGCCGGCCCCGGTTTTTCCCAAAGTATTCTCCAGCATCTCTCCGTCTCGACTCCGTGAGGCCTTATTCATCAAAGGAACTAACTTTTGACTGAAATAATAAACTAAAATAAACAGTCATCGGTTTGTTGTGTAGTTAATATTGTCGTTTTATTAGAAACTTCCTCTCATATGATCGTCTTCAATACACCTTCGTCTCCATGAACACAGGTATATAATAACTATATATATATACACACACCAACCTCCACTAATGGCAACACACATTCACCTCCACCCTTCTTCTCCAACAAACACACACACTTCTGCAACAACTTCTCCAATGGCTACTTCATCTTCTTCACCTCTGCTCCATTCATCGAACCACAATGTGCAATTCAACCTCGAAGGCTCAAAGACTTCCTTCAGGACCAAAACCTCCCGTTCCCGCGCTCTCGCAGGTCCACCATCTCCGTCATCCTCCACGCCGCCGTCTCCTCCGTCAGATCCTCCGCCATGTTACGCCGGAGCATCTCCCGCCGGTTCTCCGGTAGAAACAGATCGACGTCACGTACGCCGGAGGTTACGATGAAGAGAACGACGTCGGTGACGGTGAAGGATATACTACGGTGGAGATCGTTTCGTGATCTGGTGGATCGGTGGAGAGTAATGCTCCGCCGCTGCCAGAATCGGAATCTCCGGTGGAGTCGGAGTCTCCACGGTGTACGACCACTACCTCCACCACAAGCTCCGGTGGTTCGCCGAGGAGTAGCTGGTGCGATAGTGATTTTACCGCCGGTGATTCTCCGGTAGGTTTCCGGCGATTCTCCGGTGAGAAGAGTTTTCACATCAATACAGCCGGTGGCGAAAGGAATACTAGAGATCTGAAGGTAAATGTTCTGAAAACCTACGATTGACGATGAATTTTCATTGAGAAAACTTAGGGCTTATGATCGTATGCAAATTGTGATACAGGATCGAATCGTACTTGTAGAAGAAGATGAACAACAACAATTGAGTCCGATTTCAGTACTTGATTTCACACACGAACATGAAGAAAACTTCTCTCCATTTCATCAAATCCTTGAGGATATCGAGAGTATGTGTTCTTCACATCTTCATTCATAAATCATAATACATCTCCTGTTATTAACTTCTGTTGAAATAAATTGACTGATGATCAATCTTCGTATCAAACAGGACGAAACATGAAGCTAAAGCAACGAATCCAAAACTTCGAGAGCTTAATTGAAGTTGATGAAGTGAACAAACACGTTGAATTGAACGATACTGAATCATTTGAAATCGAAGAACACGCGATCCGACTAATGGATCATGTGAAGACAACAAGCTCCATTGAAGAGTGGGACTTAAGCTTCGATTGTTTGTTGTTAGATTACTTTAGGGATGAATTGATCACAAGTCAGGATATGAATAACAGTGGTAGATTAGAGTCTAGGGTTTTGAGTGCTGCAAAATGTTGGGTGAATGGAGAAGATGATGGATCTTTGGAGTGGGAGATTGAAGGTGCAAGAGAAGCGTGCATTCGAGAAATGGATAAAAGATGGAACTCGAAAGATTTTGAAGATGATAAGAGAGAAATTGTGGTCGAGATCGAGAAAGTAATGCTTAATCATTTGTTAGATGAGTTGTTAGTTGATATTGTTAACATTTAAAACGTACAAATAAATATGATAGGCAAAATTCAGATCTTGTTAGAGATAATAAGTTTTCGTAGTTTTATAAGATATTAAAATTACCGAGATCTGTTATGTAATAATATGTTTACATGATACAGATTGTAAAAACGGTCAAGATATTCTTATGTTTTAATATGTGTTATTTAGAGGTTTAAGCATTTAAACACATAAATTGAAAATAATATAAGCATGTGAACATGTCATATTGTGATATCGAGATTGAAGCCATTCGAGTTCAACGTATCATATTGAGATTATGCCACATTTAACTCATGGGCATGAATCTTTATATTTCATGTTATTGAGGGCAAATGTGACAAGTGTTGTTGCTTATTTTAGCTATTGATCTGAGCCATCGATCTTTATATTTCAACTGTATCTATAAAATCATATACCAAACCATACGCCCCAATAGTACTAAACAAATTTTACTCAAGCGATAACACCAACTGTACACTTCGATGGCACCTTGCCTTCTTTTAGGCATGCTCAATTGTTTATTAATCTAGGTTATTCAGGTTTGACATTTTTTAAACAAAATTTGAAATTAAATAGTTTAAAACGAACTCGAATTCAAAAGTTCAAATATAGTTGATTAAGTTATGACATTTTATCATGACATATCAAAATAATATCTATTATTGTAAAAAAAGAGAGATTTTAGGCGGACATATAACACAACCCGTTTTAAATTTCTCGTTTCTTATTTTTATTATATAATTACATTAACTACTAATGATATTATCTAAATCTTTTTAATATAAAGTTTGTTAATGAATTATGAAAAAGGTTTTTTTTAATGTAATTTATAAAAAAAACAAAGCAAGATAAAATAAGAAGTTTTTCTAAAACATCAAACTTTCTAAAAAATACAATATATTTTAAAATCAATGTTTTAAAAAATAAATTTGTTATAAACCATAATTATTATAAGTTGGAGTTATAATAAATACATTTTTAAAAATTATAACTAAAAATTTGATTTGTTTTGGAACAAAAAGTTTATTTTATTTTAATGAAAACAAAAAAAGGTTTAAACATAAGTTTAAAGAAATAATATCATTTTAATACTTATGGTCTCTTTAGTTTTACATAATTTTAATCATATCTTATCTCAAAATATCATTTTATAATTTATACAATCTATGCAATACACTAGTAATAACATAACATAGTTGATTATACAGGTAACCTCATTGCTTCATATGATATTTGAAACACTAAAATGTAAGAAATGACAGGTATGAAAATCCATTTTAATGTGCAATCTTTTTGTGGAAATCTTCATGCACTCGCCTTTGTGTTACCACAAAAGGCATAGAAGTCTCTCTGCTTCCTTCACAGTTATGACATTCTTGACAAGTTTTAGCCACTTATACCATGTCCTCACTGATCACTATCCAGCAAGTTTTAAACACCACTTATATCACCTCTAATCATATATCAACTCTTAAGGTCAAAAACTCAACTTTTACACACTATAAACTCAACCAAGAGACACTTTTCCAACACATTCACAAGAAAGAAGATGATAACCTTGGTAACAAATACTTAAAGATAACTTAAAAATTGATGATTATAAATTACCTTGTTTTTATAGATATTTTTATTATAATGATACATTCACAAACCTCTTAAAACTTGCATAATCGAACCCTTTTGTGAAGTCTTTCTATAATTAAAAACATCAAACCACCTATTTTCTGCCTAAACTTGTTATGCAGCTTGTTTCATCTCATCATTTTTAAAATCTATTGCTGTAGGCTTTTAAATTAATTTACCAAAGAAACCCTTTGATTGTTTTTCATGCCCACAAGCCACTTCCAAAGAATAAAGGCAGCAAACAGAATGGAATTACCTAGACATAATCATATAATGTAATCAGACTAAAGGTCTCTTTTCTTCATCCTCTTCATTTCTTCGGTTTTCGACTTTGACCGGAGCCAACTCTTTCGCCTTTTGGGCCATTCTTGGAGCCGGTTTGTTCTCGGGTATCATCTTGAGCACGATTCCCATGGATATCAGAATCAACCCCGTCCCATGCTGCTCTGTTAATGGCTTTGTGAAGATCAAATAAGACAGCAGCAAAGTGACCGCCTTTCTAGCCGTTGTTATCTATGTTGTTAAGTATAAGTTCAGAAATAGAAAGGTAAAAGATCAAGGTCTAGCGAGAAAATTGGTATAGAAGGAAAATGTACCATTGCTGTGGTGGCGGCCCCAAATATGGCGATTAAGGAAAGAACCGAGACTTGACCAATAAATGTTGCCAATGCTTCAAAGACTAAAACGCCATAGACATAAGGATGCTGTATCACAAATCAAAAATTATCAAAAACTTCAGTTTTGACTTTTGGGACAACCTACAAGATTACAAGTTATAATTTGACACAAATGTCTTAAAATTTCCAAGATTTGTTTTTACAGTCATGGTAAACAAGTACCTCTTGCGACAACATCTAACCAAACCGATCAAATACAGTCAAACTTGTTAGTTTTTCGATTAATTGAATCTTGAAATTTTCAGGAGACGTTTGTTAACTATATCAGTCATTAAGGAGCAACCACTAATAAGAAAACAGAAGAATTATACTTGTAAAAGGTTTTATATAATAGCAAACTTGAAAGCTAAAAAGATTTGGCCTTTTAGGTCAAATTAAGGTGTTAGACCTTTTATGTCAAACTAGCAAGTATTGGAAACCAAATTCAATAGTAAAATCTTGAGGATGCAAGATGTGTAAAATATGACATTGAAAAATATAACATTTTATAACAAATCATATCAAATTTTAAATTTCAAAGCACTAGAATTGACTAATTAAACAAATGAAACTTTACCTGAGAACAAGAACTCCACGCTTTGAATAATTCCCCCGTCAAAAGCATTGGAGGAATCAAAAAGGGCAAACCCACAACAGTTGAGCAAAATAGCATCTCCATCTGCACAAAAAAGCCATGATCCCGTAGAAAAAAAGTGAACTTTTTTTTACTCGTTGCTTTATTCACACACCCATTAACACAAAACAGATCAAGTCGCATGCAAATCACCTGAGTCGTATCGGGATTCATGGTAAATATAGCTTCTTGAAAATTCCCAAGAAATGAATCCATGATCAAAGCACCAGAAACCATCACGACACCGAGAATGCTAAAATTTGGCGAAGTATTTGCGTCCGCAAGAGTGAATAGTATCAAACCCACAACCAAAAGTAATGCAGAAACATATTCATGTGGAGGGTATTTTCGTCTTAACCCAGGAATAAACGCTCCCATGATCATCACAGGAAGAACCTGACAATTGTAGGTTCAAAAAATTCAACCAAAATGATATATTGTGATAACATATAATATGCTATAAAAAGAAACACAGACACTAGATACAGGTTAGAACAAAATCACGTTTATTACAGGTGTAAAATGACTAAAAATGAATAAATATCATCAAGAAATGGGTTTCTTTGATATGAGATACACTTCTAGGAGTGGTAATGTAGAAGCAAACATTGCATGAAACAAATCAAGATCTAGACTTCATGACACGATACAACCTATAGATACTAGCGTCATTGAGGCTGTACGTACAACAGAACAATGCATAATGAATAATATGTTACAACAAAACAATGAACAGTAAATTGCACAAGGGTACAACCAATCAATGCATGGAGGAAATCAAGATTCACCTTGGTGGATTTAAACATGAGTTGAGCAGGGTAATTTAAGAACGCCAAAGATCCTTTGGTGAGACCATGAGAACCCATGAGTACAGCCGAGAGCTTGACGTATGTCTTCCATGGGTTCACCATTTGCTTGGTGGTGAACCCTTGTAAATAAATCAAAGCAATGTAAACCCATCCTTGAATGAATGTAAAATACCAGCCATAACTATACAAAATGAAATTTTCAAATAAGAAAAAGTCAATACATTTTAAAAATGGTTGACATATCTGGAACTTAGCCCTATAAAGAAAGCTTAAATTGAAGATTTAATGTAGATAACCGACCTGAATTGAAGACGATTATATACATATTCCTGAAAAAAAACAGCATAAGGGTAATTCATTAGCCTTAATCAACATAACTCCTACTACCATACTTACAAAACATAAGTCAATATTGATGTGTTTATCCATTAAAATTTTATAAACATATTGAGCTCAAAAACACTAGCATTCACCCGAAAAAGTTCTCTGTAGCCATTCTAAACAAGAAACACATTTAAAATTATTAAAAAAAGAAAGCAACAGATTACAAATTCAACTCCCTGTCATGTTTCTTTTGCTGATAATAACAATCACTTCCAAATAAGTAACTTCTTCTCAAAAGGTGATTTGTACAATAACACTAAGTTGATTTGTACATCACCAAAGAACAAGATCAACTACAAAAGTATAACAACCCACAAGTACTGTAGTGCATATAAAACAACTCTAGTTTACAATCCTTATGTACAATAACACTAAGTTTCCATTCTGTTCCTCCATGACACAAGAATATTATAAAGACTTGTACTTCAAACCACAGAAGTTGCATTTCTAATCAGAGTTGGCTATTCAACACCAAATTGCTTTCACACATGTATATTATGAACCTATAAATCCCTAATGAAGCGTAGGGGTGTTCATAAACCGTCAAATCGACTGAAAAGATGCAACTTGTTCAGTTTGAAGTTTATACGGCTCTGTTTGCTTTGATTTGGCGGTCTAAAGGTCCGGCCGATGGTTTGGAACTGGAAACCAGCCATTTAACCTTTGTTATTATTATTTTGGAATATGAAGGTATGTTTAAGTGTTATGTTCATATAATGTCTTTTATCGCTTAAATTTTTAAGTACAAACTAGAACTTTGAAAAAATAAATAAAAAGCAAGGTTCAAACAGCCAAATTGCTAAGCCAACCCGCCCACTCCAACCGGGTTGGTTTGTCATCTCCTGTTCGACCCAATTTTCTTTAAAACAGGCCAAACCGAACCGTGCTAGCTATGTGAGGTTTGAGTGTAAGTAATAATGTTGTCAAACAGAGTAACAGACAAACTTAGTCGGCCGAAATTCAAAAGAAATAACTTTTATGATTAAAAATCTATAATTTAACAATTCAAACTCACAAAGACGATGATATCATCCAAAACTTCAAACAAACAAACCTTTGCACGAATTATTCCTTGATACCAAACTGAGAAAAGAATTAGTTTTATAAGTTGAGTAGGACCCATTAAGAGTTCACCAAAACTTCAAGGCAGTAATCAAGTACTTAGCATCTTTAATAAAAAATGATTAAGATTAAAGGTATGGATATGTAAACAAAAGTGAAAGATTAAGATTAAAAAAGAGTCAATAAAGCCTAAAATTATCCAAAAATATGCAGGCAATTTGCACAAAGTATTGCATGCAAACCATAAACGTCATCAACATCAATCTAATCCCATACAAAATCAATTATCTTATTCACACAAAACATTGTAATTTCTCCAAGAGGAAACACCAATTCACATAAAATCTTAACAAATCAATCATGGATTTTTGAATAATATTTGCAGATAATAGATGGATTTCTAAAGAAACACCCAATTCATGAAAAATATCATCAAATCATGTATGGGTTTTTGAAGAAAACCCAAATCTCGAAAAACCTCAGCAAATCAAACAAGGGTTTTACAGAACATCAAGTTCTCGAATTGGGTTTATGAAGAACACCAAACCCTTGAAGAAGAATTGATAAGCAATCAAACTTGGGTTTATGAGATTATGACATCACAAAAGCATCTAGTTAACAACAATAAGATTAACATGTCAAAAACCCTAAATCTTTAAACAAAATACGAACTTCTTGATAACATTACCTCACAAACACCATTAACAAGATACCCAAAGAAAAACCCCGAAGAGCAGAGGAGAAATTGCTGCCATTTTGGCCGATCAGAAAGAGAAATACCAAACAGAGATCGAGATTGCTCTTCGTTGTTCTTCATCTTTCTCACAAAACTCGCTGAAAAAGTCGATAACTTTTATGATGATGAATGACTAATGAAGCAATTTATGATGTAAAGAAAGTGGGATTTGTGCATGTAGAGTTTAGACAGAGAAAGAATAGATTAAAGGGAGCGTATCGGTTCGATCACGCTAAACATGTATCGAGAGCACATGAGAATTAAAGGGTTTTACATTTATTTTAGAGAGAGAAAGCTTTGAAGAAAGATGAAGAGAGAGTGTGTGTATGTGTGTGTTTACAGGGTCTATGGTTTCTTGAGAGACCGCCAACTCAGGATGGAGGAGAAGAGGTGTGTATATTGATATTATATATTTAGGTGACTTTCGTTAGGGATTTTTCTTTTTGAAGAAAAGTAATACTCTCTTATTATTATATTTTCTAAAACAAAAAAGTTACGTTAGGCCGAGTGTAATGGTTACTCCGAACATGAAAGGGTACACTAGCATTTTTATCATGCAACTAGCACTTTGATTATGGCGTTGCAAAAACTAGTCGTGTTTAAAAATATATGAATTTGAAATATTTTTGAGAATTTGAATTTCGGATTCGGATAATGATTTTGAGAGTTTTCGGTTAATTCGGATATCCTAAATATTCGAAATATTCGAAATATTCAAAATATTGTTATAAAATTTTAAAAAGATAAATATTAATTAAATATTCTGGATATTTTTAGATATTTTTTATATTTAATAAAAATATTATATTTTTATAAAGTTTATTATTTTTTGAATTCAGATTGGATTCGGATAGTAAAATTCTACTTTCCAAAAAATTTCGGATATCCAAATTTAAACATCCTAACAAAAACAATTAAACTAGGGTGGATTAGTATCGCACGATGATGAAGACGATGAAGACAATGAAGAAGATGGAGGTGTGATGGAACGAGTGTGGAGGCACAAATGATGTAGTGAGTGCGGGGGGTGTGAAAAATGGGATGTCATTTGTGGCTGGTGCAGTATGAAGATAACCATTACACGTGGTCTTGTAGAAACATCTTTTTTTCTCATTTAGTTTGCTATGTATAGTCTTTCACCGTCTCAATGATCCACCAAATCATACAATATGTGAACGTATGACGTTAGAATTTTGATGTGTAATTAGATTAACTAAATGAACAATATAATTATAATATTCATAAAACAAATCTAACTGATTTTAGTTTATTATAAATGTTTTATTATAATGTTTTTTTATTCTTAGGGGTGAAGCGCACAACCCCTGGTTTTGATTATTGCCCAAACTTTTAACCAATGTAATTGTACTTTGAGTTAAAAAGGAAATTGCTCTCAAGCAGTTTTGAAACAATCTCGGCCCCATTTCTACTACATACGCATTTCTCATTTGATCATTTATTATAGTTTGATCTTCACACACACATAGACATACTTTGTTCTTGAAAACGTCTAGACTAAACCCTCTAACTAATTCAATTTAAAACCACTACGCGGTCCCATACTGTCCAAGTTTTGATCATCAAAGTACGAATCTCCTACATACGACCATTGTTGTAAAAGTCGGTTTAGAAAACCGAGTATTCAACAGGGTGCCAAGTCAAATTTATTTAACTCGATCAATCTTATTCGGAATTGATTAAACTCAGAACAAATTGGTCCAACTCGATCAAGTTGGATTTTTTTGTTTTTCATCAATCTTTACTACTTTTCACAAGTTGTTGGGTTTTCCCTGTTTTTCACATAAGTATCTTTAGATGACGAGAATTAAATGATTATTATGTTCATAATATTAAATAATAAATATCACTTTCTAAAATACTTTAATATATAACATGCATTAATTTAGATTTATCATGTAATTTATAATAAATATGAGTAAACTTATAATATTTGACATTTCTAAAGTTTCTTAATAATTATTTTTTATATAATTCATTGTTTGAGTACTTCTCGTCTAGTTCAAATACTTATAGCTCCACAATAGACAAACGTAAAAACGTTTAACGAGTTTTACAATCATACATATACGACACTTTTATACAACCATATTCCAAGGGGTTGGTTGTCAAACATGGGCTTATACCAAGCATTATAAGTACGGCGGCGCGTATTCGTAAATCACACACTTCAATAAGTGGTATGCATGCAAGCAAAATAAAGATTGATTAGTTTAAATTAATATTAATTTGACTTTTTATGCTATTTACTGTTTACAAAAGGAGATGAAAATGAAATGGAAAATGAAATAAATTCTTTTTTTTCTCACCTGAAAATAAGAGGCAGAGATGATAGACTAGGGTTCAACTTTGTTAACCAACCAAATCATATCCAAAAGTTTTTTTTTTTGAACGACGACAGAATAAAAATATTATGTTTTAGCGAGTCCTTTAGATAAGATATCATAAGATCTTAATAATATATATAGAAGTTTTGGGTTTAAGTCTTGCCTATGCAAAAAATGAAGGTTTTAAGTTGAACAATGAGGTTTTCTCAAATATGATAGGTTTTCTCTTGAGGTTGGTCTCGAGTTCGGGACTAAGGTTCTATATTTGAGTAATGAATATGATTAGGTGGGCTAATGGTCCGTTAATGATTCAATTAGTCTTTTCAAAAAAACATGTATGTGAATATAGAATAAGAGATGAAAAAGCTTTTATGTTGTGTGTGTGTTATATATAGTCACGTGAGAGATCCTAAACAAACAAAACATTAAAAGATTTAAGCCAAAAAAAGTTATAAGTATCGTTTGAAAGGTTACAAGTACATTAACCCTTCTCATAATGTAGATAATGTAATAAAACTTTCAAAGTCACTTGAAATAATTAATAAATAAATATGATGATCCATGTGAAACATGGATACTACATTGATCAAAATTGACATAGAATTGGCTTTTGAAATAATGAAATAAAAGTTGTGTCTAGAACATTAATAAGTTGTTAATGTCGTTTAAAATCATCATTAATAGTGTTTTAAATGTTAAGCCTAGGGTTTGAATTTGCAAATCTTAGTCAACTAATCTAAATTATGGTTTTCATGAATCAATTTAGCAAACTAGGCAACAATCATTTCAAATTAGGTTTTTGAAAAAAATAGTTTGGTAGGTTATCAAGCTCATTTTACTAAATTTGATGAGAAACAACTCAATTTTAGTTTAGTACAATAATTTTATGGAATGGAGTTTTGGAACTCAATATGATGGAACAAGTATCAAGTACATGACATATTATATATAAGTTAATGAGAAAATGAATTTAAAAACGAATACCACAAATTTGAAAAGAAATTGTATACTTACGTGGATCGTGTGAAAATAGGTATACAAGGTGAAAACTAACATGAAATAGTGATCTTAACATAGGTTGTTGTTAAACGAAGTGTTTTATGTGTAGTAAATATGTGGAGTTTGCATGAGATATAAAAGTTTTATGAAAATAATTAAATTTTTTATTTTATCTAATACAAATTCATATGACCCCTCCCTCTTCAGCGTGTTTTAACTTTCCTATTCCATTAAACCTTAAATTCTAAACTAATGTTTTTTAAAACCGGACCAGACAGTGAATCGGACGTTTTACCGGTTCGATGGTCGGACCGGTTCAACTGGTCCGACCACCGGGTCAACGGTCCGGTTTCTGGTTCGACTGGTTCAACCGGTCCGACCACTGGTTCAATACTAAAACGGTTTTAAACACCGAACCGGCTCAGATCGGAATCCGGTTCCCGGTCCAACCGGTCGAACCGGCCGGTTTGGTCTGGTTTTCAAAACCATGTTCTAAACTTCCTTTTATCTTTCTCGCATTCTGCTCCTCTCTTCATGTTCTTTAAAAAGGAATTTCTTTTGTACGTATGTGTTTAACTATATGTGTGTGTTTGTATGTGTTTAACATCGTATATTTTTGTATGCGTTTAACATCGTATATTTTTGTATGTGTTCCTAACAATGTATAAGTGTTGGTGTATTTGACTATTTGTAAAAAGATTTTTCAAGGTTTTTTTAATGCTTGAGTTTCAAAACCAAAAAAAAGACTATAATCTAAAATGAAATACGTTATAACTAAATTAGCTACAAAGAATAGTTATGAATTACATAACTTAATATATATATTTTAAGTTCCGATAGTCATTCCTCTGCCAAATAACTGCAAATCATTAAAATTAGCTCTTAGTCAAACCATACTTTAAGTTTACACAAAGAAAAAGTAAACGTATCTTACCTAAAATTTTGTGTAGCAAGCTATAGCATTAGTATTTTTTTAGCGAAAAAGAAACTCATTGCTGAGAAGAGATTCACTGACTTAACTTTGAACATTTTATTTAGAGTAAGATCTAACACATGATCTTTTAATATTTACATGTTATGGTATCACATCTTACTCAGAGTTTCACATCTTACTCAGAGCATTATATCTTAACCAGTTGGATTAAGAATCATTGATAAAACATGTTTTATTTTATATATTAATTATATCCTCATAATATAATAAAAATTATATGATTTTTGTGTAACTTAACTTTTCATCTCATTTTTCAGAAATATGAACTAAATAGAAGAACTAACTTCTTATTTTATATATTTTAAAGTCACTATTCATTTCTTATATATATATATGTCACATATCACCGGTGAATGCAAAAATTGAAACAATAAATAAATTAAATAAATAAAGAAGTATCATTTAATCTATTAGAGTTAATTGTAAAAAATGAGATTGGAGATGTGAGATGTTTTAAAAAGATGAATAGATTTTATGAAATTATATATACTTTTAGTTAAATTATAAGGTTGAAAATTTTAAATGTAATAATATGAATGCTCTTATATACCTTTGGAATTTTTTCTATGATAAAAGATAATTAGAAATTGTCAAAGAAAGTTTAGATTTAAAAGTAAATTATTATTTTTTCCTCAAGCTTATCTATATAACTATTTCAATTAGCTTTTTACTTAAAACTTGTTTTTATTAATTTTTTTATTTTCTCACGTCTATTTTTTCAACTAATTTTCCTTCTTAATTAGAAAATTTTCATGCTAAAAAAAGCAATATCGTTGAAGTGGTTATTGTTATTATATATAAAACGTAAGAAAAAGATTCAAAAAATATGTTCTGCATCCATACAACTTGAACTATTTTAGCAGGTTATATAAAGTTTCAAACATGTCATGAATCATATATATAATAACACGTCACATGTTTGATAAAAAAAGAGCATATAAATAAAACAACTTCTTATTAAATTAGGTTCTTTACTATAAGTATACGAGATAAATCACATGGAAATCACGCCACGTAACTTGTAAATTAATCTTGAAAAGAAAATTTAATTTTTTGACTTACGTGCTTCTTTTACACGTGATTAACTTATAAATTAGTATTTTAAAACATGTAATAATATATAATTCAACAGCTATAGTCTCTCATGATGTAACATCTTGTTGTTCATGGGATATTTTATACGTTTTTACTCTTGAAGGAATAAAAGTCAGATTGTTTGTGGTATTGTGGTGAATTTAACATAACAAAAGTTGAATAAGTTGTACCGTTTAGCTCAGAATTGAAATAGATAGAGTATTGAATTCAAGTAGCATTTAGTTCTTTAAGCATAATAGCATCGCTTATACATATTGTTAGCAAATAAAAAAATGTTTGTTAAGTTTAATAGGGATTTAGTCTTCGCATTAATAAAATTTAGTCTTAAACACCAACTACAAAGACATCATGGATCCAATAAAAATGCATACGCTCACACAAGTCACACGCGTAGCTTCACGTAATTCAACCTCTTAGAGTATTCAAAGTATGTTTCTTATTTTTTATATAAGTATGTTCTCTATATTTTGTGGGATGATTGTTAGTGGTTGTAAGTGAATGAGATGTAATATTTATAGGGATTGTACCGTGTAACACCCGGCCCTTCGCATCAACAATATTGTCCGTTTTGCCCACACGGATTTGCTTTTGGTTGCCCGGGTGAAAACTTGCCAGAGAGGTCACCCATCCCTGAATTGCTCCCACCTGAGCACGCTTAACTATGGAGTTCTCCTCTCATCCACAGCCAATATGCCCAAAACGCGTTGTTGATGTTAGAGGCCAGACATTCCTTATGAACCAGGAATCTCTCCTGTCCACGGCCGATGTGAGATGTGTGTAGGGTGTCACAAGCACCCCTTGTTTGGACTCATCGTCCTCGATGAGCCCGAGAAGTCACCATCCTTGGTGAGGTATGTCCCACACCCCGAACGACACAAAAGTGGCTCTGATACCATTCTGTAACACCCGGCCCTTCGCATCAACAATATTGTCCGTTTTGCCCACACGGATTTGCTTTTGGTTGCCCGGGTGAAAACTTGCCAGAGAGGTCACCCATCCCTGAATTGCTCCCACCTGAGCACGCTTAACTATGGAGTTCTCCTCTCATCCACAGCCAATATGCCCAAAACGCGTTGTTGATGTTAGAGGCCAGACATTCCTTATGAACCAGGAATCTCTCCTGTCCACGGCCGATGTGAGATGTGTGTAGGGTGTCACAAGCACCCCTTGTTTGGACTCATCGTCCTCGATGAGCCCGAGAAGTCACCATCCTTGGTGAGGTATGTCCCACACCCCGAACGACACAAAAGTGGCTCTGATACCATTCTGTAACACCCGGCCCTTCGCATCAACAATATTGTCCGCTTTGCCCACGAGGAGCTCACGGATTTGCTTTTGGTTGCCCAGGTAAAAACTTCCCAGGGAGGTCACCCATCCCTAGATTGCTCTCACCTGAGCACGCTTAACTGTGGAGTTCTCCTCTCATCCACAGTCAATACGCCCAAAACGCGTTGTTGATGTTAGAGGCCAGACATTCCTTATGAACCAGAAATCTCTCCTGTCCACGGCCGATGTGGGATGTGTGTAGGGTGTCACATACCATGATTCCTCATATTTGAGAAAACACGATACAACCTTCATAATTTTTTTAATATTTTTAAAAGTAATTTTGAGTGGAGGAGATAGAAAATATAATGATAAAAATATTAAAAATTATTATTTAACTGAAAGAGATAATTAAAAAAATATGTTTTTAGTGTAAATGTGAGTATGAGAATGTAAAAGCTAGTGTGAATGATCTTAGTTGCTCCTCGCACCTAAATGTGATTTTTACAAAATAGATGATGGCCGCGTACGATAACAACAATAAAGATGGCATTAAAGTATGGTTGTTTTAAGTCAAAGAAAACGAGTACAATACTCTTCATATTAAGAGAACATGTGACCCGTCATATAGCCAAGTGACGACCTTGAATCCCATGTTCAACTCATACACATATATATTAGCTACCTCAAAACTTTATTGTGATAGGTTTTGAGTTGAAGTCTTGCATATGACAAACTAAAAATAAAGAGTTTTAAGTTTGGACAAAAAGTTTTCTCACCTGTGAAGAGTTTCCTCTTGAGGGTGATCTCAAGTTCGTGATTGATGGGGATGGACTGACGTACGAGTTTCCTTTCGTTGACTGTCAGCCTAATGTCCCAATGTTTCATACTTAAGTACTGGAGATTATCAGGTGGACCGCTAACCATCCGTCAATGATCTAATTAGTCGTTCAAAAAAATCATTATTTTCAATGCTTTTAATTATATTAATTATTGGATTGCTCATTTGCTCTCATATACATTCACAACCGGTTCCCTAAAATTATGTGAGTGTATTCACTGTATATATGATATGGTTATTAGTAGTTGTGAGTGAATGATATAAAAAATTTACTGTTCAACTTGTTTTTTTGAGAAACAATATTCAAAACCATATAATGTTTTTAATATATTTTAAGTGGTTGTGAGTGAAGAAGAGAGAAAAGTAATGATAAAGTTGAAAAAAAAAGAAAAGTAATAATAATTTTTAATATAATTATGTGAATAAAAATATGGAAAAAAATTGTAAGTGCTTTAAATCCAACATGCTTACTACATCTATTGGGCTTGTGGATAATCGCTTGACATATTGGGCCGAAAAGGGTCATTTATCATAGTTTTCACTTTCCACTTTTTCATCAGCGAAATTATTTTTATTGTGTTATAATATTTTTTATAAGATAAAGTGTATATAATTAATAAACTAGAAATGATCATCGCGCGATGCGCAAGTAAGTCTATCATGAACTTGAATATAAATACTCAAATACAAAAAACATACTAACGGCTATCACTTCGACTTTGAACTCGAAAACATCAAACAAACGCGAGAAATAAAGCGTCAACATAACAAAATAAACTTAACAAACGTGTCGAACCAAAGCAAGTTTTTACATTTTTATATGATAAAATATATATTAATAGATATTAAAAATAATTTTTAATTACTAAAATAACTTGAAATCCTAAAAGGAACAAAAATAAAAACCACAAAACTTTTATAGCTAAAATACAAAAAACAAAAAATCCATATAGCTAAGAGTTTACTTTTATATAGATAGATAATGAAGGTAAAACAATAATATATGGTTTGTTAACATGCCTTATATATACATGTCAACACATATTATGTGAACATCGAATTTAAAGATACCAATAAACTCTTTTTTATCATATGTCACCTTAGAATAATATGTGTATTAATTAACCAAGGGCATCTTCTCTATGTTTATGAAAACGAAAACAATATATAGTCTTTAAGATGCAGATACCAAAAAAACCTATAGCATGTCGAAATTTATGTTTGGGTTTTTAAGTTTGAAAAATTACAACATTATTCATACCTTTCACTCCACCATCACAACTTTTATCACCGGATAGTAAAACTATAACAATAAGCTTTTGAAGTAGAGAATGAAAACCAAAATTTCTAAAGGACCTAAGTTTTATACACAAGCCGCAATATAAACTACTGTTTATAAGCGGGAAAATATAAGTTATAAAGGTTCTAAACGACATAAACAATATTTTAGAGTATATTAGATATGTACATGATGTATGAATTTATACACACAAGTCAGGATCTTACGCGCTATAACAATTTAAAATGGCTAAATAATAAGTCAAATAAGCTCCTAACCCCTTTCTAACATGCACTCCGTCATTTTTTTTTAAGATAAATGTACGACCCAGTTAGAATCGCAACCTAACTTTTTTAAAAAGAAACTAATTGTTTAAAGAATTCTATGATTTAACTCTGAATATTTTACTTAAAGTAAAACTTAAACTAATTAACTCGTATTTATGTACCGGTTGAAGTAGTAGACACCGTCATTCTCCAAAACTTGTGCACAACACACTTTCTTATCAGCATGTGAACCCACTCGTCTATACCTCAAACTAATATCATCCCGCCACGTGTACCTCCACGAATCAACACAAACTATAAGTCAAACAATTGACCGTCATGCCTCCACGTGTAAAATAACTACACATGCAAGCTGCCACGACATCACATTACCACCTTTTTCCCTTTTTCACATCCTTATCAGTTTTCACCTCTTCGGTACTCCGGTCACTACGTATAAATCTCCGGTGAAACACGGTGGTTCGCAGTTAAAGCAATGGACGGAAAGAGCAGTGAAACCACCGTACGCCTCCTCCGAGACACGGCGGCGACGGCGGTGAACAGCGTCGGAGAAAGGCCGAAGGAACCGTGGAAAGGAGAGCTTGTGAAGAGTATAGTGTACGCTGGACTCGATGCGATTATCACTTCGTTTTCGCTTATATCGTCCATCTCTGCTGGCCGATTATCTTCTGGTGAGTCTTTTGAATTTGTTTGTGGTGTTTAGAACCGGTTGCGAAGCTTGAATATTCCTTCTGGGATTAGGACGAAATTAATATTTTTAGGGACGAACTTGATATGCATATAAAAACTTATACCAACAGACTAAAATTTAATAGATTAAAATTTATCAAGAAGAGGGCCCCGCCCTCTCGGTCTCCGCTATAATGTGTATTCGTGTTAAAAGTGACAAAATTTGGTTAATATGTATATGCATTAGTTTTGGAGAAAGGTACATGTGTTTTAGTAGGCGTGTGACATTCTAACATGAAATTTATTGGTGGTATGTATTTAGTCTTAACTCGACTTGTAAATTTCAAGTTATCGTAAACGAGTTTAGGTTAGTTTCAGGTTAAGCTTGGTGCTCCTTTAGCATGTTGACCAATTTAAGGCACTTGTTATTATTATTGGAGTGAATTTCAGTTTTGATTTAAAATTTTTAGTAAAGTTATTATTTTTTCTTTAAATGATTAAAAACATTAGATATATTTAAAAGTTTCATAAGTTTTGTTTCGATTTCGGTCTAAAAATTTTATTACTTTGAATTTAAGTTGATGAATTTTTATTATTTTGAATTAAAATTGAAACAACATATATTATTTTAAATTCAACTTATTCAAGTTGAGACAATCGATGAAAGTTTTGAATTAAAATTGAAAACAACTTATAAAATTTTTAAAATAAAAAATTTTAAAGATAAATTGGTATTTATAGTTTTTTAAAGAAGAAGCAAAACATAACTTAACTTTTACATGAATTTCGTTAATTTTATGTTTTTTAATTGTATTTTATGCCATGCTTATACACTTTTATACTAGAATCTATAAGCTTATGAGGGAAATTGACGTTAACTCAATACTTTAGTTGCTTTTGCAAATTCTTGTATTGTTAATTATGAGTACGTTTACATTTATAATTTTAGATATGCAAAGAAAATTAAATAAAAAATCATAATCCGATTACACATGTCATGTTCGTTATCAATTAGGAAATACTCATGTCGTGTTCGTGTCGGGGTTCATGCCTCTCACATGAATTTCGTTTTATGTTGTGTTTGGGCGTTTGGCTTAGGGTTAGACACACGAACCCATGAGAATGAGCTAATTTAATTATTTTTTAACTTATTTATATAAGTTGCTAGTTGAATACAACTATTAATTAAGATCATGCGATATGGTTTTCGCATTGTGTTACATGCGTTCCGATAACAACATTAACGTGGTTATGAAAAACATATGAACTTGCGTCGACACAGTTCTACATATAACATGTATATAATGGACCGATATTTTTCGGTCGGTGTCGGCTTAATTATTTTTCGGTCAATATATATAACTTATAATACCATATATAACTTATAATACCTATAATACGACGACTTTGTTTTTAACAAAATTAGTACAGGGCGTCAAGATAATAAAATTAAAATAGCCCAAATTAGTTTTTATTAGAAGAAAGTTAACTTAAAAAAAGTTAAGTGAAGAAAAAAGGAATTCTAATGATATTATATTTATCACATTGCTAAACTTTATAGTTTAGCAGATTAAAATTTTGTAGTGGTTTACTGAACCTTGCTATTTAGGTTGTATATAAAAAATACAAGGTTATATTGATATTAATATTTTTATTGTGTTAACCTTATTAGAATTTATTTGTATTATAGGAAAAATAATTTGATTTCGTGACTGTTTTGTGCAATTTTTTTATTCCTTTGAGACATTAGCTTGAAATATTAAACATCACACTTGGCTATTGTAGTTGATGTGTTGGTTCTGGGGTTTGCAAACTTGGTGGCTGATGGTATATCAATGGGGTTCGGTGACTATGTCTCTAGCAACACGGAGCGGGATGTGGCGGTGAAGGAGCGGCTAGTGACCGAATGGGAGGTCACAAACCGCCGGACACACCAAGAACAAGCGTTACTTGACCGCTATCTATCTCTTGGCATGGACATCAACGACGCGACAACGGTATACGGAACTACATGATAATATCATCTTGAAAATTTTCATCTACATTTACTTTCAATGTACTATTTATTTAATCACATGAAACTACCATTGATGCCTAGGTTGTGAACATCTTTGCAAAGTATGAGGAAATAATGGTGGATGAGAAGATGGTTCAAGACGGAAACCTATCGCCCGATGAAGGCGAGGAGCCGTGGAAGAAAGGTCTAATAACATTCGGAGCGTTTTTAGTGTTTGGTAGTGCTCCAATACTTGCGTTTATTATTCTTATCCCGTTCACGCACAATGACACGCATAAGTTCATCGGCGCGTGTGTTTTGTCCGCCCTTTCACTAGCGGGCTTAGGGATCGCCAAGGCGAAGATCGCGGGTCAAAACTACGGGTTATCCGTCGCGGGGACCCTGTTCAATGGTGCACTTGCTGGTTTTGCAGCTTATGCAATTGGGTGGGTGCTTAGGGATGTGGCTGGTCTTGAAGATTAATTACTTAATGTTTGCTAAATATCTATATTAAAGAAATGACTAAAATATGCATGTAACTTTGTGGATTGTGGATGTGATAGGCACAAAATGGTGTCAAATTTTGATAGGTGGGGTAGAAAGCAAGACTCATTTGTCTTTTTTGTTCAAAAGGTATTTGCATTGTTTTGATCCAACAAAGTTAAGATGCAATTACAATCTTGCCCCTAGTAACTACTAGACCATGAAGGTGGTGGTTTTTTTAAGTGTTTATCACATGTTGTAATGATTTTTTTAGTGGCTTTAAATACTCCTTTACTTTTTCTAATGGTCTATAAATACTTTAATTCTAATGGTTTGTAAATACTTTAAGTCCGTTGCCTGGTCAAATTTATTGCAAATGACCACCTAAGCTCGTGTTATGCCCCGCTAACACAGATTGGGATGATGGTCAGACTATATCATTTTAGGAAAAATCAACTATTTAAAGATCAAATATAATAAAAATTTTGATTTACTTAAAACATATTACATCAAATGAAATTTATACTCACGACATAACATCTAATAACATACTTGTTTGGTAATAAATTCATGACCTTTAGCCTAAAAGGTTTCTACATGTGTGTTTTTACCATTAGGTTAGGGCGATCTAATGATTTGAAAATATGTAATTATTTTTTGTAATAGTTAAAACAACATTAATATTAATAAATGATACAAATAAATATTCAACTATTTAGTTTAAGTTGGCCCGACGCCTCTGTATCAATCACATAGAACTATATTTGATTAAGCCCTTGATAAAAATAGAGTGGCTCTAACACTTCTTTTGTCACATGAACAATTCAAGTTTCATGATTCTTCATTTCTTCAGGCTTCAGTACAGTTAATTTTTTCTATTCATTCAATAGAACCACTCGTATAAAAAAGTATCACTTTAATGTAGCCTTAAAAATCTTAAAATTATAAGATTTAGTTCTTATTTAATGATTTTTAATTTGTGTTAACTCAAAGTTTTAAATTGATAATCACCAAATAATTATTTCAATTAATTTATGGAACAGTTAACATCTATTATATGTCAATTACAAGTGGATCTACCATCCACTTAGAATTAAAAATTTTAACGACAAATTTATTTTTACTTCTAGTATGATTTGAACTTATGATTATAAAACTTCAAGATGCTTTACTTCCATCATTTATGCATAAATTAGTTGATACCGCCAATGACAATTAAATATAATATTATGGATGTAAGAAATCGTATAATTTGCATTAATTATGTAAACAATGTTCATGCTTTTTACCAGATATTTAACTTTACCTTTGAAAGGTATCTTTAACCAAAGAAAATGCACATGCCACATCACTAAATTTTGGCTCTATTAATTTCCCAATCAAAATTAAAATTTCAGTTGTGATCTAGTCACTGAGGTTCTGTTATATTTATCCAAGTTCATATTAATGTTATTGTATGTCACCATCCAGAGAGTAGTTAATTTAACATTTTAAGATATGTTACGATATGAAAAGTTATGAAAACTTTAAGATATGATACGATATGAAAAGTTATGAAAATGATTTTATGCATGTAAATAATAATTGTGTTTTAGGTAGATTTTCGTAACTACTCAAGAAGTTATTTTTAGTAATTATAAGTCTAACATGTCAAACTCGTTTACAACTTTACCACAACCTAAAATTTTGATTACAACTAATTTAAGATGTTTGTAACTTGATCATAATTTACTTACAACTTGTTTAATAGTTTTGCTAAGTAGATCATACATGGTGTGCATGCCATGAACATGTGTGATTTAAACCATTAGGTTTTTATCGAATACAAAGCAATAAGATCTATCATAACATTAGGGATACAAGTCATTACATATAATTATGTTTAAAAAAACACTTACTAGTTACTACAACAAAATAAAGCTAATGCACTATTGTAATATGTTGTATTACACTTTGAAAAGGTAAGTTGCATTATATCTAAAAAAACCTTGTTGTTAGATGATGCAATCTTTTTTATTAGCAAATGCAACATTTAGATTTGAAGCAAGACTATATAAGTGTACTAGCATTACTAAACCATATATTTCTCGAGTTAAATAAGTAAAGTAATAATAGAATAGAAATTTATTAATTATAAAATGATATTTTAAAATAAAATATAATTAAAATTATGTAAGAGGTAATGACTATAAGTTATAAAACAATAATATCAGTTTTAATTTTTTTATTAAAAAAAACTAAATATTTTTTTTTTCAAAACAAATCATTTTAAAACAATTTCATTATTATAACTCCTAAATTTACTTATTTTTATTTATAATTAATTTATTTTTTAAAAGCACTTATTTTAAAAATTTTGTATTTTAAAAAATCTTTATGTTATAGAAAAAAATATTATTTGATAAAAAATATTTCTTTATAAATAACATTAATAAAAGAGCTCTTTTTAATCTATTAAAAATATTTTTACTTTATAAAGAAATTAGATAGTATTATTAATAACTATGATAACTATTAATAGAAGAGAGAATGATAAAAACTTGATGAGAAATAATATAATGTTATCACATGTCTTCATTATTACTCTTATATTATAGAACTATGCTTAAAACCCATGTAAATCATGGGTTGAAATATATGAAATAATATAATTGTTAAATGTATAGTTATTTTATATGATTAAGTTACGTATTACTATAACATAAAAAATGAAATGTTACTTATAAGTTATAAATACTTGAATATTAATTTAGATAATAGAACACGCAATTGACCCGCGTAAAATTAAAAATCCGTTGTCATAATATCGCACCAACCTAATATCTATAAATATATCAATATTTTTTTATATTTTTCTAAATTGAATCTTATTTGGCTATAAACTATGTATAATTACACAAAATTTAGATGATAACATAAAATAACTAAATTCAAAACAAAATGATTATTATTATTTTAGTTTCTTAAAATAAAATATTTAACTAAAATACTATATAAATGTAGACGGATTTTTTTTTGAAAAAACAAGAGAAGATTAGAAGAATGTCATGTGACATAGTACTTACTTTTTGATTATATGTTATAGATATAGATAATGATAAAGCCGTTTTAAATAAAACATATGGTGTTGAGATTTTATTATTTAAAATATAGACCATAAAATTTATTTCTTTGTAATGATGTAGTTTCCTTTTTTATTGGACAGATGTACAAAAAACAAACATGTTACAACAAAAGACTTTCTAAGATTTTTTTTAAACTATAAGTTAATTAATAGATAAGTAAAACTACTTGTAATTACATTATAAAAGGACAAGATCAATTAAGTTGACGTTGTTTGATAGTTAACTTTATAAAATTTAAATACAGTTATTATAATTAATTCAGAGATGACAGTTTTACAATATAATTATAAAAGTATGTGTCAGTGAATCATAGATCAATTGGTTTAGAGGAAGACACCTTATAATTTTTTAAAATGGAAATCATGGGTTGAAGTCTTACTATGTGTAATATGTTTCAAGTGAACCAAGAGTTTCATCACAGTAAACCATTAGGTGATGAGTTTCCTTTATAATGGTGGACGAGTCGGGTCACCAGCGTTGTTTATGTTTGCGTGCATGAGTGGTGTTTCGCCAATGAGTTTACCCGGATAACCAAACTTAATAATTATTCGTTGATCATTCAAAAAAATCATAAAAACATGCATATGATGCATATAAAGTAACAGATTGCCTCTAAATAACAAACTACATTTAATTAGATAGTAGAAAAAGTTGGACATCAAAATGATTCGATGTCTAGTATTAATACAAATTGTCAATTAAATATAATCATTGCATCATAGTTATTAATGATCGTAGGCTCGGAGCCAAATCAAATAAAGAAATTAGCTTGATGTTTGAGTTAGTTTTAAATATTTTAGCTTATCTTTCAGATTAAATTTAACATTTTCATTAGTAATTTTTCATAATTAAAAAGAATCAAACTTTTAGACTATATGTATTAGTTTATTTAGTTATATTGACACATAGGTTATATAAATTTATTAAAACCTCTTTTCAAAGCAAGTGTAGTGCTTTTAAAACTTTTTTAATTAAAGATTTTAAAAAATAAAAAAAAATTACTCATTCTTTTAATAATGTGCGTTAAAGGTTTGATGAAATAAAAGTTTGAAACTCCTTTTAACTAGGATGTAGTTTTTTAACATCTCATTTGTGTCCAAACCAACAACTTTGAGGGCACGACTACGTCCAGCCTTATTTTCAAACAAGAAGCTTGAAAGGGTCACGTAAGAGTCCTTTGGAATTTCTTGTCATTTACTTTTACTTTGATTTCTTTAAACTTACGTTTAAATTCAACCCCAACCCCGATTCATATATGTATGTAAACATTTTTTTATCATGCAAAGAACACCAACTATATTTCCATTCATGTTGGTCTTTGTGTGTCAAGTAGGTTCAATTATTATTATTTTTTTCTGAATTCGACACCCAAAATATACAATATAAAAATATAAATAATTATAGTTAACATTATATCACATATTTTAATATTTATTAAAATGAAAAGATATATAGTTATTATGTTTGATTATACATTCAATATCATAGATTTTGAAAAAGCTATTTCTATTTTAATTACATACAAACTCTCTCCAACTATCTTTCTATTTTTAGTGACCTTAGCATATCCTAAAGGACACTTCCACCTCCATATATGTCCTTCTATATATGCATGTATATATCTTGTGCTCATTTGCATATTGGCGAGTGGCAGTGAAAATCTCAAAGGGTTACACGCTTACAAGTTCTCAAGTTTCATCTTATACCCTATAATCGTAAGTCAAACTTTTATGTTATTCGTGTATCTGCATATTCTTTATTTTGTTGTTTATTTGATTTTAGATATCCGATATAGGATTTTTAGCCTTTTACGGGGGAGGAAGGCGTAATCGAAACGAGAGAGATGGAGTGAAGGTGATAAATGAGTGAGAAAAGTGAATGTGGTTGGTTATAAATCGTATAATTAGTATTGTATTTTGTATGGATGAGTGTGGTCACTCGTGGTGATGCCTATATGAAGACTGAAGTGAATGAGTGTGATGCTCTTCCACGTCCACTCTTTTTCATATTAGCCTGGTCTTGATCTTATCCAATTTTTGCAATAGTAACTATGTTTTTCAATTTTTATTAAAGTTATTTAAAGCTTTTTGTCGTTTTAAAGTCACTAAACTCTAGTAAGATTTTATAATATTGTATAAGTTTTTTTAATATAAATGATGGATTTTATTAATCTTAGTAGAGACAAGATTTATGAATATTGCTTGGTTGCTTTTTGATAATTGATTTGTTTTTGTTCTTTCTAACTTGACTTAAAATCTTGGTTCTACTTTGTGGATTTTCTCACTACTATTAGTCTATTACTTACCCTTTTAAGTTTTAAGTAATTATTATAAACAAAAATCACTAAATAGTAGCACGACTTAAGATATGTTTGCTTGCATCATTTAAGCCATTTAAGTTTGAAATAATTTACAACTTAAAAAAAAAACATAATATTAGAACACGTAATAAAAGTTGTAAGCTTAATAACCTCTTGAAAAACTTAAATGTTATTACATAATGTTTTTTCTTCTTAAATTTTAGCAGATAAAGTGGATGAAAAAAACTATGCCTAACCACCACATAAGATTCCAAGTGGAGAATCTATGATATCCAACTCGATGCTTTATACATGATAAAAAATGAATGTTGTTATCATGGAGGGAAAAACACGCATACTCACATGAGTCCTCTTTAATTTGAAACCACATACATATACAAAAAACATAACTTTTAAATATCGATAATCTTCGATTAATTTTTTTTCTTTAGGAGAATGCGACATAGTATGTAACGGCGAAACTAGAAATTTCTTTCAATGGGGTCGTTGATATTCGGTGTTTAGATATGACACTAAGCTATAAAATTTTCTTTTCAGGCAGGTTGTCACATATTATCTGAAGATAACTCTAGTATGCTTGAATGATGATTTCAACTATTATGTTAGTGATAATCTTTAATCATTTATTTGAACTATTACATTAGTGATAATCTTTAATCATTTATAACATGTAGTTGTTTATACTTAAATTAGTTACATGAGTACACGTCTAATTTATATAATGCATAATCATTTGTCACATGGTACGATCGACACTCATCATACCATCACCTAGAGTTGACGGTGTTGCATAAGGTGGGATGGTGTTCCTAGACGATGATACGTATGCAACATGTTATTTTAATCTGAGACACCTAATTTTATGATTATTAAAAAATAATAATAGATATCATTATTTCATCAGAAACAAATAAAACGAGCAATTTTGTATAAAGTATCGGTCTATCCCAACGCAACGTGTGCCTATTAGTTTTTGTTTTTTTCATGCGTGAATTGATTCCACCGGCGACACGTATATTTTTCTGATCGAATTCCGACGATAACTGTCGCAACGGTGCTGAACTACCATACAAAATCCAGTGTGCTCACAATTCAACTTCGAATCTCGATGAAAACTTTCTCAAATTTAATGAAACAATTTGGCTCTTACTCACACTGACTCTTAATCGGATGTAAGCTTTTGTTCATCGTTCGTTCATTTCATTGCATTGTGTTAGTTAACTGATTTTATTGTTTGATTTCAACTGATTTCATTGAATCGTAGCTCGTGTTTGTTTCATGCATGGATTTAGTGTATGGATCAGTTTGTTCGTCGTTGTAGTTAGATTGTAGCTTCTGTGGTCTAGTGATTTTGTTGTTTGGTGTGCGTAAATCGGAAACGAGTTAATAGGTTGAAGACGATGTTGAAATTCAAATCACAAATAGGGAGTTCATGCGTTAGCGAGTTGTACCGTACAGATGAATAGATGATGAGTCTGTTACTCTGTTTGTGTTTCTACAGAAGATTGTAGGTTATGTGGCTTGGTGATTTGATTGTTTAATTTACTGTTAAATGAACACAAAGTAATCGTTTGAACTTCGTTGATAAACAGTTGATTGAACATTATTTGAACTTCTGAACCATACGGGGCAAATTGCCCGCACTGCTCTCAGAACAGAACGTACTGCGTAACTGGTCCGGTTGAGTAGCTTTGAACCATCTCTATTCAACCAGGTCAGTTATAAGTCGGACCGGTTGAACCAGCAAACGTACCATTAAACCATAGAAATTTTGAAATGAAGTTTAAATCCAAAACCTCACTCACTGATATATTGAGTACTGTACGCTGTGGAATTTGTTTATTCCAGTCATGATATTTTATCAACATAGTAGATCCACACCAAAAGATAAACTAGTTTCGTATTTTGTTATAAATTAATTGTACATAAATTTAACTTTTATATTATTCATGATGTATATGGGGTTTTTTATTCATTTTTGTTTTAAGTTAGCTATATATACATTCTTAACTCTAAATTATTTATGTCATCATTCGGTTTTTCAAACCAGTTTGACAGTTTTGTAGGTACAGAGATCTCTCTATCTTGACACTTTCTCTTTGTGATTCGTATGTAATTTTAAAAACACTTAATTGTTCATTGAACTTTTGGAAATACAAAGAACATATAAAGACTCCAGACCCATGACTGCATACCACAAACCCACGACTACATGACTCTTATAACTACTATGACGTGATACTACTACATGCATGATACCATGCATCATACACGTCAATACATACGTGGACACAAATAACAGAAAAACATAACATAAATAAAGACTAAAAGACTATTTTAATTACTTCAACACCTCCCCTTAATTCAAATAGTCTGAAGTCCCAACATAGCTCGTAGATACACGAATTGTTCTACACCCAAGGCTTTGGTTAGAATGTCTGCAACTTGGTGACTCGAATCACATGAACGAAGTTCAATTTCTTTTCCTTCAACCAATGACGTGATGTAGTGGTACTTGATGCTAATGTGCTTAGTTCTGTTGTGAAAACCTTGATTCTTTGTTAAGAAGATTGCAGACCTGTTGTCACACATAATTGTAGTAGGCTGAACTTGACTCTCATGAAGTTCAAGTAACATTTTACGAAGCCAAACCGCCTGACAAGCACCAGCAGCTGCTGAGATATATTCCGCTTCGGTTGTAGAGAGAGCTACCACAACTTGCTTCTTGGAGCTCCATGAAACAGCTGTTGATCCGAGAAAAAACACATTAGCGGACACACTTTTCATATCATTAGATGATCCAGCCCAGTCGCTGTCTGTGAATCCTGAGAGCATCACTTCTCGTCCTTTCTTGTACATTAACCCAAGGTCAAGAGTTCCAGCCAAGTACCTAAGAATCCTTTTGCCGGCACCAAAGTGAACTTGAGATGGATTTTACATAAAACGTGAGAGAACTCCAACAGAGAACATTATATCAGGACGAGTATGTGTTAAGTAAATCAAACCACCGATAAGACTTCGGTATTTATATCCATCTGCAGCACTACTTCCATCAATAGCTTGAAAACGATCCCCAACATTCATTGGCGTGCTAGCTATTTTACAGTTTAGCATTCCGAACTTCTTCAATAAATCCCTGGCATACTTTTGTTGAGAAAGAAAAATTCCATCTTCTCGTTGTTCAACTTCTAACCCAAGATAATAGTGTAGCATACCAATGTCGGACATTTCGAATTCTTTAACCATCCGTTCCTTGAATTCCAGTAACATATCGGCTGATGAACTCGTTTAGATGATGTCATCTACATACAAACATATAACAATGAACTTTTGATCTGCATTCTTCTTCATGTATATAGTAGGCTCATTTAAACTTCTTTCATACCATTGTGTATCAAAAAATCATCGATCCTGTTGTACCAGGCTCTTGGAGCCTGTTTCAAACCATAGAGTGCCTTATGAAGTCGATATACTTTGTTTTCACTTCCTTTAATCTTGAATCCGGGTGGCTGTGATACATACACTTCCTCCTGAATAAACCCATTTAAAAGGCTGTTTTTACATCAAGTTGATGTACAAACCATCCTTTTTGTGCTGCCAACGATAATATGAGACGAATAGTCTCAAATCGAGCCACCGGAGAGAAAGTTTCTTCGAAATCAATGCCATATTCTTGAACATATCCTTTGGCAACTAATCGAGCTTTGTGACGTGTGATATTACCGGTTACATCAGTTTTCAACTTAAACACCCACTTTAGACCAATGGGTTGTTTGTCAACAGGAAGATCCGTAAGAGACCAAGTTCCATACTTTTCAAGCGATGCTATCTCGTCTTTCATAGCTTTGATCCAGGCCTCACTTGTGGATGCTTCTTTAAAAGTGGTCAGTTCTACCAATGATAAAGCAAATTGGCATGTATAATCAACCAGGTCCACTTCTTCAGTATTCTTATATAAGTCATCTAGTGTTCTCATTCGTACAAGAGAGATCTCTGTGGAGGAAGAGGATCCACGAGAGGACCCACCAGAGGACCCACCAAATTCATCATGCACATTACCCACTGGATTATCTGAGGAGACTTGATCACCTTGGCTGCTACTAGTCCTTGTACTACTTGTAGCTTCACTATTACTTGTACCATTACCTGTTGAATTGTCACCATCAGATCTTGTAACATAGACAATATCTAGTGGTAGACCATCACTTTCTTGACCACAACTTTTCCACTTTGACATCTCATCAAAGGTTACGTCCCTACTAATTACAATTTTCTTCTTTTCAAGATCGAATAACCGATATGCTTTTGAATTAGCACAGTATCCCACAAACACACACCTATTAGACTTAGAGTCAAGCTTCTTCCTCAATTGTTTTGGTTGCATGACATACCCAACACTCCCAAACACTTTCAGATGTCTTACGGATGGCTTTCTCCCATACCAAACTTCATAGGGAGTTTGATGTTCCAAGGCTTTTGTTGGAGATCGATTTAGCACATACACGGCTGTAGCAGCAGCTTCTCCCCAGAATACTTTACTTAGATTCTTTCCTTCCAGCATACACCGTATCATCTCAACAATGGTTTTATTCTTGCGCTCAGCGACTCCGTTTTGTTCAGGAGTATAGGGTGCGGTTAAGGCTCTATGAATTCCATGCTCAGCACAAAATGAATTGAATTCATTTGATAAGAACTCACCTCCTCTGTCTGTTCTTAAGGCTTTAATCTTTTCACCTGTTTCATTCTCAACTTTAGTCTTAAACAGTTTGAATTTACTAAATGCTTCTGATTTAGAGGCAATACAGTAAATCCAAGACATTCGACTAAAGTCATCAATAAACAACAGAAAGTACAAACTTCCACCTAATGATTTTATGGACATAGGTCCATAAAGATCAGCATGTACCAACTGCAACACATTAGTGCTCTCCATTCAGATAAAGTAAATGACTTTCTTGTTTGCTTGCCCATCATGCACCCTTCACAGATTGGCCAGGCCTGAATTGGTGATAGCCCGTGAACCATATTCTTTTCATTCAACATTCGTAAACCTTTCTCATGCAAGTGCCCAAATCTAAGATGCCACAAGTATGAATCATCTTTGCTTGTGGCAGCTAGACTTGTCAAGTTCAACTACTGATTTGACACATCTAATGGAAATATATTATTCCCTGTCATCTTTATAATACAAGCAACTTCTCGTGTACGTTTATGAGTAATAGTACATGCACCATTATCAAAAAATAGTGCATACCCTTTAGTCATTAACTGCCCCGCACTTAGTAAGTTATAATCTAACTCAGGCACATATTGAACATCTTCTAGAATACGAGACTTATCTGCAACTGCCTCCAACTTGATCTTTCCTTTCCCTTCAACTGTTATATTTTTACCGTTACCCATTTTCACTTGAATCTTCTTAGCGGAGTCAAGATCTTTGAAGAGTCCTTTCTGACTAGTCATGTGATTTGAACACCCACTATCTAAGAACCATATGTTCTTTCCACTATCACCACTTCCAATTGCCATAAACAATCGATATTCTTCATCATCGTCTTCAGTTTCCATTGCTGCTTGAGCCTGTGGTTCATTCCAACAATCTGTCCTTACATGTCCAAACCTATTGCAGTTATAACACTGCAATCGTCCCCTTCCAAAACTTCTTCCTCGACCACGACCTTTGCCACGCATTGCACTTCTTCCTCGACCTCGAGATGTTTGAGACCTATCTTCATCTCGAATCGTAGCTTGAAGCGCTTGTTCTTCATTTACAACTTCTGCACCCCGGTTTACCCGAGTTTCATGCGCTTGAAGGGATCCCATTAGTTGATCAAAGGACAACTGAGTGAGGTCTTTGGACTCCTCAATGGCAGTTACAACATGATCCCATTTGACTGGTAAACTTCGCAGAATCTTTTCAACAATCGTTTGATCCGAGATCAACTCACCATAAGATCGTTTCTGGTTAACAATCTTCATTACCTTTGATAGGAAGTCTCCAATGGCCTCGCCATCCTTCATTTGAAGTGTCTCAAACTCTCATCTCAATCCCTGTAGTTTTACCGCTTTCACCTTCGAATCACCTTGGAATTTCGTTTCTAAGAGAGTCCAGGCTTCTCGTGACGATGTTGCTGCTGCAACTCTGGAGAAAACTTCATCATGAACCGCCTGCTGAATTAATGACAAAGCTTTAGCATCATTTTTCCGATTCTCGCGAAACCGCTGTCTGTCTCCATCATTTCTATTGTACCCAATTGATACAATATCCCACAGATCATGTGACAACAGTATAGTCTTCATCCTTATGCTCCAGAATTCATACCCCTCACCTTGAACACTGGCAACGGCATGGACGAGACGTTTGGCTGATTTACGGTAGCCATCTAGCTCTGATACCAGATGTTGGTACAGAGATCTCTCTATCCTTACACTCTCTCTTTGTGATTCGTATGTAACTTTGAAAACACTTAATTGTTCATTGAACTTTTGGAAATATAAAGAACATATAAAGACTCCAGACCCATGACTGCATACCACAAACCCACGACTACATGACTCTTATAACTACTATGACGTGATACTACTACATGCATGATACCATGCATCATACACGTCAATACATACGTGGACACAAATAACAGAAAAACATAACATAAATAAAGACTAAAAGACTATTTTAATTACTTCAACAAGACTAGTGTTGTTAAGGCAACCAATCTGATGACTAGTCCGGTTATGAAAAAATATTTTTGCGAGCGGCTTTTCGATTTTTTCAGCAACAATGGTTTAGTTTTTATGAATTTTTTTAACTTTTTTCGTTCGAAGTTCAATACACTTACATATTGGTGTTCAATGATAACATGTTCTGTTTCAAGGCATTAGTCAGTTGCAATACAAGAACTATTTTTATACAAAAGACTATAATTTGTGTGGTCAACTATGGTTGCATTTGGGAAAAAGTTGAAGGAATTGCAGATCCAAGAATGGAAAGGGTAATGTTCTTTAGTTTCCATCTGTTCAAGTTGAATTATACCAACCATCAAGTGTTAAAATGTAGGTCATAGTATTATGCTATTGTTTTCAGATATTATATCGACTACAAGTCACTAAAGAAGAAAGTGAAACATTATGCCCAACAAGACGAGCTTGCTGTCCAGGATCGCGATTATGTTCTACGTGATTTCTCTCAAATGCTTGATGAACAGGTACTTCTTGTTTCTATAAGATGATGAACTCATTCGTGATTCAAATTACCAAAAAACTGCAAGTTTTGAATTTAATTACGTATGTCATCTACTGAGGATCTTGTTTTGTTTCAGATTGAGAAGATAGTGTTGTTTTTATTAAAAAATCAAGGTCATCTCGCGACCAGGCTATCAGGTCTTGCTAACCATGATGATGAGTACCTTCACATGGACCGGATCATGACTCGATAATGGAACTAAGAGAAGCGTATAGAGAAGTGGGAAGAGATCTTCTGAGGCTGTTGTTCTTTGTTGAAATGAATGCCATTGGTCTAAGAAAGATTCTTAAAAAGTTTGATAAGCGGTTTGGATATAAGTTCACTAACTACTATGTCAAAACTCGAGCAAACCATCCTTATTCTCAGCTCCGACAAGTGTTTAAGCATGTGGTACGACACTGACCATTAAAAACATAAACAATTTTTTTTTGTGTCTGTGCTTGCAAATATGCATTATAACACATCTATACATGCAGGGTATATCCGCAGTTGTTGGATCCATAACTAGGAATCTTGCTGATCTGCAAGACGATGATAGACATTATGTATCCATTTATGACCAGCCAAATATTCAAATCTCGGTATTTTTTTAAATTTCTTCATTTTGTAAGATTCATCTAAATCATTTATGAACTCATTTCCTGCTACGCATCACAGGACCCTATCATTGAATCAATAAAAGCAGCTGAAAGCCGACTACTTAACTCAACTGATTTCTTACACTATCTGGGAAAACATGCATTTATTATGCAAGAAGAGTTGCCATCGCCTTCATCTGAAGAGCATGTTGTGAATGAAAGATATCATTTTATGTCACTTCTTTTGAATCTGGCAAACACATTTTTGTATATGGTGAATACATACATCATTGTCCCGACAGCAGATGACTACTCTTTGAGCCTTGGAGCTGCAGCCACAGTTTGTGGTGTTGTGATTGGGTCAATGGCAGTTGCACAGATTTTTTCATCAGTTTATTTTAGTGCATGGTCAAATAAATCATACATCAAACCTCTTATATTCAGCAGCATTGTTCTTCTTATGGGCAACACTTTGTATGCCCTGGCGTATGATCTTAACTCGATATATGTTCTTCTGGTTGGACGTTTGTTCTGTGGGTAAGCTATCTATATCTCTTAGGAATCTGTCCTGTTAAACTGATACCAATTTTGATTCTGGCAGTTGCATAGTAATCAGATTAACCTTAAAAGAAAAATGAATATGTTTGACCTATAAAAGTCAGATTTTTGAAGTCTTTGACCTGATTGTTTGTTAGGCTGGGATCAGCTCGGGCTGTTAACAGGCGTTATATCAGCGACTGTGTGCCTCTAAAACTAAGAATGAAAGCATCTGCTGGGTTCGTGAGCGCCAGTGCCCTTGGAATGGCTTGTGGTCCAGCTCTTGCCTGCCTATTCAGACACAGTTTAAGATCTTTTGGTTCACCTTCAACGAAGATACTTTACCTGGGTGGTTCATGGCATTTGCATGGTTCATCTATCTACTGTGGCTATGTTTGTCTTTCAAAGAGCCACCACTTGAGAAAGAAGATATTATTGTGCAACACGAAACTTCTGGTGATTTTCATATTCTCACATCTTATAACTCGACTCATTTGCTTTAAAGTAGAATGATTTGGGTTTGATTTTATCTCAAACGGATCAAATAATAAAATAGCTAAAAGTGAAATGGACCAAACATATTGAACAATTTTTTTAATAAAATGCACAAAGAGATTTTGCTTGCCACCTATACTTCTCTGTTTTCGAACAAACACAAACAATTTAGTTGTTATGCATGTTGTTGGTAGCAGGTACCACTGTAGACATTGGTTTCTCTGAGCCTTTACTTTCGGATTTGGGCAAAAATCAACAAGAAGAAGATGAGGAACAAGAAGATGATGATCCTAGTGATGAGTTATCTGAAGAGAGCCGTGAGCCTGTGACTTCTATTATGTCTGCTTACCGGCTGCTTACTCCATCTGTCAAGGTTTATTATAAAACCAGACTATCATCATAATAATATATTTATTTATATGTTATATAAACTTTCTGAATTGTTATCATGAAAGAAATAATGTTTCCACAATCCACGGGTTGCCCATTACATTTTGACCCGTTACCTTACCTACTCATTTATATAACTACATACTTGCACTTTGTGGCTTATGAACAGGTTCAATTGATTATTTACTTCATGCTTAAATATGCTATGGAGATTTTACTTGCTGAATCGAGTATCATTACATCGTACTACTTTGTATGGTCAACAAGCAACGTCGCCATGTTTCTTGCTTTTCTTGGGCTTACTGTTCTTCCGGTCAGCATTTTTGTTGGAAGCTATATCAGCAATGTGTTTGAAGAAAGGTTAAACCTCTGGAAACTCCGCTAGTAACAAGAACTGGAAGTTTAATTTTTACAAGTTATTCAAAAATCTGTTATGTTTTCTCAAACAAGATTTTGTCAATGCAGGCAAGTTTTGTTGGCATCAGAGATAATGGTATGCTTGGGTATCGTCTTAAGCTTTCAGATGATCATCCCCTATTCGGCACCTCAGTATATCCTCTCGGCTCTGCTAACCTTCGTGTCTGCTGAAGTTCTTGAAGGTACATACATATCTAAATCCCAAAATAATGCTGTTGTATCTTGGGTATATGGACTATAATACCATCATGATTCTAACATTGTTACATTGAAAGGTGTGAACTTGTCGCTCCTGTCGAGAGTGATGTCATCTCGCCTATCGCGTGGGACCTACAATGGCGGCTTACTGTCAACTGAAGCAGGGACGCTAGCTCGAGTGGTTGCAGATGGAACAATTACACTTGCAGGATACTGGGGTATGAGTGAACTCTTGAATATCACCTTACTTCCTTCACTGGTGATTTGCATCTCCACCATTGTAGCCACCTTCTTCACTTACAACTCTCTTTACTAACCATCCACCCCTAGCGTCTTGAAATCGCTATGGTCCCATATCGTATGACTTTTGTAAATAGTAAACGACATGGGTATATAACCACTAAGAATCTCGACCCTTTTAGTTTCATCCTCGCTTGAAGACCGCTCATTGGATGAAGGTATGAAGTATGACATGGGTTGTAACGAATATTGTTTAAATTACATTATGCTACGTAGTTATTCATCTCTTAAACCCATGGAAACTCGTTTTGAATCTTTGTTTAGTCCATGAAAATGAACCAACTCGCCCCAAAGTTGGCCAGTTTGGTTGTTTGATCTGTATTGAACAAATAAATATACCTAGTAAACACACAGGCTAATTTGGTTGCTAAATTTGGTATCAAACAAACAAATATACATAGCAAAACACACAAAGCCGTCGTGAAAATTATATTGTTATATTGAAAGGTGTGAACTTGTCGCTCCTATCTGTACGTCTCGTTTAAGTAGAGGCGGCAAAATGAGTGGGTTGGATTGGGTTGGTTGTTAGGTTATGATTGATTTGGGTCTAGATGAGTTTAGGTTAGGATAAGTCATTTAAAAAAAAAAGTCATGATGGGTTTGGATTAGGATGAGTTCAGGTCAAGATGTGTTCGGGTCAAAATGGATCATTTTTTAAAAAAACTAATATTATTTTACTAGTTTTTTACAATCCAACAACACAAATAGACAGATACTTATACGAGTTCAAAAAGAGACATATACGACTTCATCTATAAAAAGTGATACCTTCAATAAAGCGACGATGATGGTGCGATGGTGAAGCGAAGGTCCGATTGTAGGTGTGATGGTGGTGAGCGATGAAACTTAACAAAGGTGGAGACTGATGCGGAGCCCGACTATAGGTGCGGCTGATGGTGCGGTGGTGGTGCATGGTGAAACTTGACGAAGGTGGGAGGCTGTAGATGCGGTGGACAGGTGGTGGTGGTTCGGTGGTGGTGTGGTGGTGGTTTGGTGGTAGTGCGGTGGTGGTGCGGTGGTGGTGCGCAATGAAACTCGATGAAAGTGATTAATTTGAGTGAAAGAAACCTTAACTTATTGTGACTTGCAGCTCAAATTTTGCAAACCCATTTTGACTTATGTTTATTTTTTTCCAAAAAAACTTTTAACTCGTCTTGACCCCTTTATGTTATTTGTTCATCCATTCTAACTCATTTTTTATTTTTATAACACCCATTACGACCCAAAATCATTTTTCTAGACTTCTTTGCCACCTCTACATTCAAGCTAAAATAACATTAACATACAGCCGCTTCAAATTCAAATATATAATCTTTTGTGAGTAGTCGAGTTGTGCATAAATGCACCATCAAATTCAAGTGGATGCTTAAAGATCTCCATTTGTTGTGTGGTTCCCAAACATTAATTGATTTCATTCTCTTGTAAAATGTCAATCAAAACACGTGCTAAAGTCGTTTCTAGGTCCGAAAAAATACTATATTTTCAATACAACATGGTTTTCGTTTTTATGTATAGGAGGATATTAACAAAAAAGAAAAAAATATTCATAAGTATATATTTAAGCTTTTTAGAAATTATGAAGCACAAATAAAAAAACAAAACTAAATGCTAAGCTGCTGCTACTATGGACTCGAGCACGGGTTCACTACATGCGCTACTAGTTAGCGTGATGGGGTGTTTCATGACGTCATTCTTTTACATCAACCCCCTTCACTCATGGGAAGAAGGCGTATGTCCATGACTAATAGTTCTTAAAAACATACTTATAATTAGATTTGTGTATTTAAAATTAAAAGTTTGTGAATTCTAATACCGAAAATGTTGGAGGTAATAATTTTTCAAGTTTAGTTCCTAAGTATGGTTTATTACAAGTTGTTTAAAAATGTTAAATTGTAACAAATTTGTCCTCGAGTTGGATGGAGATTAACTTTTATGTTAATTTGTTTAAAAATACCAAATTATTATTGTGTTAAACATATATTCTCTTCCCACATCTTACCACCACTATTTCTGATCACCCTCTCGTTAAATTGCTAATCAATTATCCGATGTTGAAAGTCCAGTCATCGACAACCGGCTTGTACTACAGTTGGTTCGAGGGCTACCGGCTGAATATGACACTGTTGCCTCATATATCAACCAAAGTCTACCTGCTTGGGACACGACGTGTGATATGCTTCGTCTCAAACAACACTTCCAATCTGCTTGTGAGGCACAACCCATTACAGCCGCTGCCACCACCGAACCGCTGCCTCGTCGTGATGATCAGCCACGCCAATCTAACCCCCGCAATACTTATTACTGGCTCCCGGCGGCCCCTTCCTAATGGCAGATGACAAAATTGTGGCCAACAGCCCACACCACCTGTTCGATCCAATGGGCCACCTAGTTCTCGCCCTGGCCCACCTGGTTCTCGGGCTGGCCCTGCCCCCTGGCAGTCTGCTTCAGGCCATTATCCTTCTTATTGGGCTCCCTATTGGGCTGCTCCGCCACCCTGCCCGTTTCCTACCCAACCTAGGTGGCCCCTACTGATCTTGGTTATGCTTTTGAAGCTATGTCACTACAACTGGTCATGATGATCAATAGTACATGGATACGGGAGCTTCCAATCACTTAACCTCCGATCCAGGTATGGTTTCAATTCCATCTGTTTCATCTATTAATCTATTTTCGTAAGAATGGTCCGTCGGTGCCAATCAAAGGATCCGGCCACACCACCCTTCCTACCCATTCCAAACCCCTCCAAATTAACAATTTGTTATACACACCGCATATTGTCAAAAACCTTATTTCTATTAGGCAATTTACCACTGATAATTGGGTTTCTTGTGAATTTAATCCATTTGGTTTCTCTGTGAAGGATTACATGACTGGGACGATCCTAAGCAGGCATGATAGCACCAGCCATCTCTATCCATTCACTCACACATCCAAAGCTTCCGCCTCCTCTTTTATTGCCACTACTGATGCACCTCCTTGGCATGATCGCCTTGGCCACCCAGACGCTCATGTTATGAATTATTACGTTCTTTAAAAGTTTTTTATTGCATGAACAACCGCACTCATGTTTGCAACTCTTGTCAATTATCAAAACATAAGCGTTGTTATAGTTGCCATTTGATATTGTTCAGTGTGACTTATGGACTTCTCCTATACTTAGTAAAAATGGCTATAAATACTACATGGTTTTGATTGATGATTTCACACAATATACATGGATTTATCCACTTAAATTTAAATCTGAAACATTTTTCAAATTTACTCAATTTTATTCATTTGTCAAAACTCAGTTTAACTGTACCATTAAATCATTTCAACATGGGTGGCGAGTTTAATAACCAACAATTCCAAGCATTCTCATCTACCCATGGCCTCCAATTTCGATTCTCCTGCCCTCATACCTCCCAACAAAACGGGAAAGCCGAACGTATGATTCGACGACTCAACGAACTTATGGTTTGTCTTCTCACCCACACATCCGTTCCGCCTTCTTATTGGGTTGACGCACTTCACGTTGCCGTTTATCTTCATAATATTCTCCCAACAAAGGTGCTACTTAACTCAAACCCAATGGCCGCCCTATACCTCAAACACCCCTCCTATGACCACCTTCGAGTCTTTGGTTGTGTGTGCTATCCAAATCAATCTGCTACACGCCCTCATAAACTCGCTCTTCGGTCCTCTCGATGTGTTTTCTTAGGCTACCCCTCCAACTATCGAGAATATCGTTGTCTTGATGTAACAACCGTAAAATAATATTGTCCCGACACGTCACTTTTGATGAAACATCGTTTCCCTTGCTTCCCAACCACCCTTACACCCATCCGACTATTCTTTCCTTGATACCGACCTCAACCCTCTAGTCTTCCACCCACCCACCTCACCCTCTCCACCGGTTGCTCAACAACCAACCCCCCTCTCTTCACCGATGCCAGCCACCACCCCTTATACACATACTTACCACCGTCGCAACTGAATACCCAATCCACCTGCCGACCCACCAGCCCCCAGTCCCAACCCCGATCAACTTTCGACCTTCCTACCCCTACCTCCCAACCCCCACATCCCATACAACCCTCTGCCCAGCCTTCACCACCACCACCACCTCCACCACCTCCCCCACCTCCACCTCACCAATCTACCCATCCCATGACCACCCGCCTACGAGCTGGCATCACCAAACCTAACCACCTTTAAATCTTCATACCAATGCCAATTCCCCTATTCCCCACTGCCTAAAAACTACAATGTTGCCCTTTCGGACCCCCATTGGCACCAAGCTATGATCGACGAATATAGAGCTTTAATAGATAATAACACATGGGACTTGGTACCACGACCTGCCAACTCATATATCATTAATTGCATGTGCCTATATAGGCATAAATTTCATGCAGATGGCTCACTACAAAGATATAAGGCTCGACTAGTTGTCAATGGGAAACGACAGCAAGTTGGTATTGATTGCGATGAAACGTTTAGTCCGGTTGTTAAACCGACCACCATCCGGACGGTTCTAAGCCTTGTTGTCTCTAGATCATGGCCTGTCCATCAATTGAATGTTAAAAACGCCTTCTTGCATGGTGATTTAAAGGAAACAGTGTATATGTCCCAACCCTCGGGATTTGTTGATCGCAATAATCCTTCTTATGTATGCAGGTTAAAGAAGTCTTTATATGGGCTCAAGCAAGCCCCCCGGGCTTGGTATCATCGGTTTGCCACTTATCTTACTAAATGTGAATTTCGGAGTACGTCCTCCGACTCCTCTCTTTTTGTGTACAAGCAAGGCCACAGGATGACCTACCTGCTGCTCTATGTTGATGACATACTCTTAACTGCCTCTGACACCAAACCCTCCATCATATTATTTATCGATTATCTGAGGAGTTTGCCATGTCGGACCTTGGTCGATTGCACCATTTTTTGGGTATTGAGGTCAAGCATACCTCATCAGGTTTGTTCTTATCACAAGAGTCATATGCCACAGATATATTGAAGCGTGCAAATATGCTGAACTGCAAATCTAGCTCCACTCCCTGTGACACAAACTCCAAACTCAGTGCAAAGGCTGGAAATCCTATTTCTGATGACACTCTTTATCGCAGTTTAGCAGGTGCCTTACAGTATCTAACTATAACACGTCCTGACATTGCTTATGTTGTTCAACAGGTATGTCTCTTTATGCATGCCCCTAGAGAACCTCATTTTCAATATCTTAAACGCATCTTAAGATATTTGAAAGGCACTACATCTCACGCCCTTCCCATTACCCCCTGTCGCTCTACCAAAATCACTGCATATTCGGACGCCGATTGGGGGGGATGTCCAGATTCGAGGCCCTCCACCTCGGGATATTGTATTTTCTGGGAGATAATTTAGTCTCATGGTCCTCTAAGCGCTAACCTACAGTATCTCGTTCCAGCGCCGAGGCTGAGTACCAGGGTGTTTCAAATACCGCGGCTGAACTTTCATGGTTGCGCAACCTTCTACTTGAGCTACATCTTCCGGTTCGCGATGCCAGTATTATATTTTGTGACGATGTGTCCGCAATATATTTATCGGGAAACCCGGTACAACATCAGCGTACCAAGCACATAGAGATTGACATACACTTTGTACGCGAAAAAGTTCGCATCAGATCTATTCGAGTTTTACACATCCTTGCTGATTATCAATATGTAGATATTTTCACGAAAGGCCTAGCACGGTTATTATTTCAACGATTTAAGTCCAGTCTTTGCATTCAACAACTCGATGCTCAAACTGCGGGGGCGTATTAGAATAAATATATATGTTGTATTTATATTGTAGATTTGTTTATTATTATCTCTTATCTTTTCCTTTATTAGTTCTAGAGTTTGTTAGACAAACCTTGTATATATATCCTTTAACATCGATTGAATAGGAACAAGAGAAACATTAGAAATTTCAAAAATTAACTCACGTCTAGCTGAACGTTACAACTTGACATACTTATCATTAAATGACTATATTGTAATAAATTATATTTAATACTAAACTTAAAAATTAACTTTACCACATGTACCACCACTAAGGTGATCGAGCAGCATGCAAGAAATTCAGCCACCACCTTACCGACCTACAAATAGTATTTTGACTCGCGTCTCAAAAGTCAAAATTAACCCCTTCTCCTTTCCCTTATTTTGCACCGCCAGTTATCTCGATCAACTATCAACTCTCACCGAGCATAATTCACGTCATCAACGTATTCAAAATCCTAAATTGACATCCCAAACATCAATTTCAGCATCAAATTCTCCTTTAATCAACTCTATACAAAAACCCACAATCCCCTTTCTTACTTCATCTCACTTCACCGAGATCAATGGACGTTACACCCATAGAACCCAAATCAGAGATCGATATGAACAAATCACAGTGTGATGATGTGGTGAAGGTGAAATTCAAAGGCGTACGACAGCGGAAATGGGGAGTGTTCGTCGCAGAGATCAAAGACCCCAACAAAAAAGCCAACGTTTGGTTAGGTACCTTCGTTTCTGCCATTGAAGCTGCAAAAGCTTACGACAAAGCAGCTTTCGAAATCCGTGGGTGTAAAGCGAAACTCAACTTCCCTCTCGATTTCAGCATTTCACCGGAGGAAGCAAACGCTGCGGTGAAAACCGACACTAACGCCGCCGTCCACGGCGGCCGGAGAAAAACGAAGGATGAAACTAACACGGTGGCGGTGGTAAACCCTACGGAAGATAAACATAACGGTTCACGGTATGTTTCAATCGTTAACTTCCGTTTACCCTAACCCTAAATTGACGTTATCGTCGATGTAGGCATCTATCACCTCCTTCTGCACGTGGTTCTCATCGTTCGATCTCTCCTCTCCGTCAGTTAACGCCGGTAACGATTAACTACTCCGTTAACTAATTTACATGCTTGTGATTAACTGTTTGTATGAATAATTGTACCAATGATATGATCCTGTGGTTGTTGGTAGATGAGCTTGAGTAATGACAATGGTGGTAAGAGGGGGTATTTCAAGTGGACTGATGAGTCTCTTGTGGTTATGTGTGATATCTTGAATAAACACCTTAACAACAATGGGAGAAATACTTCGTTTAAATGGGATGATCATCGGTTGGAGTTCGAACGCCTGTGTCACCATAAGTTTAAGACTGTAACAGCTTTTAGAAGCAAGTATGAGGCGATGAGAGTAAGGTGTAATCTTTGGAAGTTGTTGATGAACGGTGAGAGTGATATTCGATGGAATGAGGGAACGGGGAAGCTGGATTGTTCGGATGAGTGGTGGGAGAGAAAGATTAAGGTAGCATTGTTTAGATCAGTTGAAAGTTTTGTTATTTTGAAACTTAATCGTTTGTTTTGCAGGAGAATCCGGAGTTTAAGGTGATTAGGAAGAAACAACCGTGTAGAGAGTTGCAGGAGGCATGGGATCAGCTATTCGCGAATGCAGTTGCTGATGGGGTAGACTGTGTGGCACCATCTGCAGACCCAAATATGTCGAATCATGTGAAAGTTGAGAATAGGATACAGAGGATGTTGATTGTGATGATGATGATGATGATAGTGTAGAAGTAGGTGTTTCTTCAGAGCACGCGTTAGGCTCGTGTCAACTTGGAAACCTGGAAGCTGTGGAGGTGAATTCCTTTTCTATTCTTCTAAACAAGGCGAGACAAGATGTGTTGGCCCCAAACCAAGGTGGCGGGTGTAAACGGTCTCAAAAGTTGGTGAAAACGAGCACTAAGCTTAAACCTGTTCTGATGAAGAGTAAAATGAGAGAGTCAACGTGTAAGGAGTTTGTGTCTCGACAAAATGCTACCCAACAGTGTGCTTTGGAGATGATAAATGCAGACTCTTCTAATGTAATCAAGTTGGTGATTCAAGTATTAACGCGTGTGTAAGGGTGATTAATAAAATGGTTGATGAAGGGTTAATGGTGTCGTATAGTGAGTTGTGGTGTTTTGCGGTGAATTTGTTTGAAGATGATGTGAAAAGAGAGTTGTTTATGAGTCTGCCGGATGATGTTGGTAGGCTGGCTTGGCTGCAGTATAAGCAAAACTCGACAACTGAAGATTTTTCCTGGTGTCGTGGATATAACGTTAGCAGTTCGTTCTCTTTGTTTAATGTATATGCATTTTAACTGTTAGCTGAATATAATATAAGGGTTCATGAGAACACGTTAAAACCATAATTGTCGGTTTCAGTTATGTATTTTAACCATATTTTAACTGTTCGTTCTATTTGTTTAATATATATGTAAAAGTTTTTCGACCGAAATACATATGGCATTAATATTCTCGTAGAACCATGGATGCTCATTTTGAATCCTCATTTTGAATCTTCATTTATGCCATGAAATCAAAAAGTAAACCAACTTAAATTGAAGTTGACTGGTTTAGTTCAAAGCAGGATGAGTAGAAAACCGGTTGACTGAATCATAACAGAAAAAATAGAACCAGATTTGTTGAACCAATAAAGTATCAAGGCATAAATGTACTGATTACTGATGGGTTGGGTTAATAATATCTTTTGGTCATGATTTTTTAATGATAAATTTTGGTTCTTTGCTTATCCTTGTATATGTATTAAACTAAAATAAACCAAGAGACAGTTAAATCAACCTTTATACTTTTGTTTTCTATAATAATATCTTCTTTGTTGGAAAATTTATAATAACCTTTAATAAATAACAGATTAATTGCCATTTATTCTTATTTATAATTAAATCAAGACTATTACTAGTATTTGTTTGACCTGTAATACAACTAGATTTATTAATTAAAATTAGTTTAAATCGGCCTACATCTAAAGCTAGATGATAACAACTGGTTAACAAATTTGGTCTAGTGATAAAAACTGTTTTTAAGAGCACTAAGGATGTTCAAACTTCAAATCTTAGCAATTGTAATATATATTTGGAGTGTAGTTTAGGTGTATGAGTTAGAATAAATTTCATGTTAAAAAAGGAAGAAAACTAATGGTTAACCAAATTAACTGAACTACTTTTTTCCAAGAACTAAACCATTTGTGGTTAAAACTTGGCAACTTTGATAATCTAAAAACCAAATTATCAACTATATGTTTAGTTACGATCTATAAATAATATAAAATGATCCCTAGTCATATATAGTATAAAATACTTAAAATATCTATAAAAGGTTTGTGCGTTCAAAATCCACATAATGATTATAGGTTACACACATGCTTACTTTTGCCGAGAGCCTTGTGGCATCACTGGAACATAAAGATAGACAATGTTCACATGTGAAATCATAAATATATCCATGCCAAGAAATGTGTGCCATCACTAGAACATTAAGAAATCTACCATTATAAAGCGATACTCTTTTATACACCGGCATATAAGGCTAATGACATTGAAAATAAAAAGAATTCTGTGGGGACTTGTTAGAGGTCTATACACCTATATAACCTTATAAGATCCCTATATGACGTTTATAGAAAAATATGTCACTGAATATAAGGAAAAATTCAGGGGTTGTTAAATGAGATTATACGCCTAAAAACCTAAAAACTACACGACTCCCTTATACAATACGTGCATAGCTATACGACCCGTATAAAATTTTAAGATGTTAATTTATAATCAGGAGTATTTAATTCTAGATATCCGGTCTATTATGGTTATGGTTGGTCACTTTAATAACTTTTTTATTAAAATCTTTATTGTTTCAAGATTTCCGATTTTCTCCATATTTTATCATTATATAAAGTACCATGATACGATTGCATGAATCCTGATGCATCAACGGTGGTTGGATCAAACAGAACCCAATTCCTTTGTTTCTCGAACGAATTTTATCAAATTCTTTCGTCTACGAACCGAAACCCCTACAAATTTCATTCTTTCCCAACGAAATTCAAAATCCTCAATGTGATTGACCCAAACAAACACATCATCCATCGCAAAAACAACAGTTGATGTTCATATGAATCATTTCACAAATCTGTCACACATCAAATCCTTCAAAACCCATCACCAAACTCTCTCTCCCGTTCCCAATTTCTAGGGTTTCTGAAAGCAATTCAACAGAGTGAGAGGGAGGGGTGAAATGGCTGCAACAGAAGATATGCCGGAGGGAACGGTGCGAAACGTACTGGAACAAGAGAGTTTGAAGTGGGTTTTCGTTGGTGGAAAGGGGGGTGTTGGGAAAACTACGTGCAGTTCGATCCTTTCGATCCTTTTGGCGTCTGCTAGATCCTCTGTTCTCATCATCTCAACTGACCCAGCTCATAATCTCAGCGATGCGTTTCAGCAAAGGTTCACCAAGGCTCCTACGTTGGTGAATGGGTTCACCAATTTGTATGCTATGGTTAGTGTTGCCTCTTCTCGTTGGTTAGGTTTGGGAAACAGAGTAAATTGTTTGAATACAAAATTGAACTGTGTATGTTGTGTTACTTTATGAAAGACTTCTGCACTAGTTTACGGTTTATTTTTTGTGTTGTTAGTCTGGAGATTTTGGGTGAGAAGGATCAAGATTATAATTTTCATATTACCTTGAAAATTTAGGGTCATGATGAGCAGGTTTCGAGAAGCTGATAAGAAGTTTGTGTAAAAGTTGGTTACTTGATTACGGTATTATGATTATGTATTTGGGTCAAATTAATCAAGATTAGAAGAGTCATGGTGAACCGATTATTTGATTACCTACACTTCGGATCGGAGCACCTCCTTTGTATGTTGGTGGGTGTTTGGATGGGCTGCAAAGTCGCACAAATAAGTTTTGCAGTTTTTGGCAGACTTATTATGATGATGAGTTTGTAATAGTATTGGTCCAAAATAACTAATTTGTTTAAATGGTTGAAATAAATGAACGTTGTTGAATTTATTAGTTTACCATTGGATTTCACCAATTTGCATGATATGATGGGACTTGGTTCTAGAAAGAACCAACCAATAATGAAGTGGTGGGATAATCTTCGTGGACTATTGCTTGTGGCAAGTTTTTGTTGTTGATTATCTTGTTTATGTTTTATGAATTGGTATATAGTGCATAGGCTTTTTTCAAATGGCTAATTTCAAACCAGAGAGTTTGCTTCTTTCATGAGATCAGTTTTCAGCACTTCATATCTGAAAAACATCAATGAGTGACATTGCTTTACATTCATACATCTTGTTTTCCTATTATGTTGTGACCTAACAGATAATATTTTTTTAGGAGGTTGACCCCAATGTGGAGGAAGGAGAACAAGGGGCAGAAGGAATGGATGGTTTCTTGTCAGATTTAGCAAATTCAATTCCTGGAATTGATGAGGCTATGAGTTTTGCTGAGATGCTAAAGTAAGAGTCCCTTTTATAATCCAATAAAAACATGACAAACGCTAAACTCCAAAATCTGAGGTAGTGTGCATGGTTATATGAGCAACATGATGACCCGAAGAAGTGTACTTCAAGAATTAACTATAGATTCCATTATATTGTTTCCCTGACATAGTAAAAACAACTTTTGACATCTTATAATTGATATTCTTAGTGACACGGTACATCCTCAGATGTTGTCAAAAGAATATCACCAGTTCTTTGTTATAGTGATCAATGGGCAAATAGACAATATTGTTTTACCATGTTATTTGACATCTTTGGTCTCAGTGGTCAATACAATCTTGCAAAATGTCCCACATGAGATTGATCAAATATTAGGACTCACATATATCTGTCTATGCTGTGGGATTGAAGTTTGTTCAGATGCTTTTTTCTTATGATTTGTGTAACTATTAGGTGTTAATGATTTCTGATCATTGGAATTATTTACCGAGTGTGTACTTTATTGTTTCCTTAAATATAAGTTTTTCACTTGAATATACCCTTCAAATTTTGTAATTAATGTCAACCAATGTCAATAAATCTAATTCCTTGCGTCCACTTTGGTTTCTACTTTTGACTTTTGAATGACATATGGACTTTTTTCCAACATCATCTTTTGTACAAATGTATCTGTATAAATTTTATTGTTGAATTAGACTTCACTTAAAATAGTAGGATAACTTTGGGAATGAATATAAAAGAATTAACATTCATTTGGTATATTGAATTTATAAGGTTTGACATTAGAACGTCAAAGGAAGACACCCAAAGTGACATGTAGGCAGTATATAATAATGTTATTTAAGAAGGGTATTCCAGAATATAACTTTTACTTTATATTAAAATTTGACATAAGGTTGGTGCAAACTATGGATTACTCGGTGATAGTTTTTGATACCGCTCCCACTGGACACACACTTCGGCTATTACAGTTTCCATCAACGTTAGAGAAAGGTCTTGCCAAAATGATGAGCTTAAAGAGTAAATTTGGTGGCTTGTTGGGTCAGGTATTTTTTCTTTGCTCATATAAATTGTTATTTTAACTTGTGACAGCAGTTTTCTATATAAAAGAAGAATGAAATCTGGTCAAATATAGACATGTAGGGAGGGTTCTGTAATTTTCGATTATTTAGGGTCAAAGTAATCAGATTTAGGAGAGCAGGTAAGGAATTATAAGAAAAATGGATATTGAGATGATGTAAAAGTGTCCAACTATCCCTAACTTCAATAAACTAATCATAATTTTTAAGGTCGCAATAATTACACTGAAAAGGCCCATCCAAACAGCCCCGTAGAGATGCAGAGTTGATAGCCAAGACACTTTAAATATAGAATTGTGTTTCTTATGATTACAAGAACAATAATATTAGAATCATAATGAAAATATATAAATAAATCGTTTAGGAGGTTGTTTGCAATAAAAGTAGAATTTGGGCGTCTTGCAAGCCACTGGACGTGTTCCCCTTCAGCTATTTGTTTATGATTATTTTTTTTGATTTACCTGTATGAGATCCAAAAAAAACACTCATTTTTGTTCCATTCTTTCAGCTTCAACCATCTTATTCTGCCTCTCCTTAATACCATTGATTGAATTCTGTGCTCTTATCATGTTACATTGTTCACCTAAGAATTTGGTTTATTGGATGCACTCAATAATCACTACTCATCCTGTTGTGTTTTTGGGAAATCTGATTATTTAAGGAAGTAACAAGTAATTTTATTTTATCGCTTGATTCTAACTTTTACTGCAACTCACATCAAACTATCAAGCTGAATATTTGTGATTATTACTGATTGTATGAGTTTACTTGTGTTTGTCATGTTAACTGCAGATGAGTCGTTTGTTTGGCGTTGGAGAGGAGTTGGGAGAGGATGCAATCCTTGGAAGGCTCGAGGGTATGAAAGATGTGATTGAACAAGTCAACAGGCAATTCAAAAATCCGGTAGCCGTTTGAGTCTTTCTCTGTATATTCAAAATTAAAATGGTTGACCTCTTTTTTTCTCTGATAGGACTTGACAACTTTTGTATGCGTATGCATCCCCGAATTCCTCTCGTTGTATGAGACAGAGAGATTGGTGCAAGAACTTACTAAATTTGAGATAGATACACATAATATTATCATCAATCAAGTGCTTTTTGATGAGGAAGGTACATATGAATACAGTTTTTAATATATATTCGAGTCATGCCTTTGTGAAAAAACTGATACTTTTGATCTTTATTACAAATTATCCATCTTCTGTAAATGCTAAAACAAATATAATGCTTGACACTTTTTTATGTTTGCCTAGAGGTGGTGATTTTGACCATATATATTGTAAGTTGGTCAATTTGGGTTATACTTTACTCTAATGGGTCATATGGGTAGAATTAATCATTAGGTAACAAGTCAAATGAGTCAAATGTTACCAAAGTGTTTACGAAACTTGTAACCTTCCAAATCATTTATTTGAAAAGTTAGATTATCACTGTAACTATAAAGCTTTTCAATCTTATTTAAAACATTAATTGTTTAATAAGAAAAGAAAAAAAATGTTACGGGTCGGTCCAATCCACACGTCTAGGACTAAAGGTGTGCATGTTTTGACCTGTTAGGACGTTACCTGCCTTTTTTTCTGCCATTTTGCCATCTTTATGTTTGTCTATAATAACCCTTTTTATAATTTTATTTTTAGGTGTTGAATCCAAGTTGCTCAAAGCTAGAATGAAAATGCAACAAAAATACCTAGATCAGTTCTACATGTTATATGACGACTTCAATATTACAAAGTTGCCATTGCTGCCAGAAGAGGTATGGTTTTTTTCTTCATAAAGATGCACTTGGTGAACATCAGGGGTTAAAAGCAAAAAAAAGAGGCTTTGCCTCATGATCCTTGTGTTTCAAAATTAATGCTACTCTTTTCTTTCTGGAAAGTAAGTTATATGTTTTCCAAGTTGAAAGCTTTACTGTAAACTAAATGACTAATCTACCCTTGGATAAATGATCATTGATCCCACAAGGGTATCATGCCATCATATATGTAATCTTTGTTGAAATCTTGAGTACTTGGATTATAACCAAATAAATGCTATTTTTTGTTTCTAATATGTCCCAAGGCAAGTGATTAGTCTAGCAAGTATGAAACTTTCTTTTAGCAAAATGTCCAATCTTCTACCCTTGAATATACTTATCGTTGAATGTGAGAATGTCACTACATCATACACTGAATACCTCAATTTATTGATCTGTATGCAAGTTTCAGAGTGCTTCTCTTCTATTTTTGGAATACCAAAGTGATGACATGCTTATACCAAATCGAAAACTTCCAAGACCAATCTACCCTTGAAAACAGTTATCTTGATCCCCAGATAAAATCTTGCATTAGTACCCTCACAATATCTTTATGTTTTTTTGGGGTCTCTCTTCGATAGCCCATGGTAAGTTATGTTTTGTTTGTTTGATTATAAAGCATGATCTTATCTGCCAGGTTTGCGGAGTGGAAGCTTTAAAAGCATTTTCAAAGCATTTTCAAAAACCATACGAACATACGATTGCTCGAGGGACCGTAGAAGAGCTAGAACTCAGAGTTTCAAGGCTACAAGGACAGCTTAGAGATGTGGTATCAGAACTAGAAAAGGCCAGAAAAGCCAAGCACGTACTCTAAACAACCCTTTCTTTTTTCTACTTTCTGTTAAATTTATTTTCCATATTCTTTGCTTAATTTTGTAGATTTGGATTACAATAATCGAAATTCTTTCTTTCTGATTATTATTATTTTTAATACTATAATTCTAGACAGTCTTCATGTAAACACATTGTTGCATCAAGTACAGTTCATGTTTGTATATACGTGTATCTAGTATACGTGTCTGTATAACATTATAATGTGCATAGGTACACTAATACATGTGTGTAGCTGTGTATCTATCCGTTGTGTAATATGAAATTTGTGTGTGAATGGATATCTAGGCGTACATATACGTGCATATATGTTAGGTCCAACTTTATTAGATACACGAAACAAGTGTTAATGTATAATACTTGGCGAAAAAGTCCAAGTATACAAAAAGTTGACCGTGTATCATCAATGCTGGCGTAAATTCCAGTCGGGTTGATCTAACTGGGTTGTGATGCCTGTGATCTCTTTTGATTTAACCGATCTTGTTGATTGTTAAACTCAGAACGTTGATCTTCGCTTCTTAACTAAATCTCATTTATTCTTTTTTATTTATAGTATTCTAATTAGGGTTCTCTTTTCATGATTAAGCAAGGATTGTGTGGTCTCCATGGGATGGCCATGTAGTTACGATGTCTGGATGATAATGATAAGAATGATATTTTTGTCATGTCACGTGTCCTGACCGTTTTATGGTCTCGCTTGGTGGGTCGGGTGATGTCCTAACCGTTTTTAGGGCCCCTGCTTTTTTGTTTAATTTTTTTTTACTGTGTATTTGTCTATTTAACTTTAAGTTGTATGTTAAATATGGTACAACTTATAATAATTACCTTGTACATTAAATTGGAAAAGAAATGAACAGTGTTATTATGTTGCAGCACATATTGATGTCGTTGGTTTTGTGATTGACTGTGGCTGCACTCGTCTCCTGCCTTTAACACGTGGTTGTTTTTGTGCCCTTACCGCTAGATCTCCTTCTCTTTCTTCGGTTTCCACTCAGCGAGTCTCTCTTAGCTGATGTTCTTTGTCACCCTTTAAGCAAGAAACATGTATCCATGGTTGATAGTGGTGGTAATGGTGGTGCTATTTGTATATTCCTTGTATTCTATACTTACACACTTTTTCTTTGGCTTTTTTGACGACTGTTGCGGTCTGTTTCTTAGCATTTTCTAGCTATTTTAGTCTATTTTCTTGAATCATTTAAAGAACTATAAACACACATGTATATATATCTAGTAGCATACTCAAACTCTTACCCTTACGAAGAGTGATATCACTAAGAACATACCAATCATCAGCTCTTATACAACTAGCCATTCGTTACATGGATCAACTTTTTGAAAACGAGATATAAAAGAGAAAACTCCCAAAATATCCCATTTTTGTCACCTTTTCTCAAAAAGTTCTTACAAAATATTCCTATGGACAATACGCTAACGTCTCTACCGACAGATGTGAATGCATGTATATCACTTGAAAACAGACTCGTGTCCTTTAAAGTCACCGTTGATTTTCTTAAGCAGACGATGCTTGTACGTCTATGATGTTGGGCCTTGCAATTAAAAGTTGGTTAAAAGAGTTCGGGCCTTTTACTTTTAATACCGATTGCGGCCTTATGTTGTGGATGACATAAATTTGTATTTAACTGATTATAGAATAACTAGATCTTTTACCCGTCGCGCGTTGCCACGACATCGTACGCGGTGTGATAAAGTATAAACTACAGTCGATCCAAGTCGTTTTCGAACTAAATTCACATTAATATGTAAATTGACTCGATTTTATACCATGGAATGAAAACGTATTATATTTGACTCGACTCTTTTCCAAACAAAATTATGTCGAAATATAAACTTACAATCATTCCTGTTTTTTTCGAACTATATTTACGTCTAGACATTGAGTAAATAAAAACATATTAAATTTGACCTGCTCGGAATGCTTTCATACAAAACTTACATTGAAACGTAAAAAATCTTAAAACATATATAAAGTTAATCATGACAACATTTTATATTTAAACACAAAAAATAAGAAATAATGAAAAAAGGGGCAAAAACATTGTAGCTCCTTTTAGTATTCTACGAGAGAATAAACATTGAACCAACAAGCAAGTTATATTTCAAAGTTCAAATAATTATATATTAGATTAGTATATCGTGTATTACACGAGTTGTATAAATAAAATATTAAATAATTATTAATAAAATAACTAATTATAAAACGATTTTTTTAAATATGATTGACATTACGTACGAGTTATAAAAAACGATATCATATTCTAAACTATTTTTAATTTTTTTAAATTAGTTTTTAAACAAACCATTTCAAAAGAACTCGTTTTTAAAACAATGTCATGTTTAATAATTTATTTATTATAACTTTAAAACTTAATTACTTATATTTCATAAAAATTTTATTTTTAAAGACACATGTTTTAAAATATATTGTGTTGTAAAATGTTTAATTTTTATAAAAAAGTCTTATTTTATAAAGAAATTATTTCTTTACGAATTGCATTTGTAGAATGATCTATTTTAAAAAAAAATATATATGTAATATGAAAAGAATTAAATAATATCATTTGTAGTTAATGTGATATTTATTAGGAGAAAGAAACGAAAAAATAGAACTTAATAGTTATAAAATATGACAAATGACATACAAAAATCTTTTTTAATAGTATTGATAGATATAGATAAAATAAAAAGATAAAGAAATTTCATGACCCGTGTTATATAATTACCGGAGATTTCGGAGATTCACAAATCACAAAAGAGCAACAATTTATGAAAGTTGGCCTTCATTTTAGTGAACTGGGCTTTAACTTGGTTAAAAGAGTCTGGGACTTCTATTCTTACTACAAATGCATTTTAATTGAAAAGAGGATTATTAGACTTATTATATAAAAAAAGTGTAGCTTAAAATTCAACTTAAAATTCAACTTTTACAACATGGATCATAATTATTTTGGGTCTTAGGGTCGACGATCGAAAACCTTAGATGCCTGACAAAGAAAGGTAATATATATTACATTAAAAAATAATAATTACAAGATCGATTGACTTTTCATGTCATATAATCTATTTATTCTTACCATTGTAAATTATAACTACTCATATGCTAAGATACAATGGTTCTTGTACATGTTAGGGGCTGTTTGATTATGTTGATCTAGTATGAGTTGACTGAGTAAAAAGCTGACCCAGTCAGAAGTTTTTATTGAGTTTACATCTGACTCAAACTTGGTTGTTTGATTATGTATCCGACTGACTCTGCTGACTGAAACTTGGTTGTTTAAATCAATACACCGAATCATAAGATCATATCACCAACGAACAGATCATATCAGCAACGAACAGATCATATCAACCACTAGCATGCCTAATCATAAGATCATATCACCAACGAACAGATCATATCAACCACTAACATGCCTAATCGTGTAGTATAATCAAACGTAACAACATAGATGGTGGTTCAATAATGAAGTAGTAGCACCTGTACCCCGGTTCGTCAATCGCAGCGGTTGGAACACGACGGAGGAACAAAGCCGACAAAGGGAAGGCAGCGGATGGAGGAAATCGGCGGGGGGAAGGCGGCGGATTGGGGAGCGACCGAGGGAGGAAATTGACGGAGGGGAGGGTGGCGGATTGGGGCGCGACCGAGGGAGGAAACCGACGGATTCGGGAGGAAACCAGCGGGTGGAGGGCGGGAATGGGCGCGACTGAGGGAGGAAGCCGAGGGGGGAGGGCGGCAGATGGGCGAGACGAAGGGAGGAAGCCGGGGGGGGGGGGGGGGGGGGGGCGGCGAATGGGAAGGGGGGATAGGAGATGGCTGATGGAGGAATGGAAAGTGTGGAGAAGAGGGGGAAGGGTTTGGTCAGCTATGTCAAAAAGGAGGACTCGGTCAGAGAGTCTTTTCGGGTCAGCCGACTCGATCAGCCACAACAAATGCACTGACTGGCTGGCTGGGTCAGCCAGTCAGTGATCAGACACGTGGTCAGACGCATCAAACAGGACGTTAGTCATTTTACACAAAACTAGGATAACTAGACAAATTTAAAACTTTCAAAAAAGTATCATATTCTTAATGTAGAAACATAAATGCAATCTTATAAATGTGAAAAATATAGCAGATTAGTCAGAATCCAATTCAACTTGAAATTAGCATCCCTAAATAAAACAATTGGTTTTTACCATTTTAAATATATTTTAATTACTCACATCAATCAAAACAAGATTAGAATTTAATATTTATTTTTTTCATTCACACCCTTTGAAACATTATATTCAGTTTTAAAATAATTAGTATTTTTATCATTACATTTTTTCTCTTCTCTATTATTACCACTTTCAATAAATATTAAAAAAATTATAGAGATAAACAATATTTTATAAAATTTAAAGATGAACAATAACATGTTCTTTATACTCAACTTATAAATCACAAACACTAATACCCATTTTCTGTAATATAAAAAAATGCACCCACAAAATTATAAAAAACGAAGTGTGAATGCTTTTATAAGTTTTTAACCATTTTACAATCTAAAAATCCTAAAACACATTATGTAATTTATTAAAATCCCACAAAGTAAAATCATAATATCTGATTTTGTAACCTTTTTCGGCATCCCTCAACTTACCGTTGGGTCTAGATTTAATCGATTGTGTAAATCATAATGACAAAATCTTTCATATATGGTAAGTTATTATTATTTTCGTATGTACTATAAATCTTTTTACAAAAAAAAGTCGAGAAAATACGCAACTATCCCCTTTTATATTCTCGTAAAAACTGATATCGGTATCACCATCATCATCGCCACAACTTCAAAAGGACCAAAATCCATTTTCCCTCTTCATTTCAACACATACATACACTCTGTATACATACACACTGAAACACCTTGTATGCCATTGTTGGTGCTTTTGTTAGGTGAAATGGAGCCCTAATGCACGTTCCTCTTCGTCAATCACATACACAGAAACACACAATTGCAGTTCATTTGTGTTATGGATAAGATAGTAAAACGAAGGTGATCGCGTTTCGTTCTTCATTTTGATCTGATTTTTTGTTTTCGTTTATCGATTTTGACTTTTGTGTTCTTCTCGTGGCAGCGGAGACGGTCACATTAGGTTTTCTGGCGTCAATTTTGTTTGATCGGAGGTCTTAAAACTTCATGTGAAGAAGTAGTATTGCAGCTCATTAACCTCCACTCTGAGATGCACTGTATATCTACATATACAGTCGGTGTTTGCGTTCCTTTTCGTCAATTTCACACACACAAAGACAATTTCAGTTCAGTTCTCTTATTGTAAAAGGAATGTGTTTGCGGTGATAGCGTCTCTCTTCCTTTTGATTTGATTATTGTTTTTGTTTGATAACATGTTACATTTACTTTTTCTTTGTGGCAGCGGAGGCGGCGGGGGTTAGGTTTTCTCAGCGTCAATGTTGATCGACATGAGGATGCACATAGAGAAAATCATTGACATTCATATCGATTTCACACACATGCAACTGCAATTTAGTTCTCTGATTGTAACACGAATGTGTTTATGGTGATGGCGTCTCGCTTCCTTTTGATTTGATCATGTTTTTGTTTGATTATTGTTACATTTACTTTCTTCCAGTGCCAGCGGAGGTGGCCGCGTTAGCTCTTCTGAAGATCAATGGTGATTGATATGAGGAATAACAATTGCTATTCAGTTCTCTAGCTTAGTGATGGAGTGAAATATATTGGGCTTATGAGGGTTATTGGGGCTAATGCAAAGGGAGGAATGTCAAGTATTATTTGGGCCAAACACATACATTAAGAACACCACAGTCGGTGTTTGTGTTGCGGGAAAGAAGGTGAAATGCACCCTGACGTTCTGTTCCTTTTCACCAATTTCAGACACACACACAATTGCAATTCAGTTCTCTGATGGACGAGATTATAAAACACGGTGATTGCGTTTCTCTCTTCCTTTTTATTTGCCTTTTGTTTTCGTTTGATTATCAAACAAATATACCATCTTTTCAAAATTAAAAAGGTCATTACTTGAAAATAAATAAATAAATATATATATACACACACACGTGTATATTGGGCAATTTAATGATACTATATTATTACATTTATATTTATAAATTGGGCTACTTTGATAGATTTATTCTTAAAAAAGTATGGAATAAATGTTTTTTATTATTGTTTTAATTTGTTAATCGACTAATCCTCACACACCATAAACCCAGTTAACAATACTAAAAGTATAGAACACGTGTTTTATTTATAGTAGTTTCACAAAGTCCAATTAATTAAAGTATATTTTCAAAATATTTCAGATTTGTTTCATTATTAACGTATCTTTATACAAAAGGAAGGTGGAGAAAATACGTAACTATCCAATTTTATGTCATGTTTCCGTTACCGAAGGCGTATTTTTATTCCGCACATACCATGATCTCAAAGATGCCATTGCCGCTTTATATCTGGTACGCTTGTCAATTTATATATCTTATACACACACACAAACACACACACAAACACACACACAAACATACACACACACATATTGAAGGGATAGCACTACATGCACATGGGAAATCTGCATGCATGTGGAATCACGCATGCACATGGGAGTATCCGGAAGTAACCATTGCTGATTTTGAATAAAACTTGAAGGAGTCAAGCATGTGTTTATTTGTTTGCCTACTTTATTGTTTTCAGTTTCATTTTTATAGGAGTTTGTTAGTCGTTTACGTTGCATGTTTATTGTTCTATTTAAGAAACATCTGAGTTCATATCAGTTTGATTTTCTTTCATTCAGGTATCAGAGCTCTGTTCACGATCAAATTTGAGAGAGGAAAGATGAGTGAGGAGAATTGAAGGTGCCCCAATTTGATGGTCACTATGAGCATTGGAGTGAGATGATGGAGATTCTACTAAGAGCGAAGAAACTTTGGGGCTTGATTGATCCCGACATAGAGGAACCGGTGGTCGAAATCGCTGTTAATGAATCTCAAAGAAAGAAACTGGAGGAATTACGTCTAAAGGATTTGCAAGTCAAGCACTACCTCTATCAAGCTATTGATAGGGTTACTTTCGAGCAAATCCTTGATCGACATAGTGCAAAGTCTGTTTGGAACTGCTTGAAGCAGTGGTTCAAAGGCAACGAGAGAGTAAAGAAGTCCATGCTTCAAAAGCTTCGAAGAGATTTTGAGGTCTTGGAGATGAAGAGTGGAGAAACCATCACTGAATACTTTGCAAGAGTTCTTACTGTTGCAAATCAAATGAGGAGCAACGGTGAACTCATGCCAGATGTGAAAATCGTTGAGAAAATACTGAGAACTCTCAGCGAGAAGTATTTGTTTGTGGTGGTCTCAATCGAGGAATCAAAGGAGATTGAGAAGATGACTATCGATGAACTACAAAGTACCTTGCTAGTTCACGAACAGAAATTCAAGAAACCAGAGAAGGAAGGAACATGCATTGAAGGTGAACTATGAAGAATCCTAAAACTCTAGAGGACGTGGTCGAGGCCGGTCTAGTACCAGAGGAAGAGGATGAGGTAGAGGTCGGCTATCATTCAACAAAGAAACTGTTGAGTGTTATAAATGTCATAAGCTTGGACATTTTCAATTTCAATGCCCAACATGGAAGGAAAACGATTACGTTGAATTTGATGATAGTGAAGAAATGGTTCTCATGGCCACCTTTGATGATGAGGAGGAAAAGATGTTGATGATGCAAACAGATGATAGCAAACGGAGTTCGTTATGGTTTCTAGATTCGGGGTGCTCGAATCATATGTGCGGCATGAAAGAAAAGTTCACGAGTCTGGATCAGAGTTTCACCCACTCAGTTAAATTGGGAAACAACACTCGTTTGAATGTAAGTGGTAAAGGCCATGTGAAACTAATATTTATTGATGCTACCTATGTTGTACAGGATGTGTACTATGTGGCAGAGCTAAAAATAACCTTTTGAGTATTGGACAACTACAACAAAGGGGCTTGTCATTTCTGATTAAATCGGATACGTGTAAGATCTTTCATCCGGAGAAAGGCTTGATCATTCAAAGTTACATGAGCAATAATCGCATGTTTCCTTTGATTGAACATTCCAAAGAAACTGAAGAAAGAAATGGAGAAGATTGCATGTATTCCAATATCGAAGAAGTTCCCAGATTATGGCATGAAAGATATGGACACTTGAGTAAAACTGGCATGGAAAGGCTGCAACAACAGGAGATGGTGCATGGCATGCCAAAGTTCAAAGTTGATGAAGATGTATGCAGAGAGTGTTGCATAGGGAAACAACATCGAAATGCAATACCTAAAAATAGTTTATGGAGAGCTAAAGACAAACTAGAGTTAATTCACTCTGACATATGTGTGATAAAATATGATTCAAGGCTTGCCTACGTGGATGCTCAGGAGTTGCATGTGCATGGCCTATGCATGGTAAAGCTGCTGCAGTTTGAATAAACTAGCACGTGTTGCTTGTGTCCTTTGTTTATGCTTTAGTTGTTGAATAAAATAGGTCCATCAGTTGTATCTATTATCCGTTAGGTTGTTGAGATTTTTGAGTTGTTCTTTCCTATTTAAAGTACTCTGCAATGCAGCTTTATGTATCTCTTTCGTATCAATCAAAAGCTTACAGATTGCTTGTATTTTGGTGGGCCTAAGTGATGAGTCAAAAGCTTACAGATTGCTTAATCCAATGGTAATGAAGATTGTTACAAGCAAAGATGTCATTTTCGAAGAAAACAAGATGTGGGAGTGGAATAACTCAAATAAGCAAAATGATTCAAAGTTAACTTGGGGAGAAGAAAGTGACTCAAACAATGGTGATGGCGATGATAACACACATGATGCTGATGTTCGAGATGAAGAAGGCATTGATGAAGAACCAGTAGTGTCAGAAACTGATGTGGCTGGGAATAGTATTGCAGCAGTAAAGGAGAGCCGCCAAAGAAAGCCTCCTAGCTACCTGAAAGACTATGTCACAGGGACCAACAACATTATTGAAGATGAAGTGAATGTTGTGGAAGATTTTCTTCAAGATCCAGTGTCTTTCGAAGAAGCCATCAAAAGCATCAAATGGAAGGAAGCTATGGATGTCGAGATTGAAGCCATTGAAAGAAACCAAACGTGGGACCTTGTTGAGCTGCCACAAAACACCAAGTGTATCGGAGTAAAATGGATTTACAAGACGAAGTTTAATGAACGAGGCAATGTCGAAAAGTACAAAGCTCGGTTGGTAGCTAAGGGATACGGTCAAGAGCTGGGAATAGATTATATGGAAGTGTATGCACCGGTAGCAAGGATGGATACAATCAGGCTGATGATTGCTATTGCAGCTCAGAGAGGGTAGACGATATATCAAATGGACGTAAAGTCTGCTTTCTTCCATGGAACTTTGCATGAGGATGTTTACGTGCAACAACCTCAAGGATACGTGATCAAGGGAAACGAGCAGAAGGTTTACAAGCTTCGGAAGGCTCTGTATGGTTTAAAACAAGCACCTAGAGCTTGGTTTAGCCGTATAGAATCTTATTTCCTAAGAGAAGGGTTCAGTAGAAGCAACAGTGAGCATACACTCTTTATCAAGAAGAATTCAGCAGGTAACATATTATTTATCAACATATACGTTGATGACCTAATTTATGCAGGTGACAATGATGAGATGATGCAAGAGTTTAAACAATCAATGAAGAGGGAGTTTGAAATGTCAGATCTTGGTAAGATGAGGTTCTATTTGGGCATAGAAGTGTTTCAGACCACTAAGGGAATTCATATTTCTCAACAAAAGTATGCTGCTGAAACATCAAGAAGATTTAACATGGAAGATTGCAATCCAGTGGTGAATCCAATCGTTCCCGGAAGTAAATTGGTAGCAAGTGAAGGTGCTAGAACTGATGCAACGCGTTTCAAACAAATAATCGGGAGCCTTATGTACATCACTATTACTAGGCCAGATCTACAATTTGTTGTGAACCTGGTAAGTAGATTCAGTGCAGATCCCACTGAAACACACTATGCAGCAGCCAAGAGGGTCCTAAGGTACTTACAAGGAACACTAGATTACGGGTTGTGGTACGACGTTGGAGGAAATGAGTCGTTTGAAGTCTATACAGATAGTGATTTTGCTGGTGATGTTGACAGTAGGAAGAGCACATCAGGTTATGTGTTTCTATGGAACAAAACAGCAGTTGCATGGTCCTCAAAGAAGCAAGAGATAGTAGCATTATCATCGACCGAGGCAGAGTATGTAGCAGCTGCAACATGTGCATGTCAGGCCATATGGGTCAAGGGAATGCTCGAAGAACTTGGGTTGAAGTTTACTGAAGCCATGGTAATTAAGTGTGATAATACATCTACCATCAAGTTGTCTAAGAACCCGGTGTTTCATGGTAGGTGCAAGCACATTGGCGTAAGGTTTCATTTTCTTCGTGATCTTGTTAAAGACGGTGTTATATCTCTAGAACATTGTGGTTCAAGTAAGCAAGTGGCTGATATCTTTACAAAACCATTGAGCCGGGAAGCATTCATAAATCTAAGAAAGAAGTTGGGAGTATGCAGCATCAAAGACAAACTTGAAGAGTTCCCTCAGTCAAGTTTGAGGGAGGGTATGAAGGGATAGCACTACATGCACATGGGAAATCTGCATGCATGTGGAATCACGCATGCACATGGGAGTATCCGGAAGTAACCGTTGCTGATTTTGAATAAAGCTTGAAGGAGTCAAGCACGTGTTTATTTTTTTGCCTACTTTATTGTTTTCAGTTTCACTTTTATAGGAGTTTGTTAGTCGTTTACGTTGCATGTTTATTGTTCTATTTAAGAAACATTTGAGTTCATATCAGTTTGATTTTCTTTCACATATATCTCTACACGCATAATGAGTGGAAGGGAGGGGAGTAACGGTGCCGGAAAGAAGAACACCAGGAGTCGGTGTTTGTATTGCGGGAAAGAAGGTGAAATGCGCCCCGACGTTCTGTTCCTCTTCACCAATTGCAGTTCATTTCTCGGATGGACGAGATTGTAAAACATGGTTATTGCGTTTCTCTCTTCCTTTTGATTTGCCTTTTGTTTTCGTTTGGTTGTTGTTACATTACTTTCTTCTTCTGGCAGCGGCAGCGGTGCTGTTAGCTTTTCTTGGCATCAATGTTGATCGATATGAGGAATGCACGTATAAGAACAATTGCTTTCCAGTTCTCTCTGATGTATGAGAATGTAAAACGAATGTGTATACGGTGATCCCGTTTCTCTCTTCCTTTTGATTTAATTCTTGTTTTCGTTTGATTATTGTTACATTTATTTTCTTCCTGTGGCAGCGCAGTGGTGTTGTTAGGTTTTCTCGGTGTCAATACTGATCCCTATATGCGGAGCAGAAGCCATCGATGTTGCAGAATTGAAGAGTTAGTGTCCAAGCTCAGCAACCCCCACTCTTACATTTATATCAGAACGCAAAGAACAACAGGAAGCACTATTGTCTGCAAGAACCTACAAGGTGTTATAGGTATGAGACGGTCATGATTCTCGATAAGAATCACCAAGCGGTTCTTCTATTACAGGTGTAAGTTACCTTCTCGATGATTGTTGTGATTAATTTAAGTGATTACTATAAATTACTAGGTTAAGAGAAGAGCTCTAATATGTGCTCGTGTAGAAGAAGGGGCAGGGCAAGATGTGGCATTGGACAATGTTAACGGTGGGATGTGGTGTATATTAGTTTTTGGGCATGTGCTATGAATATGAATATGTGATATTAGTAACAGGAGTTAGATAATCACTTATAGTAAAACTAAGTTTTTGATATTTTTTAAAATTATAACTGATTTCAACCCGATACGGTCTAATGACAGTTTTGCAATAGAAAATTAAGAGATTTTTATTATTAGAAGTCAAAAATCATAAGGGCGACGGAATCCACGCTTCAGGTATGTTTCAATGTTCATTTCATCATTCGAAGTATGCCATATATAACCTTTTCAATATGCAAAAAGTTCTATACATGTTGAAGTCATTATCAGCAGGCTGTTTTTGCATCATGTTTGCTTCACTTCATTATTTGCTTAATACCATATAAAACCTTTTCAGCATGCTCAAAGTTGTATTCATTTTGAAATAATTATTGATAGGCTGATTTTGCTAGTGGTTGCATCACTTAGCAAGGGTCAAACAAAGAGGAATGTCCCTTTTCACTTCGTTGGATTTTGTTACGTGTCGCATTATTGAACTGACCTCTCCCTGTATAATCAGCAGGTCGATTTGGAAGACCCAGAAAGGTATCGTATTTTCATGACTTTTTAGGCATGGTGCAAACTTATCGTTTGGAGACAATCCATTTCCAGTCCCCCGCCCCCCTCCCCGAGGAAGAATTGCATCTCTTTTTCTTCTAGGCAAGTGATTTTTTTTCATTTTATATAGAAATTTGAGATTGAGGCACCTTCAGTGCACCAGGACCACCCATTTCTAATAAAAGGTTTCAGAACCACAAGAAGTAGGATCTGAGATTGGATTAAATAGTGCAGCCCCTTTAGGTTTACAATTTTTTAAAGTAAATAATATCGATCTTTCCCCTTACGCACTACAGGTACATTTGGAAAAACCCAACAAGGTACCATCTTGAAATGACTCTAACTGTGGTGCTCCTCTTTTTCTTTCTCACAAATGAATTTTATGTTTTATGTTGTATAGGACCGACATTGAGGCAGCTTCACTGGACCAGGCGCATCATTTCCGATAATGGATCCAGAAAGGCTGCAAGAAGTAGTTGCACATCTCATGAGATGAATATGGAGGTAGTGGTTCAGCGCTATGTCATGCCTGCAGAAGACTCTCCCACACCGTGCACACCTCGGTTACTTGAAAGTGCAGGTTTTTTGAAGTGTTTGGTAAACCTTTGGCCCTTTTTCTGGCATGCAATTGATGCAAATGATAATGTTAATCAGTTGATTAAGTTTTATGATAGTAATGATTAAATCGAGTTTCTGGACTTGTGATATTATTATGTTCTCTATGAGGATAAAACTACTAGTACGTGAATTAGATCTTAGTCTTCCACTTTTATTGGTAATGATCCTTTCTCTTTTCTGCTTTTCTTTTAAGTTTTAGCTCTTCCTTTCAGTACAAAATCAAGTGCCTCTAAATATGTGGATTTTTAGTCCCAAGTTTCTGATTATGTCCATACTTTTGCTATTTCAGGGGCATAGGTGATCTTTTGGTTGATTGCAATCTCTCTGGATATCCGCTTGAAGAGGCTGAATCATATGCTGCCCTAAGTATGTGTTTTTGTTTCTGTGTTTTTGAAATTCTTGTTTTCATCTTAGCATGTATTATCCGAGCTGTCTTCTTAGGCATACTTACTAGTTTAGGGTATATAAACGTTGTATATCCAGAACATTGTTACGGTATAACTACTCATTAGCAAGTTTTAGTAGCGTATGTTTGATTATTTGACAAAACGTACTTAAGAGATACTATGTGGATATTAATATATTTTTTTCCCTTTTAGGTGGCTTTGCAAATCCTGAAGTATTACAATATTCAAGAACATAATCTGTCTGGTACGTGCTTACTGACCTTTTATAAATGTTATCTTTCTCTCAGTGGCTAAAAGGTATTCAGGGATAATCATAAAGCACGTGTACAAATATCATTTTCTACATACCTGAAACTATGACATGCTAACTAGTCTCACTTTATCATTTTTCTTATAGCCTTTAACCAGTAAAAGCATCGATGGAGAGTGTTAAACATATAACCTTTGTGTTTAACTCTGCTTCCTGATAAATGAACTTCCTTTCTTTTGTTCTTCCATTGGTATTATCGGCCTTAGTTACATAGTAAGATGTTATTCATCATTAATCATAATGCAAGTACTACCACATGGATAAATGAACCACTTAGGGATAAATCTCATCTATGTTTTGCATCTAGAAGGCGATCACAATTGCATGAAGTGTGTGTTGGGGGGAGGGGGTACTTTGTGAAATCCTTTTGCTAGGAATACCTAAACTTCCAGTATTAAAATAACACCAAACATAAGTCACCCCATACCTAGTGCGGTGAACTCCACCCATACCACTGGTTTAAACCCTCTTTTTAATCACAATTTTGCCCTCTTGAAGCCGGGTTGGACCGGACCTAGAACTCAGTCAAAATCGGTTTGGAATTCTTTGACCATAACCTGACCCGGGTTGAACCCGACCCGATTATAATTTGAACTCTGTTTGTTTGTGCCCTCTAGCTTAGTGATTGAGTGAAACATATTAGGTTATGAGGGTTATTGGGGGCTAATGCGAAGGGAGGCAGGTCAAGTATTATTTGGGCCAACACATACATTAAGAACACCACAGTCGGTGTTTGTGCTGCGGGAAAGAAGGTAAAATGCGCCTCGACGTTCTGTTCCTTTTCACCAATTTCAGACACGCACACACAATTGCAGTATAGTTCTCTAATGGACGAGATTGTAAAACATGGTGATTGTGTTTCTCTCTTCCTTTTGATTTGCCTTTTGTTTTCGTTCGATTATCGTTACATTTACTTTCTTATCGTGGCAGCGGTAGCGGCGGCGTTAGCTTTTCTCGACATTAATGTTGATCGGTCTGACGATTGCACGTAGAAGAACAATTGTTGTCCAGTTCTCTGATGGATGAGATGTGTATACGGTGATCCTGTTTCTCTCTTCCTTTTGATTTCATTTTTGCTTTCGTTTGATTATTGTTACATTTATTTTCTTCCGTGGCATCACAGCGGTGTGGTTAGGTTTTCTCGGTGTCAATACTGATCCTTATACGCGGAGAAGAAGCCATCGATGTTGCAGAACTGAAGAGTTAGTGTCAAAGCTCAACAACCTCCACTCTGACATTTATATCAGAACGTAAAGAAAAACAGGAAGCACTATTGCTAGTTTTGCTAGTGGTTGCATCACTTAGCAAGCGCCAAACAAAGAGGACTGTCCCTTTTCACTTCATTGGATTTTGTTACGTATTCATGTTGTTGAACTTTACCGGTTTGAAACTTTAAGCTTACATTGATCTCTCCTATATTGAACTGACCTCTCCTTGTATAATCTGCAGGTAGATTTGGAAGACCCAAAAAGGTATCGTCTTGTCATGACTTTTTAGGCATGGTGCAAATAGAGATGGTCAAAAAAACCGGTTCGGCCAAAAAAACCGGAACCGGTTTGAGGCCCAAACCGGTTTGGCCCAAACCGGTTTTAAACCGGCCCCGAACCGCCGGTTCTTAAGCGGTTTCTCCTTTCTAATGTTCAAACCGGTTTCAAACCGATTCCAAACCGGTTTCCAAAACGGTCCTTCAAACCGGTTTTCAACCCGGTTTTCAACCCGGTTTTCAAACCGGTTACCGTTACCCAATGGCTATATAGCCGTTTGTACCCATTTTTGACCGTTTTTTTATGTTTATTTACCGTTACACTAGGTTAGTATATATATGTATTTGATGTTTTGGTTGAATCACAATAACTTATAACACTCTACTCTCAAAAATCTCAAAAACGCTCTAAAAAATGCTCTCCACAAATACTTCCGTTTTAAACGCTCTCACAAAAATCTCTGAAATGGCTTCAACAGGTGCTCAATCATCCGTTGGTTGTGAAGCGTCTTCAAGCAACGTGGTGATAGCAATCATTCCTACGAATAGGAACCCCGAAGTATGGTGCAATTACGATTTATGTCAAATGGCTAGCGATCCAAACAAGGCTCGGTGCAAGTTTTGTTATAAGTTTTTCAAAAAAGATGCAAACATAATGTTGAAAAACCATATTACAAATAAATAATATAAATTGTTTTATATATGTTATATAATGTTATAAATTGTTTAAATTATATAAATTTTTTAAATTATATAAATTATATAAAATGTTTTGTTATAAATTGTTTAAATTATATAAATGATATAAATATTTATGTTTTAATTAAAAGTTTAAAATTTTGTTTGAATATAACAAAAACCAAATTAAAAAAAAAACCGGTTTGGGCCGAACCGGTTTGGGCCCGAACCGGTTTCAAACCGACCCAAACCGGTTCCAAACCGACCCAAACCGTTTGTACACCTCTTGCAAACTTATCCTTTTGGAGGCAATCCATTTCCAGTCCCTCGCGCCCCTTCCTGAGGCAGAATAGCATCTCTTTTTCCTTCTAGGCAAGTGATTCTCTCTTTTTTGTTTTGTTTTAAATAGAAATTTGAGACTGATGCACCTTCAGTGCACCAGGAGCAACCATTTCTAATAAAAGGGTCTGGAACCACATGAAGTAGGATGTTAGATTGGATTAAATAGTGCAGCCCCTTTAAGTTTACATTATTCTTAAGTAAATAATATTGTTCTTCCCCCTTACGCACTTTAGGTACATTTGGGAAAACCCAAGAAGGTACCATCTTGAAATGACTCTAACAGTGGTTCACCTCTTTTTCTTCCTCTCAAATGAATTTTATGTATTTCATTATCAAAGAAGTGAGTAATTGGTGACATTGCCCCTTTCGAATCGGGCTGTTTTATCTTAGTTCTAATAAAGTTTCCTGCTTGAATTTTAGCTTTTATCATTTGGTTCCAATGCTGGGAAATCAAAGATGGTTCATACCTAGAATAGTTCTGAGTCTAGCGGTTCAAAGCTAAACCAAATTACTGCTCAATTAGCTGTCATTGCTGCAAAGTTAGAGTCCATTGATTCAATGAAAGAAGACATTGCAGCCTTGAAAGGAGATTGATCTAAGGGCAACAAGTTTGATGAGGGGGAGAGTTCGTTGAATAGAAGAACCGGACACAAACCCCATAACAAAATTGATTTTCGTAGTTTTAATGGAGGGGATCCTCGTTGGTGGATATTAAAGGCGGAAACGTATTTTTGGTATTATCAGATACCCAACGAAAAGAAGGTAGAAATAGCCTCCATGCACCTAGAGGGAAACGCCTTAGACATTTATTTCTGGCTTTCAAACGATCACTCCTTGACTTTCTAGGAAGAGTTAGTGCAAGCTTTTATCACGAACTTTGGTCCAGCCGGGTTTTAAAATCCAGATGAATACTTATGCAACATCAAACAAACTGCATCAATACAGGAATATCGTCAAGAATTTGCCAAGCGGTCTTAGCGGGTTTCGAACTGGCCTGACCACTGTTTGTTAGGGGTTTTCCTTGACAGATTGAAGGAAGAATTAAAAGTTGATGTGAGGATACACAAACCAAGAATTGTTTACAATGCTATGAGTCTTGCCTTGGAATTTGAGTCCAAAGCCCACCAACACTAACCTTTAAAAAGTTCTAACTGGGCACCAAGCTCTAAACCACCACCACCAATTGATTCCAAAACTGCTACCCCTTACATCCGTCAATCCTCTAACCAACCCAAAACTCCATTCAGAATTTCGGACATCGAAAAACAAAACTGTTATTTAAAGGGTGAGTGCTTTAGATGCGGGGAGAAATATGGTTTGGGGTATAGATGTAAAGTGGGCACGCTGAAAATCTTAGAAGCCGAAAAGGACTTAGTAGAGTAATAGGGAGCTGAAGTTTCTAATAATAATGAGCCACAAGAAGAGACGGCAGAGATCAGCCTACATGCTATTCTCGGGAAATTGCATCCTACAACGATGAAAGTCCATGGTATGTTAAGTTCTACCGAGGTTTGATTTTAATTGATGGGAGTTCCACCCATAATTTTGTCTCAAATTGTTTGGTGAAAGACCTTAAACTCGAAACCCAACCAATACCACTTTTTGGGGTTCAAATCGGTAATGGAGTTGAAATTCCTAATAATAATGAGCCACAAGAACACGACAGAGATCAGCCTATATGCTATTCTCGGGAAATCGCATCCTACAACGATGAAAGTCCATGTTATGTTAAATTTTATCGAGGTTTTGATTTTAATTTATGGGAGTTCCACATATAATTTTATCTTAAATTGTTTGGTGAAAGAGCTTAAAATCGAAACCCAACCGATACCACCTTTCGGGGTTCAAATTGGTAATGGAGTCGTATTTCGATGTGGCCAAATTTGCAAAAATCTTTCGGTACACGTTAATGATTTGAAGATTACTCAAGAGTTGGAGGGGCTGATTTAATTTTGGGTATTCAATGGCTAGCTACCTTAAATACGGTTCAAGCAAATTGGAAAGAATTATTTATGATTTTTACATCGAAGGGAAGCGAGACAAGCTGCAAGGCTATTGAACCAATAAGCAACCAAAAAATTCCAACTTCACTACAACCTATTATCGACAAATACTCCACTGTTTTTGAAGAACCCAAAACCCTACCGCCTGTTAGAACCCAAACCCACTCAACCCCCCTAGTTCCTAACACATTACCACCTAATATCCAACCTTATCAATCCCCCCATTCACAAAAAACCGAATTAGAGAAACAAATGGACCAGCTGTTGACGGTCGGGTTTATTCAATCAAGCACTAGTCCATTTTCGAGTCCAGTGTTACTAGTGAATTGAAGAAGAAAGATAAAGAGAACGTGTGTCGATTATCGAGCCCTTAACAAGATAATAGTTGCCGACAAGTACCCCATTCCAAATATCGGTGACTTACTTGATGAATTGTATGGTGCAACGGTATTCTCGAAGCTTGATTTACGATCCGAGTATTACCAAATCAGAGTTACTACTCAAGATGTTGCAAAAACAACTCTTCATACTCATTCGGGGCACTATGAGTTTAAGGTCATCCCATTCGGGTTGATGAATGCGCCTTCCACCTTTCAAGCTATGATGAATGATTTATTTCGGCGCTTTTTACGACGTTTCATACTTGCATTTTTTTGATGATATTTTGATTTACAGCCATACCATGGAGCAATACCAATCTCATTTGGAACAGGCCTTAAAGTTATTATATGACAATTATTTTTTGACTAAGATGTTGAAGTGTTGTTTCGGGTAGCCACAAGTGGTTCTTGGGCATGTGGTTAACTCGAAAGGTGTTAAAGTTGAAGAAGAAAAGATTTTAGCAGTACAATCTTGGTCGATACCTACAACAGTCAAGGAAGTAAAAGAGTTTCTCGGTCTAATGGGATACTATAGACGTTTCGTTCGGAACTATGGTTTGATAGCACGACCACTCATAGCCTTGACTAAGAAGATGGATTCGTGTGGTCAGATGAAGCCTTTAATGCCTTAAATAAATTGAAAAAAACATTGTTGTCCACACATGTTTTAAGGTTACCAGACTTCTCACAGTCGTTTGTGGTCGAATGTGATGCTTCTTTTGATGGGGTAAAGGCCATATTGTCTCAAGCAGATAACCCCGTCACCTATTTTTGCAAGGGATTTTCCCCTTCTAATCTATAAATCAGCTTATAACCGAGAGCTGTTGGCTTTAGTATTGGCAGTACAAAAGTGGAGTCATTACCTGCTTGATCAACATTTTCTCATTCATACCAATATTACACCTTGAAGTTCTTACTTGAGTAACGGATTACAACTACCGAGCAGCAACTTCTACTATTAAAACTTATGTAATATGACTTCTCTATTATTCACAAGGCTGGAAAAGAGAATAAAGGAGCAGATGCCTTATCTCACAGACCCTATTTAGGTGAGTTATTGACACTAATGGTACCCTATTGTGTAGATGTGGCTGACATCAAACTGGGACTCCAACATGACCTGGTCAACAAATTACAAGTTGATTCTTCATCAATTGTTGGCTACTCCATCGTTGATTAGTTTCTATTTTGTAAAGGACGTTTAGTGATACCAGAGGTACCCGATCTCAAGCATAAGTTGCTACAGGAAGCACATGACACCCCAATTGGAGGTCATGGGGGATTTTTAAAGACTTTTAAGCGTCTCACAGCCAAGTACTTTTGGCCGAAATTGAAACATGATGTTCAAACTTTTGTGCAACAGTGTGTAATTTGTCAACAACAGAAATACCAAACATTGTCCCCTGTCGGGGTACTTTAGCCATTACCCATTCCCAATCGGATTTGGGAAGATCTCTTAACGGACTTTATAGTCGGCTTACCTCCGTCGGGTCGTTATGATACTATTTTAGTGGTGGTCGATCGTTTGAGCAAATATGCTCATTTTCTTCATCTCCCGTATCGTTTCACAACAAAAGGGGTGGCTGCAATTTTTTGTATGGAGGTAATTCGGTAGCAAGGATTTCCACGATCCATCGTATCTAATCGGATGTGGTTTTTCTCAGTCATTTTTGGCAGTAATTGTTTAGTTTTAGCCAAACTAAGCTCAAATCGAGTACAAGTTACCATCCCCAGACGGATGGGAAGACCGAAGTCCTAAGTCGTTGTCTTGAAGCCTATTTATGGTGTTTTGCGAGTGAACAACCTACACAGTGAAGTACTTATTTACCATGGGCTGAATATTTGTATAACATAGGGTATCATACGACAACAGGCACCATTCCTTACACCACTGTTTATGGTAGGGAGCCCCCTCCTTTATTCTTTTATGTCATGGGGAGACTAAAATGCATAATTGGAGCAGCAATTAATAAACCAGGATGACATGTTGAAGCTTCTTAGAAACAATCTCAAAAGGGCCCAAGACTTGATGAAGAATCAAGCTAACCTCAAACAGAGAGATTTGACGTTTCAGGTTGGGGATTTTGTTCACTTAAAAATTCAGCCTTACCGACAGAAGAGTTTAGCCAAACGTCGCTATGTAAAACTTTTTCCATGTTTTTTCGAACCATATCGCATTAAATGGGCAGTAGGTGCAGTTGCATATGAGTTGGAACTCCCACCTAATGCTAGAATTCATTTGGTGTTTCATGTGTCCATGCTTGAACCCGCTCATGGATCTTTTTCATTTGACCCGCAACCCTCATTACCCATCACTAATGATTGGGAAATTGAATTACAACCAAATTCTTTTATAGCTCATCGTTGGGTTTCCAAAAACGTCATATGGTCCTTGCTGGTCTCTTGGTGTAATAGCCTAGTGAAAGAAGCTACTTGGGAATTCTATGATCTATTTATAGAACAATTCCTTACATTCTGTCTTGAGGACAAAGCATTTTACCAGGAGGGAAGTAATGATAAATGCCCAATTAAAATATATGCCAGAAGAAGGAAACGGGCCACAGAAGTTGCCTATATGGGCCAACTGAATTCTGTTTGGGCTTAAGTTGGATCCATCCCGTCAATGAGTCAGTAGTAATCTGGAAGAGTGGGGAGCAGTTAGACTGTCCACAACGCTAAAAGACGTTGTTCTCACAAATAGTCTCAGTCAGCATGTCACATCAGCTTTCTACTAACTTTCATCCATCCTTTCCACAATCAACTTTTACTCCAACACCATCATTCCCACAAACAACCATTAAAAAAACAAAACAACACATATTTTTGTGTGTGAGCCCCACAAAATGCATCCATGGAGTGCCCTTGGCAAAGGGCAGGTGAAGGACGGATGGGTCTGCATAACGCAGCTCTTCCGAAGGGCGGCACAGGCGGGGCTAAGGGCAAGGTAGTGCGTTGTGGACAGTCTTACTATGCTTAATTATTACCAGGAAGATTGAGGGCTTTTAGAAGCAATTATTAAATATCATGGGTTATAAGAGCAGACTTTTTACTTTCATATTCCTCATCCTTGTTTTTCATTATCAAAGAAGTGTGTAATTGGAGACATTGCCCCTCTCGAATCTGGTTGTTTTATCTTAGTTCCAATAAAGTTTTCTGTTTGAATTTTAGCTTTTATTAGAAACTCAAAGAAAACATTATTATCACAACCAAAACATTGGTCAAGATCATACTTTTTTAGGTAGCTCATTACAATTAATGCATTCATAATGTGTTATAATTTTGAATGTTATGTTTGGTTTAACTTATATTCAGTGTGTTTGATGTTATGTTATGTTTCACATGCATGGCACATTTAGATGCATTAGTAAACATATGTGAGGTTTATAATTTCAAGACAGTGGATGAAAGAGATAAGCTAGTAATTACACTATTAAAATTCATCGGTGAGTATCTTATGAGAAGGATTATGAATGTTCTAAAGGGTACTAGCAGGGCTGGCTTAATGTTTTATGAGCCCCCAATTAAACTAAAAAAAATAAAGCTCTTAAAACACAATTTAAACAAAAACAATCACAAATTTCTTTAGACAAAAGCAATAAATCAAAGAAAAAATGGTATGTTAACCTTGAGTGTTTGATAGTTGATTTCTTTGAAAAAAGAAGAGACAAAAAAAGGTTAGTTGATTGAAATTCAGAAAGTTCTTTTGCTTTTTGAATTACGTGACACTGATTTTTTAATAAACTATCAAATCCTTCAATTTTTAATGGGATTTAACTATCAAGTGTTATTCTTTGTTCAAATTTCATTCACCCCTATTATACCAAAATCTAGTATAATTCTTTTTTTTAATATGGATTCTTATTTGTGTGTGTGTGTGTGTGTTTGGGGGAGGGGGGTCAATTCAAATGCGTCACAAATTACATTATATAGCTACTCCCGGGAATTGGATAAGTGTGATGGACTTATAAGACCAATTGTTACAAAGTTGTTTGAAAGCACTAAGAAGAAAGCAACAAGGTGTATAGTTATTTGGAATGAGGAGCATTATCAGGCTAATAGCCTAGGTGATGAGCAGTGTGTAGGGGACATGAGTAGGAGATTATGTGTGTGTAGGAGATGGGAGATAATGGGGTTGCCCCATGCTTGCTTGCAGTGCTGCAATTTGAAACAAGGTTGTGTATGGAGGACTGCTAGAGACATTTGTGGATCCAGTCTACACTTTACAGTGGTGGAAAAAGGTGTACAAGTTCAAGATCTTCCCAACTAATGGTAGAGTACTATGACCAAGGTATAAAGTCCCAATCATTATTACACCACCAACACATCATAAGCCTATTGGTAGGCCCAAAAAAAGGAAAACACACAACCTTTGAACCAGAAGAAGCAACAAAAGGTGGTAGATTCTCAAAAAAAAGGGGACCACTAGGACTTGTTTGAAGTGTAAGAAGAGAGGACACAATAGGACTTGCAAGGGTCAAGGGGAAGAATGACTTGGTTAGTGTTGGAAGTTTGTGGTTAATTATTATTTTATCTTGTTATGTTTAAACTTTATGTCAATTAGGTAGTATTTTAGTGTAAATTAGGTAGTATTTTAGTTTATTGGGTGGCTGTTCGTAGTAAGTATTGCCCGTCAAAAACTATGGTTGTCTAATTTGGTATGGTTGATGTTTTGTAAGATACTCTATGCATTAATGGTATTGGTACTGCTTTGTTGAATGTTTTGTCAAGTTGTTTTGGAAGACGTAAGCTTTGTCAATATATAAACACAACCATTGCAGTTCCAAAATAATAAAAAAAAAACATACAACTCAAAACGTGGTTACATTTGTTAAGAAGTTGATACATAACAAAAATTAGCATTTACATAATACACTAAAAGTATTGTTACATTGTTCTGTTATTTAGGAACTTAACACGTGACAAAAGCTACTACAATTCTAATAAAAAACATATAGCTCATAATCAATAGATTTTTTAATTTTATTGATTTTGTTACAATATTTTCAGTTTTATTTCTAATTCATTTTTACTCTTAACAGTTCAGGAATGAAGTTCATTGAATAAGCACATATCAGGAGCAAACCAACATTTAGAACCATGTTTCACCATTCATTTGGTTTAGATCAAACCACAACCGTAAAACCCACACCCTAGATCTTCAAAAGTCATGAAGTTCGTATAATCACAGCTACTGCAAGAACAAAAAATGAAATTTTAATCTTTGAAAGTGGGTTTAATCTGATCAATTTGGGTGCTAGGATTTTAATTAGGAATGAAGATTGTGAGTGATGATAATATATATTGGTGGTTAAGGAATAAAGAAGCATGCACACTTAAATTGACCAAAACCCCCTCATGTGAGAGGCACAAGATTATTTAACATCACAAGTGAATGGGAGTTGGTGCAAATGATGGTTAATGTCCATTGTATTTAATGAAGGGTAAGGACACAATGTGCAAGTTAGTATATTTGTAAAATACAAATCGTGTCATTTACTATTTTCTTCTCTTGGATTATGTTAACGGATAATGATATAACATTATGATGTTTCTAATTATATATATATATATATATATATATATATTATATATATATATTAATTAGCAAGTTTTTTATGCATTGTAAGTTGTACTTTATGCATCATGGGTTGTACCTAATTTGTTTTATTTTATAACTTTTAACTTTTTTTTATTCTAACACAATACTTTTACATTTTTTACAATTTAGCCTCAATAAAATTTTACCTTCAACTTTGGTCCCCTATTTCATATTTTATAATTTTTTTTGGTTTTACGTCTTACAAATTAACACGCCGTAACGTGTGTATGTGGGGTTTAACGATTTTTCGTCTACTTTTCATTCGATTTATTTTTACATTTTTATTGTTTTCTTGGCATTAGTGGTCAATGATGGTGTTGTGTCATTAGTTTTATATATCAAATACGTAATTCAATATATATCAAATTCTCAAAATCTACTTATAGGGAAAGAAGTTGGGCATTTGTTCCAGAGGTTGGCCGACACTGGTCTCAAAGAGGCGTCGACGGCCATACGCGTGTACAAACGTTGTCTCTGCTTAAGAAATAGGCGGCGACTTTGAAGGACGCGTGTCTGCTTTTGAGTGGCCAAATACAAAAATGCTTGCGCGTATTGAAGACGACGACACGTTATCCGGATAGACAGAAAGAAATTAGGAGCATTTTGGAGAAAAGTAAAAATAATCATTTTGATTATTTTTCCAATATAAAAACATCGTATAAAGTACTTTACTGCATACGTTATAAATCGTTCATACACGACATACGAGACAAAGTGGGTGGAGGAGCATATGCCACACCAGCTGCGCATATCTTTCATCTAAAAACATGGGCCCATAAAACTTTCTACAACAAAAAGATACATTCAACCAATGAAAATTATCCACGTGTCAAGCCCCTACAAAAGTCCCACAAACCCACCCGATCCCGACACGTCAGAGACTTACATGCCGCATGCTTCGCAGGTCCACCATAATAATCTGGGCCCTTTATTGCCACATTAATCAACGGCTTAAAATCCCACGTGGGCCCCATGGCGGCCCATGATCTACCAAAGTGGTCCTTAACTGGGCCCACTGATGCACCATGAGTATGGGCCCACGGGCCCACCACATCAACCGAAAGCCTGCAGACCTTGTGGAGTAGACCCCACTGCACACATACTCCTCACGCACGTGATCACGTTGTTGACGATAATGGAAGAAAATTGAAACAAAAAGATTAGAAATTTAAGCAAATGGTGTTACTGTTATTTGTTAGTTGTTAGTGATCGGAAGGTGTTCGACGATTTGCCTCAATGAAATGGAACTCCTTTCTCATCGGAAAAGTTGTGGTGGTGGTTACGGCGGCGGCGGCGGCGGTGATGGTGGTGGTGGATTTGGTGGTTTTTGGTCTCCGGTGGCGGCGGAGATGTTGAGAAACGGAGGTGTGGGTGGCTGAAACGCCCAGAAGGCGGTGGTTCCGGTGATGGGTATTGCCCATATGGGGATGAAAGATTGAGGGTGTGTGGTGGTGGTGGTAAGAGGAGCAAATACGGTGGTGGTGGTGGTGGTGGCGGTGGTTGAGTGGTTGTCGTTTCGGTTAATGTCGAAATCCGGTGGGAGTTTTCGTTTATGATCGATTGTGGTGGTGGTGGTGGTGGGGATTTTGAGGGTGCCGTTGACGGTGGTGGCGATGGCGGGGATGGTGCCGGTGCCGGTGGCGGCGATGATGGAGGGTTCAGCGTGTTGAAGGAGCCACTGGATGGTTTCACCGTCGGACTTGTGGCCGAGCTCTCGGGTCAGCTGGAAGATCCGGGCGGCGCAGGTTGCGGGCATTCGGATCCTTCTGCCCCGACCCTCCACCTTCGTGTGGCGGTCCTTGGTGGACGACCGCCTTGACGACGGTGGCAGCGGCGGCGGAGGTGGTGGCAGTGGTGGTGGTGGTGGTGGTAGACTATGAGTTTGATGTTGTTGTTGTTGTTCGTCTTCTTGCAGTAAAGGTTCTTTCTTTTGTTGAATTAAGTGAACCCCTTGTGGTGGTGGTGATGGTGGGTGATTCATGGTGGCTGAGAGAATGTGAATATGAATATGAATATTATGAATATTATGAATGTATGAGTATGAAGATGAATATGAAAAAGAAATGAAGAGTGAAAAGGTTGATGTATGAATCATAAGAGGGGGTGGGTAAGTCGTGGTGAATGTAGGGTCCCAAGATTTGGACCACCATTGTTTAATTTTGTGGGGACAAATGGTAAGAAAGGTGTTTTATCAAATGCAAAACTCTTGGCCTAGTGGTAGTAAGAAGTAAAAGGTTTTCTCTTTTTAAAAGTTTAAAGTTTAAACTTTAATAAATTATTATTAACCAGATGTTACTAATTTTTAATAACTATCAGACATTTAAAAAAAATAAATGCAAAATTATATTTTTATATTCATAAACAATTAGTTAGAGAGAATGAGTTGTCGTATTGTAATTATTTATTTATTTATTATTAATATCGGTATCTAATTATTTTTATTAAAATTATATGTTAACCAGTTACATATAGGCAAGATATTTTACCATTTTAGCTATATTTTTTTATGGTATTGTAAGTTATTATTCTTGGTTAAGGAGAGTTTATCTATATTTTAAAAAGTTTGTGAATTAAGTAACTAGTTTAATGAAGTATACATATAAATTTTTGTTTGATTAATGAAAAGTAGAGGTGGAAACAAAAAACTATACGTTGTATTTTGAGTCATTATCGGTGTTGCTTATAGAATCTTGGTTTATCTTGGGCACAATGAACTTTTTAATGGTTTGTGTGGACTCAAATAAAAATAATAGAATATTAGATGGGGTCAAGATGGATATAGCTATATGATTAAGAGCATTTGAAAATTATATTCAGAACCATCTTTGACAAACGAAAACAGTCTGCCAACAAACTCAATTTCAACTGGTATTCAGAAATCTTAATTTTACCTTTTTATTAAACTCAAATCAAACACATTTACCCCTTAGAATCAATCAAACTGGATTAACACCATAAAGAAACTATAATACGATCGATAAAACCAGAACTAAACTTGGGTCGTTAATGGGAATGACCTTATACAAAGATAATCTAAAAGATAGTTTCATTAAGATGAACAAAAAAAAGAAAAAAAATGCAGGTGTATGAAGAAGAGGGGCAGTCATGTTAAACCCAATTGCATTAATGAGCCCAATCTATCTTAAGCCCAAACTACATCAGTTGCATTAGCCCAGCAAAAAACTCATCTGATACGTCATACAAGTCCAGCAATACTCCAAAGAAGCCCACGTTAAATATGTGCAATCCGATATAACAAATAAAAAAATAAAACATAATGCAATCCAAAAAAACATATTTATGTGCAATCCAAAAAACATAATGCAGCCAATTAAAACATGTTTATCTAGATGTCCAATTTATGCAAACACTATAAACATGTTTAACCGCATTCAATCCACAACTCGGTCCTCATAACCTGAATAATACCATTTTGTCATTCATATTTTGAAAAAATAACTCCACTTTTTAAAACACATTAGATGTCATATTTAGATAAATTAGAGTTAATTTTAATTTACTTCGACTAAAATAATCATTTTTCTTGAAAATATTAAAAACATCAATTTACTTCCAAAAGTTGTATTTGTTGTTTCAATTTCACTCTAAAAGTATGTTGCTAGTATCAAATATGTTGACGATGATGTAAAATAATTGTCTATCACAATTAACTAAGTTAACAAAAATAGATGAAGTTTGTAACTTTTTAAAAAGTCGGAGACCTAAAAAAGAAGAAAAAAAAATTTTTGGTTGGAAAGAGAAAAACAACCTAAAAATCAAATACAAAATAACAATTAACCCTTAATGTGATCATAAAATTAAGGCAAATTGGATTTTAATAATCCAAACTATTACCTATTCTCCGATAATAATCGATACTATCAATTTGACCGGTAACACTCTTAACTTTCCCTTTTATTATTGACAATAGTAAAAGTGACATAATTTTCAATTTTTTACGTTTTGATTTGGACTTAATTCGGTTTGCAACACAAATTATGAACGAAGTTAATAAATACAAACTAAATTGAGACTAAATAAATACAAATTGAGCGCAAAAATTTAAAATTATGTCACTGGGATTGTTGTTGGTTATAAAAGTGAAAGTTTAAAGTGTTACCAATTAAAATAATAGTATGAAATATTATGGATCGATAATAGTTTGAAGTATTAAAATTGGGAAAAAAAATTATATATGATTATATGAATACTTTTAGTGGTCTGACACTCTAACCCAATGCGATCCTATCAGCCCATAAAATGTACACGTTTAACAAAAAAGGAGTTATGAAGCCCAAACCAATATAAATAACCCAAATGCATTATAAGCCCATTAGTGAACTTTCAACTTTCAAGATTCTCAAAGCCCACAAACCCATTAGTGAACTTTCAACTTTCAAGATTCTCAAAGCCCACAAAGTCCCCAGCGTTTCCCCTTTCTTCTTCGCTTGCCGCTGCAAACCATTTGCAGACACAATTCCTCCAAAAAATGCATCGATAACTTCTTTAACTCCATCATTACATGGATGATGTTACGATCAACATTCATCCTCAAACAACAATCCCCACATCATCTCATCATCAAATTCAAATCTTTATCATCACTTCTCCTTCATTCCGCTGTTTCCCCTTCCCAATCTTCATCGCCCATTGAAGAAGAAGCAGAAGATTTTGCATCTCATTTACTCACCCTTCTTTCTTCACCCAACTGGCAGAAAAACCCACGTCTCAAATCGTTGATCCCGTCGATTACCCCATCACATATAGCTTCGATTTTCAACAATAACCCTAATTTGAATCCCCAAAAAGCTCTTGCTTTTTTCAATCTTGTATCACATAGATCGAGTTTTAAACCAGTGTTGAATCTTTCGCATCGTTGTTGAGGATATTGATTAGAATAAGTTTTTTAGTGTAGCTGAAAAGATCCGGATTTCGATGGTGAAAGCTTGCGTAACGGAAGATGATGCGAGGTTTGTTTTGGGGCTTTTGAGACAAATGAATGATGATGTTTGTGAAGAGTTTAGATTTAAGCTCAGTGTTAGATGTTATAATACGCTGTTAATGTGTTTATCAAGGTTTTTGATGATTGATGATATGAAATGTGTGTTTTTAGAGATGTTGGATGATGAAATTATGCCGAATATATACACTTATAATTCGATGGTGAATGGGTATTGTAAATTGGGGGAAGTTGATGTAGCTTGCTTGTATGTGAGTAAGATTGTTCAAGCTGGACTTAGTCCCGATACTCATACGTATACGTCTTTGATTCTAGGGCATTGTAGGAATAAAGATGTTGATAGTGCGTGTAAGGTGTTTGATGTAATGCCTAAGAAAGGGTGTCAAAGAAACGAGGTTTCTTATACGAATCTAATACATGGGTTTTGTGAAGAATCACGAATTGATGAAGCGCTACAGTTGTTTCATCAAATGGGTGATGATAATTGCTTCCCTACGGTTCGTACGTTTACTGTTTTAATATCTGCATTAAGTAGATTAGGAAGAACAGCAGAAACATGGACACTGTTTAACGAGATGAAAGAAAGAGGTTGTGAGCCGAATGCTCACACGTACACGGTTCTTATTGATGGTTTGTGTAAAGAAAGAAAGGTAGATGAAGCAAGAAAGTTATTAGACGTGATGGAAGAGAAACGAGTGGCTGGGACCGTGGTGACATACAATGCTTTAATTGATGGATATTGTAGGGAAGGAAAAATTGAGGATGCGATTAAGATGTTTGAAATTATGGAAAAGAAAGAAATGAAACCAAATGTTCGTACTTACAATGAGTTGATTGGTGGATATTGTAAAGTCAATAACATTCACAAGGCTATGGCTTTACTTGATAAGATGATTAAATTGAAACTATCGCCTACTGTTGTGACTTACAATTTGCTAATTAATGGATATTGTATGCACAATGATGTGGATAATGCTTATAGGTTGATCGGTTTAATGAAAGAGAATGGTGTTGTTCCTGATGAGTGGACCTACAGTGCCCTTGTACAGGCTTTATGTAGTCGAGGGAGTGTAGAAGAAGCTCATGAATTGATAAATTCTTTTAAAGTGAAGGGATTTAATATAAATGAAGTTATCTACACGACTCTTATAGATGGATATTTCCAGATTGGGAAAACTGATAGTGGGTTGACTTTATTCAGCGACATGCTTATTAGCGATTGCTCACCAAATTCTTGGACTTACAATGTGCTGATTCATGGCTTGTGTAAAGAAGATAAGATTCAAGAAGCTTCAGTTTTTATAGGAAAGATGATAAAAATAGGTTTTAAGCTGGAAACTACTACATTCACAATTTTGATTGAAGGATTATTAAAAAGATACGATTTTGTCGATGCCCGTAAGCTTTTCGTTGAAATAGTTTCTTCTGGACTGAAACCTGATGTTTGTACATACACCTCATTTATTCTTGCATATTGCAGTCAAGGGATGGTCAAAGAAGCAGAAGATATGATGAATGACATGATGGTGAAAGGTGTAGAACCAGATACGGCAACATATACGGTTTTCATCGATTCATATTTTCGTGCAGGAAAGATAGATTCTGCTTTTGGTGTTTTAAAACGTATGATGGATGCTAAATGTGAACCATCTCACCATACATATGCTATAATGCTGAAGCATCTTTTAGTCTTACAACAAAGGGTAAACGTAAAGTTTCAAAATTTTGATCTCAATATGGTAATGTGTGGAAGTTAATGGATTTAGAGACTGCTATGGAGTTGTTTTCGGAGATGGTTAAAAGGGGTTGTGAACCAAATGTCAAAACTTTTGAGGCATTAACCTTTGGGCTATGTAGAGAAAATCGACTTGAAGAAGCTTGTAGATTGGTTAGTCATATGTTAACAATTGGGCTAGTTCCAAATGAACACATATACACCTCTTTAGTACATTGTTCGTGTTCCTTGCGAATGTTTGACCAAGCATTGACCTTACTAAATAGTATGGTTGAAAATAGGATTTTACCACATTTAGAGTCGTATAAGTTGCTGATTTGTGGATTATATGATGAAGGAAAGCATGATAAAGGTAAAGAAGTTTTTGGTAATTTGCTTGATGGGTACACATACAATGCAGATGAAGTTGCTTGGAAGATTTTTCTTGATGGGTTATTAAAACAAGGGTTGGTTAATGAATGCTCTGAGCTTGCTGGTGTCATGGAGGAGAAGGGTTACCAATTTAATCCACATACATCTTTAATGATAGTTGAAAACATGGGTGTTTGAATGCATTTTGATACAGAAAATCCTGAATTTTGATGTATGCACTTCCAATAAGATCGCTTGGCGATATCTGGGCAAGAGGTGTGGATTGATGAGAAGTGAAGATGTGACTGTGGGTCTCAGATGATGAGGAGAATTACGGGACCTGGGGTCAATTGAATTATTCAACCATAGGTTGCTGAAAGCATTAAGGCACATAATGTACCCTGGAGGCTGGAGCACATAATGTATCAGGTAACAATTTGTTTATTTTATAGTGTATACATTTGTAGAAATAGGATGCTATTAACTCTTGAATTTGCTTCTAAATCTGGTTGTGTGTGAATGGGTTGAACGAGTAGATAGTCACCCTTAAGTGAACTTTTAGTGTATAAAACCTCTGCAACCCATTTATTCAGAAGTTATGTTATTATTGAAGCAATAATATATTTGTTAATCATATGTGATTACCTTATAGATTAGAATAATTTGAAGTTATGGACAAAAGTTGTTTGAGATCAACCCGGTCCACTTTGACTCGTACAAAATAACTGGCTGTTCTGACCTGTATTGGTCCCTTTGGTTCGGTACCTTTTTTTTCCATGTTTTTGCTCTTCTTCTGCTTTGATGTCCTTATCTGTATCATTGAGCTCATGTTGCGTGTCCCGTCTTTATTTATCCTCGCATGCCTGTTGTATCTATATTTGTATTTGCATCATACAACTATGACCCACAGACATGGTTTAAATGAACAACTGATTAGACTCGACTTACACGGTCATTAAAAATGCTTGGAGTTTGTTAAATTATCATGATATTGTGTAACTGACTTGTTAATTCCATTGCAGATGCTTGATGATGGTAAAATTCGTCATGGCATTTGGCTGATTAGAATTCTTGGTGACTGGGAGACATGGTTCTTTTCTTCCAATCTTGAAAAAAAATTTGAGGTTAGAGTTTGTGAGACGCATCTGTACATATTCTTACTTATATCATTCTTATGAATTGAAATGAGAATCATTAAAACAATTCATTTTTCAATTTGGTTCTCTGTTTTCAAACACTAATGTATAAGAATAAGCTCAAAAAATAAGCTTATAGTGATGTTGAACCATAATTTACATGTATTAATCACAATAACATTGTCATGAAGCTAAGTTGAGGATCGGGTCTCTCAAAAACTGAAATCTTAATTCTAATCTTTTTCCTTTCTAATCCCATTTCCATCGCATTCGAGATTGCTTACTAAATCTGCTTGTTCATCTATTGTGTTTTCATACAGCAATAAGTTGTTTTGACTGAGTTTGCAATTGCTTATCCAAACTGCGTATCTAACTATATGCGAGTGAAATATCAAAAAGCAATAAACAAACAGCCAGTTTAATAAGTAATCGCAAACACCCTTAAACATGGAAGCCTTGTAAATTACACTAATAGCAACTTTGTGTTCGGTTGTGAAGCATCCAATCTTCATAGTTCATAGTTTTTTTTGAAATTCTTGTATCGACATATTTCACTGGAAACGTTTTAAGTTTCTTATGTAAAAACTAGCAACGACAAGCTCACACTTGTAGTTGTAGCCTTGTGGGTTTGGTTGGTTCATGTACAAATGGTGGTAATTGTTTAACTGCACTTATTCGGATAACATGCCGTTGCCAACTTTAATCCTTAAATTCCAAAATTAAGATATTATTATACAACTTGAAAATATACATTATTTATCTTTATATATAACTTAAGATAAGATGCTCTATGTACTTAAAATATGTGAGGAACACTAAACATTATAAAGTTATCATAATATATAAAAAAGAAACGAAAGAGAAAATGTAATTTGTGTCAAGGGAAACTAACAAGGCTTTGATATTGAGTTATTATAACCTTCTCGAGATTCATTGGTTTCAACCTCATTGTTATCATCAAAACTAATTTCTTGTCAAGTGAGTAGTAAATATAACATATTAGCCTTTTTCACAAGTTACTAGAGGGGGATACCCGAACCGGACCCGGGTCCGGGTACAACCTGATACCGGGTGTACCTGGTTCGTATCGGAAAAAACCGGTGGGTTGTACCCGGTTTGGGGTGTTTGGAATTCATAAGAACCGGACCCGACCCGGAACCGGACTCGAACCAGACCCGAACCGGTTGAACCCGGGTTGGACCCGGTTTCGATCGTTTTTTTTCTAGTCGTTTTTAACGGCTATATAGCCGTTGGGGACCAAATTTGACCGTTTTTTGTTGTTTTTGCCTCTAAAATAAGTATAAATAGGTGTGGGTTGATATGGTAAGGTACCCAAGCTTCAAACACAAAAAAACATACGCAAAAAACGCAAACAATACTCTCGTTTACTCTCGTTTATTCTCAAATCTCAATATGGCTCACTCTCAATCTTCCGTTGGTCAAGGTTCATCGAACTCTCCAACCGTCCTTCGTGTTCTTCCACACAATCGTAACATGGATGTTTGGTGCAATTGGGATATAGTTGAGTTGAGTGACGGATCTGTAAAAGCTCGTTGCAAGTTTTGTGGAGCTTTACTTGCTAAAGATTCTAACACGACTTTAAACAAACACATTACCAAGAAGTTTTGTAAGTCGTTGAAAAGTAATCCGGATTCGCAACAAACACAATTGAGTGGAGACGGTGGAATCTTTAATTACAACGTTAATGAGGTTCGAGATCGAATGGCAAAGTTCGTGATTCAAGAAGCTTTGTCTTTCAATCACTTCGACAACCCTCGATTAACCAACTTAATTCGAGAGACGCTTCAACCTCGTTACACTCACGTAAGTCGTACTACACTTAGACGTTATTGTTTAAATTTATGAAAGCAAGCAAAAAATGATTTAATTGTATTATTTGAAAATTTAAATACCGGTGTAAACTTAACTAGTGACGTTGGTCGGCGCCACACGGTTTGCCCGAATCGTACCTTTGCGTCACCGCTCATTGGGTAGATCCCAGTTCATGGCAAATGATGAAACATACGATTGCATTTGATCTATTTCTGTATCCACACACCGGAGAGTATTTATTTTACTTTTTGGATAATGTAATAACTACTTTTAATTTACAAAATAAAATATTTTCAATGACATTTGATAAAGTTTCCAACAACACAACCGCGGTTGAAAAATTAAAATTAAAATATCTTCCGATTGCAAACGGTGATTTTTTTCATACTCGTTGTGTTGCACATATTATTAATTTAGTAATACAAGATGGTCTATCCGTACCATTTGTTGATAGCTTTATAAAAGCTTTTCGATTTATGTTACACGACGTTTTTAAAAAAAGTAGAAAAAGATATCAAGATTATAAACAACTTTGTAAAGATACAGATGCTAGATTTTTAGGGCCTAATTGGGATGTACCTACTAGGTGGAATTCGACTTGTCATATGTTTGATTGTGCTTTAAAACAAAAAGGCACTTTAAAAGCTTTTCATAATAGTCTTTCGGATAATTGCGAAGCCAACCTGTTTCCGGATTTGGGTTGGAAAAATATTGAATATTTATCTGAATTTCTTGAGGTGTTTAAAAACTCAACTACAAAATTATCGGGAGTTTATTATCCCACTAGTTATTCGGTGCTTCAAGAATTATATTTCATGGCTTTGAATTTTAAAAATTTTCAAAATAAAAATAGTATGTTTAGAGAAATGATAGAACCAATGAAAGACAAGTTTAAAAAATATTTTCTTGAGTTACCACCCGTTTTTACTTGTGCCGCTGCTTTAAATCTTTTTTTAAATGTTGCTGGGGTAGAATGTTTAATAGACGAGATAAATGACAATTTGGATATATATGACGAAAACCCCAATTTTTCAACCGAGGCAAAAGAAGTTTTTAATAAAAGTTTGAAAATTATTTATAATTTTTATTTAAATAAATATGGATCTAACGTAAATATAACTACGCCAAGAGAATCAACCTCAAGTGCTAGTACCTCGTTTAAAGACCCCGTTATGATTATGTTGAATGTTGTTCGGGATGTGACGGTTAAACGTCAAAGGGGTAACGCCCCAACAAGCGAACTTGGTATATATAGTACTACGAATTTTATTTCAACTATGAGTACTCAAGATTATCATGCATTTGATATTTTGACTTGGTGGAAAGGAAAGGAATCCCAATTTCCAATTCTTTCCGCTATGGCCCGTAATTTACTAAGCGTCCAAGCTTCTACGGTAGCTTCGAAGTCTGTGTTTTCTCTTAGTGGCAGGGTATTATCATTACGGAGAACAAGATTAACTCCGGAAGCGGTGGAGATGTGCATTTGTTTAAAAGACCACTTAGACGCGATGGATCATATACAAGACAAAACAAATCTTGAAGACGAAATTGCAATCGAATGTAAAGTACACGATGAAGAGGTAGAAGAAGGAGTATATTCTGGTATATCCGACGAAGAATTAGCATTTGATGAAGCCTCTCGAAGAAAATAGTCGATTAGTTAAAGATGTTTTTTTATTGATTCGTTAATGTATTTTGTCAGTTATTTTAATAAATAAAATAATAAATTAATGAGTTATAGATGTTTTTTTAATGTTGTTATAATAATAATAATAATATAATAATAATAATAATAATAATATAATAATTGTAATAATAATAATAGTAATAGCAAACATAATAATAATAATAATAATACTAATAATATTAATACTAATAGCAATTATAATAGTAAAAAAAACCGGTTGTACCCGGTTCTGGACCCGACCCTAACCGGGTAAGCCGGGTAGGGTTTTAAGGATGTCCAACCCGACCTGTACCCGAACCCGGGTTCATCAATACCCGGATCCCAAAAAAACCGGCCGCCCGTACCCGGTTTGAACCTGGTTCCGGTCCGGCCCAATACCCGGTTTGCCCATCTCTAGTAACCGCCATTGTGGTTTTTGTTGATGTTTTACTACCTAAGATTGCAACGTCTGTCTTTAGAGGTAATGTTAATTTTATCGGTGAGACCCTCAACACACAACATAAGCATCATGATCATGACCATGAGGAGGAGGCCGATTTATTCATCTGTCATCACAACATAATGGAAGCATAACTCACAATCAAGATATATCCATTGAGAGAAGTAATATTCTTAGAGAATTGAAATTGAGACAACATATTTAAAATTAAACATTTAAGTAAACACATAAACTAATAAAATTCATGATTCACAATGTTTATAATATTCAAATCTGTTTTCACATGAATGAATTTGGACTTGTGAGTCGTACAACACACCTAGAAGTTTTAATTCGTATTATTTAATACCATTTATACTTATAAAATGTATGTAATGCCGTTTTCGTGTATTTATTTTAACAATGACTATGGTTGCATTTTGCAAGAACCTCCTCATATGATCACATCTACATTTTGGTTTCCCATATGAGATTGCATAATATAAACTTAATCTAACATGATATGGACACTTTGTCATTCCTTATACTTAGTGAAGTCAATTATTCGCAACAACAAAGAATCTATAAACTAAAATTGGTTCTTTAACATCATAAACCCTTGATGACAACTGATTTTCAAGAACCCTGATCTTTACAAACATCAAAAAACCAATTTTTATCAAATAGTCAAATTTTCTTGAATTCCAAGAAACGACCCGATGATTTGACCTCCTACATCCAGGAAGCTTTCGAATCCAGGAAGAGATCTTACCTTACCACTTCTAACAACTTCAACAGGATATTTCATCAAATGACCCGTCATTTCGGTTATTTCATCGGATGCAAATTGGTTCCAATTGGCTTCACCATGGATCTAACCTGCCTCACGCATTCTATTGATTCGGGCTTCAAAAAGCATTCATGAACAGTGCCAAGATGCTCGGCCCAAAGAGACATTCTATATCCATGAATCTTGGAAAACCATCGAACCAATAACATTTTTTGTTAGTACACATGTGCACATAAAATCTTTTATAACAACAAAGATGATTAGTTACCTGCCCTCGTGGATCAGAGAGATTTTTGGCCCAAGTATGACGAGGTTGGTAGGCGCCCATTGCGATTTCTGTGTCTCGAGTTCCCTCCATAGACCGCTGATTTATGTTTGCAGAGCCTATAAGTACATACTCATCATCCACTATCATACCTTTTGAATGAACATAGATCATGAATCGCCTGTTCTTACGTGCAAGTCCCTAAACATAATCAAAAGCAACAATTTGTTCACAATGTTAAATGCAATTTAACATATTTTTAAATAGATGTTGTAGAAAGTGATTAATTAGAGGTGTCAATTTTGACCCGTTTACTTATTAGTGGATTGATTTGGTTGTTTTTTCTCCAGAGTGGTCTGAATAAGAGATTAGCTAAAAGGGGAATGGGTCATGTGGGCACAATGTTTGTTTCTGATGTATAATTGCATAGAACCTCCTAAATTGTTTTATTCAAAGATTTAGTTGATACTATAGTCAGATTGTTTTAGTAATCACAGCTAACACCTTAAATATTTATAAAAAGCAGAGAATTAGGTGTTTGCCAGTCAACTCATTCTGACTGGAAAGCGTTTTGACCCATTACCCAACCTGCCCATCTTGTCATTCTAGTCGTTAATGATATGATATCCATAGATAATTTTCGAAGAAAATATAGTAAATATGATGCGAGAGAAATCATGTTATTTAGGGTTTTAAGAAGTGTATGAAACTATTGTCATAGAAGCACTCAGAAGGCTAACCTGAGGAGTACCATCAGGACTATGGCTAGGTGAAGTACCATTCAGGTCGATGGCCTCTCGATTCCCCAAACAAAAGAAATTTAAATAATCTTGTGGTGAAAATGCTTCCTCAAGACCAACTTCCACCAAAGCGTTGTAGATAGTTTGATACATCATTTGCATTGTTTTGTTCTGCAAAATAGAAAATTTGAGCACTTATCATCAATTAGTACATGATCTGAAATTTCCAAATTAGAATTCAAAGAAATATAAGAATATACCTGCCAAAATAAAATCCTTTGAGTTGCAGAACCTGTGGGGACACCCTCTGGCCACATAGGTATGACAATATATACAGCAAACCTTTCATGGGCCCTAATTTTACTAGCAACCTTAAGAGCAATCTCCATTGGAATCAAATTGTTGGCACCTAATGAGAGAATCAAACATTAAAATATGATATGCATTGTCATTGAAGGAAAATATGTGTTTAACTATATGCTCCTGAGTTAAGTTACATAATAATTGAACAATAACATAATATTAAAAGACATGTCGCTCACCTAAATCTTTGTAAGATTTCCAATTGTAAGACGACCCGATAAAGTATTGATTTTCTATATAGATAAAATGTTGTGCAGAACGGATAGTTTTTACATATGCAGAATGTATGCTCATATCAATTAGCACGTTCTTCCCGCAAACCAAATTCTGTTCCAAACAAGTTCATTAATTCAGATCTTGCATTAAAAAGTTTTAGTGGGTTAAAAATGTGTTTTAAAACAAGTCAACAACACATTGGATGTTTATTCTAGTAAATAATATTTAGACACCACTTAAGTTCTTTTTCTTTTTTGTAAAAGAAAATGATTCATCTCATCACCTTGGCTGTAGCTTCATGAGGGTCCTTCGGAAATCCTTTTACAGAGTTTGAATCAATTGAACGAAATATCTGCATCACACAAAACAGTGCTCTATCACATAAAGTCTTGAAAAACAGTTGACTTTTTGAACCATCATAATTGGCTTTTTATTGCAAATAGCAATCTTTCTTGTGAAAGTGTCAAATTATATATTTTGTTATAGCTAGTAAATTTTTGGACAAATTGTGGAAACGCTTCAGTTTTTTAGTAATGAACCATTCCTTCATTAGCTATAAAGATAAAACACAGCCCAAATAAACCCATTCATAAGTAAACAGGTCAAAATTGCCACCTCTAACTTTGATTATCTTATTTACCTGTACATGCCACTCCTCAGGGTCATCATCACTAACACTAGGTTCATCATTTTGCCCCAAAAGCTCTGGAAACATATCTAATTTTAGCAAAGCATCATTTGAAGTTTTCAGCTTTTTAATGCCCCGAGGCTTTGAAGCCTTCAGCCACCGTTCCTCAAAGTTTTTCATAATATCATAAGCTGCAGGCCCATCAATTTTGCTATGCAAATCATGCCATGGCTCTCTTGGACACCCAGAAACACTCCCCTGTTACAAAAAAAAGGGTACCAAAATGTGAATAACTTTCAAATTTGTTAAAGTAAATTGTGAATATTTAATCTGTAGTTCTTTCACTTTTTAACTTTCAATTACCGTGAAGGTCGGATTATGATAATCCTGTGCATGTAGGGTATCTAAAGTCCTAAATATTGGATGTTGTGGACTATCATATCGCCCGTTGCAAAGGTCAAGTCCGCCTATAAAAGATATAATTTTTCTTCTACCATTTCCAGCATCAGCATCTACAATCACAGTTTTCTGGTGGTGAGTATAGATCGTTCCAACTTCCTACAAAACAAAAGATATATAAAAAGTTATAGAAGTGAAAAAATAATACTAATTAACTTAAACTTCTTCTGTTGATTGATTTTTAAGGTACCTTTTTCTTGACCCAACTATGTTTTTTTCCAGCCATACGCGGGCAAAGCAGTACATGCACAGAAGAGTGCTTAAAGAAACGCCGAGTTTCTTCATCATGGGTCGCCATTAGTCCGTCCTGAAGATTTGCACTCATTTATACCAACTAACTATATTATGTGTTTTGTAAATCCCATCTCTATTTCTCCAATGGGATCCATAATCACATACTCATTTCGTTTATACCATATAAATAGGATTCAGAAAATGAAAATGTTAAATGTCCAAAACCAATAGCATTAACAAGTAGTGCCAGTAAAAGTTTCAGTACAAAAAGTAGGTAATTTTAAACTAAAATTTGTTAAAGAAGAAAAAGATGTGTCCAATTTATGAGTAAGTCACCAATGTAAATATTCTACATTTTATATGCAAATATGCAATGTTTGGTCAAGGTTCAAACAAGAAACATAAACCTTTCCAAAATTTCTATAATATATGTGCTTACCAGACGTGACAATTTCAACCCATTTACTTACGAATTATTTGATCCTGGTTATGTTATATCTAAGGGACAAAAATAGTTAAAACAAAAAGTCACGGTGTTGTTTTAATGCATAAAACATCCAAACCCCTTGACTTGTAATCTAATCCACCCGACCCATCCATTTTGCCACGTCTAGTATACCTCATCAAGCCTAAAATGGCATCAATTGGTTATTAGCAGTTTCAAAAAACAAAAAAACTTACTGTTTTGTACCCCATTATGTTTCTTGAAGTAGGGTCATCCCAAACAAGAAGCAAAACCCTAACACCTTCTTGTGCTTTGCTTTTTAAAAGATCTCCTAACGAACCTATTGGCGAATCTGGCTGGTCACGAACCAATCTTACTTTATGCCACACAGACCATCCCGTGATATAAACAAGACGTTTTGCGTCAGTAATTGCATTAAATATATCAATCCAACAAGTCCCATTAACATAATGCATGTCTTCACTTAGCTTAAAATCCGGGAGGCTTTCATGAGGCACGTGTGCATCTTGATATAAAGTAACTCTTCCGCCTTTTCTTAATGGAAAGTAAGTTCCAGGAACACCAACATATTGTGGGCCCGCACCAACTCCATGCTTATATAAACTCAATCTTGCCATTGGTATATATTGCATTGTGAGTGCTAAACTGGCTCCATTTTTACATGGCCTTCCGTTTGCATTTATTAAAGGAAAAAGACCTTCAATTTTGGATCCTGTGTATATATGTTCAACTGGGATTGCAACAGCTCCTATTAGTTGTGATCCCACAACATCACTATCTTTTACAAGAAAATGAACTTCAGCTGTATGATGGGCAACTGGTAGATTAAAATGCTGATTCCAAACAGGATTTTCACTGTTGGTAAGCACATAAGTTCTTCCAATCACTGCACTCGTTATAGCAATTGAAACATACGGATCACTCGTTTGTTTTCCAGAAAACTTGTTCAAAACATCCCCCATTGTTTTATGGAAAACATCCATGTTTGGAAGGTTCTTCGCCTCATGAACCCAAATATCAAGATTCCCATGTAACAGAAGAACTTTCAACGCTTTTTAGGCGCCCCAAAGGGCACAATTTGGTAATTCTGATGATTCGCCAAATCTAGAGAAGCGTGATGTTGAATAGCAAGAAGTTGAGTCGAATCAAGTGAGCCCATATGAGAAGGGAGTCCTGTGAAAGCACTTGGATAAGAAGCACTATGATGATGCCCCAATAAAGGGTTGTGAGACAGTTTTTGATTTACAGAGTTACACGACCTATCATCATCTTCACAACGGTGGTTAATGGCATCACAATGGTGGTGGTCAGTGGCTGCAGTGGTCACACTACCAACACTTTCATTGCTGCCATGATGAGCATTTGGTTGAGAAGAAAAAGGGCATACGCACCCAGGATACTGATATTGAAAGGGTTGAGGAGGATATGGCGGTGGCCCGCCGACGAGAGGTGGTTGTGATTGATACGGATATGGATATGGATACGGGTACGCATATGGCGGATATGGAGCTGAATTCTGAGGTGGGTACGGTGGAGGATTCGCAGTGGCCTCAAAAGGGACCGAATTAGGGTTATATGAAGATGACTGATTGTTATTATTAGCCATTCACACACACACACACATACACATTAAATTCAATTAGGGTTCTCTCAATCATGTACAATTGCAATCATAACAGATCAGAATAACGACACGCATGCCCAATTGAAGGTTCATGTGGATCTGTAGCTATGTTCATTCTTCAAAAGTAGTCAAAAATTGAAGAAAAAGATAGGGTTTCCGAATTGGGAATTCTACATTTGATACAATAAAACCTAACCTAAATAAATGCGATAGAGTGTTTAATCTAAGAAGCTGAAAAGACAAATAGAAGAAAGAACAAAGGTACCTTTGATTTCGAAGATGTTGAAGGGGATGATTACAGATTGGAAGAACATGGGTCAACGAAAATGGAGGAGAAAGAGGACCCAGGTAAAAATAGTTGCGATTATAGCGCAAAATCTTCACCATTTTTGTTAAAAATTCGATTTTTTTGATGGGTATTAACATGTTATCAATCAATCTTTGGATATCGGGTGGGTTTCACGCAAATGCTTTGAGAGATTTGAAATTTTGAGGGAAAATCTCCCGGGACTCAACCCCCAACGGTATATATCAAGTAAAACCAACTTTTATTTGCGAGTAGTGTTTTTCTCGCGGTTGCGGCGGCTCGAATATAATTTATATTGAAACATGTGAAAATAAATTAATTTTAACGGTGTATTCGAAAAATAAAAACAACTACGATGCATTAAAAAGAATTGAAAATACATTATACTTGTACACAAATTTTCATTATGCGTTGTGAGACTTGATTTCAAATAAAATTTATATTAAAGCGTACGCAAAAACAATCGCTTTGTAATAGTACATAAGTATATTTGCTATTTCTAGAAAAAAATTGTTGCATCATTTAATATATATATTTAAAATTTTAAAACAATATTATTACTTTTAAGTTATAAAAAAGCAAAATACAATACACTTTAGTTATAATAATAAAATATAACTTTAACTTTGACTTTTAAAACCAAAAGAAACTAAAGTTAAGTAATTGTCATTGTTATGGATTTGAATTTGTACCATATGCATTAAAAGTGTGCTATATGGTTTTTAAAGTATATAAAATTTATATTTTAAATAATAAGACAACTATACACACACCAGATAGCTACTAACCGCACACTACTGACATATTATATAGGTTGTATTGGTGTTGTATAAGATGTTATAATGTTATACTGGTTGTTTGAGTGTATATATTTATTAATCATACGGGTCATGGATCTGATTGACACTGACATGTATGTTTTTTGTGAAATTCTTATTATAAAGTTCACGACTTATTTATATTTCTAACCATACATTAGTAGTGAATTTGTTAGAATTTTGTATAAATTACTTGCATTTTGTTTCACTTGATGTGTCAAATATCAAGATTATATCAATTTTAAGATTGAAACGATCTCGTCTTTTCGTTTTCTATAAGACATAGTCCTTAACCCATGAATATCAAATTGAAATTAGCAGAAACACAAACGATATAAAAATGTATTTACTTTATGTTATTTTTCTATTTGTAGTTTTTTTTTCGTCAGTTAAACTTATTAATTCCTTTTTTATTCATATGAATTAGTGGGTTGTCACATCGCAAATGTTAAGTCAACAAAAATTAAACAAGTCGCGCGTCATGTACGGCCACGAAGACAACCATGGTGACATTTGCCACATACACACAAAATTATATGTATTTTGGTGACATGACATGTCATACACGTGATAAATAGATAGTTTGCTAACATGACATGTCATATGTATAACTAGTTAGTAGTCTAAGTTACCTTCAAAACCTCAAATGAAATATGCCAAAAAGTTTACTACCTTTTATGTTTTTGCGCTTAATAAAATCACAGTTACAGATGAACAATTTGTTATAGATCTTTTGTTTTATAACATAATCGTACCATTTAATGCACTCATATATGCATGTGTATGTATATTTGTCAATATATATGGCACTGTAAGACAAAACCTGACATTTGTTTCTTAACGCTTGAAGTCAAAGCATGATAAATAACAAAAAGCATATGGAGAATTGTTATAAATTACTATTGCTTCTTTTCTGGTTATAGATGTTTATAAGTTGTCTTCTTTATGCCAGATTTTTGGGTTATTGGTGTCCTCAACTACAAGAATGGAATTATAGCCTTCAATGAGGTAGCTATGGGTGTGCTTATATAAATGCTTTTAATTATTCTTCAATTTGTGGGTCTCATTTCTATTTTGTTATTAATTAAAAAACCAAGATCCATTGAATGAAATAAACCTCAAAGAGTCATAGTTATGGGTCCCATTTGGTTTTATGTTTGAGTGGCTTACACGTTCATCCTGTGGTTTCCAAAATTCACTTGTATGACCATTTAATTGATGTCTTTTCATCCTATACCCTTGCAATGTATTTGGTTGATTTGCATCATTAAAACCATCACATAGAGGTCTTTAAACAAGTCTAGTATGTAATATTACATTAATATTTTTTGTTATTTTTTTCCCAAATCTGTTGGTTTATAAGTTTATTGAAATCTGTAACCATAAAAATATTTGGTAATTGGTTTTTTTATACACAATCAACTAGAGGTTTGACTAGCTCAACTATATGTCAATACACGTTTTGACTCTGAGATAGATCAGTGTTTGCTGATCTTATTATAGGAAAACTGTATAAAAGTTCTGATATATTGATTTTTATAGGATACAAGCACTCTTTCTAATGTTTGACAGCGTTGATGATTGTAGGATCAGTGAACACTTTGTTGCTTGCTTAAGAAGAAGTATTAAAGATTTGCATCCGGAAACAGGTTTAGAGGAAAGGGTTTGATGGGTTGGATGAAAGTCCATGCTAAAAAATAATAATAATAATAATAATAAATAAATAAATTCTGAAGTACAACTCTATATGTTTGGGGTGTAAATCATTGTAGCTCAAGACAAGCAATTATTCTTGATGTAAAGTATGTAGTTTATTTTAGCTGTAGTGACAACTCAAACTGTTTACACATACACATAAACTAAATCATTCGTGTAAATTCAGCACGTAACTGATGAGATTATATAGTTTTGGACTCATGAATGATATGCAATAAGAATTTGATTATACAAATGCTCTCGCTTAGGTTTTAAGTTTGGTGAATTTAAAATTTCTTTTGTTAACAACAAAGGCTAGTAAAAAGTTAGAAGGAGAATATAAATTAAAAAATAATAATAATCACCGAGTAGGCCATGCCACGTGAAGGAGCTCCCGACAAGATTTAGGCATAGGCATTGCGTCTTCAATATTAACCACCTCTTTAACCGATAGGAAAACATGTCCACGAGCTCGGCACGTCTTAAGAACCTTAACCCAAACTTCATCCGCGAAATAGCACCTCAAAAACCTATGATTTATTGACTCATCCTGATTTTTTACAATAGTCACAAAAAAGACAAGAGACCACCCCCACCAATTTTCCTTTGGAAGCAATGCCTCCTACCCTTTAAAATATAAAACTATAAGAAATCAACTTAATATAAAAGACATAAATAATAACATATGAAAATGTAAAAGTAAAACAAATGAAACTTTTATTAACCATATGTTATTAAATGTACCATAGTAAGTAATATTAAGTTGATTATATAATAGTTCACTAGAACAAAGAAACTTACTTAGAGAAAGCAGTTATGAAATGATTATAAAAACTAAGCAGATAGGTTTTTAATAATTCAACCTAAGATATAACCAATGTTGCTAATAAGTTTCTCATTTGAGTCTCTTTTTCATAACTATTATAGATTAACATTTAATTTACGTTGAAATTCGCTAAATAGGAACTCGCTTACTAGGAATGTATGTTTATCAATTTCACTCGTAAATATATTTGCGAGTAAAATCAAACGGAAATAAAATGTTAATTTTTGATGATTAATTGATTATGACATCGAGACTGTTTTTGTTAGAAAAAATAAAAGCTAAAAGCGTAATATATTTATTTTGAATATATTTATTATCAATCAATTTTTTTAAATGTCCGATATTATTATTGTTTGAGTCACTCCTCAACGTTACTAGGTTAAAAAGCCATAAAAAATAAAATTATTAAAATCCAATTCCCTCAAATCTAATACAATATAAAACGCATTCATAATTATCTCACCGCTCTTGACAATGACTAAACATCGACCCACCTAGTACTAGATGATCGGACAACACACTTAACAATGTTTTGTGGAATCGGTTCAAGTTGGGCCTACAACTGCGTCAAGCTTACGCTCCTCTTTCTTTATATCGATCTTCCCATATACATACGCATGTACACGCCATCTACATTTTATATAACAACTTATAACCATGGGTTGTGTTATACAAACATTTTTATTTGTTATTTATACACTATATTGTTTCTATCTCTCTCCATGTATCTATATGTATGTATAAAGAAAGATAGAAAGAATGAAATAAATAGGGTGTATCTATAACATACCTCATATAGAAAGATTAGGCTATTTTAATAACAAAATGAATATTTATATAACCAAACCTTTAATGAAATTATTTATACTATATTACTATACACCATAAAATATAAAGGAAAAATTACGAAAATTATCATTTGACCAAATCGAATTACTAAAATAACCGGTCAAAAATAAAGTTTATTAAATAAAACAGCCAATCTTATTGCTCCACGTGTCCATCCTTCGCGGATGTGGCGAGTGATTATGGGAATCTCTCGCCCACGTGTACATTCCTCGGTGACGTGACTTTATCCCTCGCTGACTCGGCGAGGGATTATGGAAATCCCTCGTCCAAAACTACAGCAATGCCCCCTGGCCCATATATATATATATATATATAATATATATATATATATATATATATATATTATATATATATATATATATATATATATATATATATATATATATATATGTTTTTTACAAAAAAAATCCATATTTATAATTAGTTATTGTATTTAAATACTTAAAAATTTAATTTAATTTAATTTTCACCTATAATATAATGTTTACCCTTAACAAAGTTATCAAATCTTATATTCTTCTTAACCTTGTTGTTACTTTTTTCTTAAAATTTTCTCAAATCAAGAAATGTCATTTAATATATCATATTATACAGTGATGGTAATGACATTTTGTAAACGGTGTTAAAGAGTATATACCTATGTCATTTACCACACATCTACTTTTTAATGGTAGATACTCTTCAATACCGTTTACAAAATGACATTTATCATCACTGTATAGTATGATATTAACTGATATTTTCTGATTTGAGATAATTTTAAAAAGAAAATAACAAGAAGGTTAAGGAGAATGTAAGACTTGATAACTTTGTTAAGGGTAAACATTGTATTATATAGGTGAAAATAAAATAAAATTAAATTTTTACGTACTTAAAAACAATAAATAATTAAAAATATTGATTTTTTGGTTAAAAACACACACACACACGTCAGTGAGGAATGTACAAATAGGCGAGGGATTCCCATAATCTCTCGTCACGTCAGTGAGGGATTGACACGTAAAGTAATAGGATTTACAGTTTAATTTAATAAACTTTATTTTTGACCGATTATTTTAATAATTTGATTTAATTAAACGATTATTTTCATAATTTACCCAAATATAAATCTTATGTTATTATTTCTTTTGCTATTAGTGAATATTTATAGAGAAGTATTTATTCTTATTTAACCACCATATCAACAGAAGACACACCAGGGTGTGTGGGTCCCAAATATAGGCCGGGACCCCACGTGCTTTTGCAATGAAAACTGTAGGCATTCGATGTGTTTTCGATTTCTAATTGGTCTATTTTCTTTTGAAACAGTACCAGTTATCTTGACTCTCTTTTTTGGTCCAATAATCGTACGGAGTATTAATTACCTACGTACGATACTTGCTGCATAATATGTTCACTGTGTTTCCTAGTTTAGCTAGGTGAACGTTAAATAACATGTTATTTACTTATTTGGACTAAAATGAGGTTTGAGATTTTGATGCACGTGTACAAGTTGAGCATCATGATTTAATATTAGGGTGGTGGGATTGTAGTGCCGTGAGCCCACAGCGAGCCTAGGCGCCGCTTGGCACCACCGCCCCTTCACACTGCAAAATTTTGATTTTACGACATGATCTCGCCGTGAGTTTGTGTTGTTTGTGTGTTATGTAGTGTTGTAGTGTGACATGATGTGATAAAAATGTCAATCATCAAATTTGTGTATGTGATTTAATGTGATATAGTATGAAATAGTAAAATTTAATTATTAAGTTTATGATGTAATGTGGTGTGTGTATAATAAAAGTGTCTCTCCACCCTTATCTAGTGTCGTTGGTAATAGAGGAGAAAATCATGAAAATACACTTGATGTTGAATGTATATATACATATATGTACATATATAAACATATGGACATAACTTTTTTAACAGAATAAACCTATATCGTATATTAATGTTGTATTCATGTGTTTGCATTAAACAGTTTAACAAAAATCCAGTGTCACATGTGAATGTATGTTGTGTTTTTGTTTTTTATACGTGTATTAGCTAGATAAATTAGATAAAACAATTTTTCTAATATCAAATCTTTTCATGACATCTTTGAGGACAAATCCATTAGATAGTGGAACTCATTTCAAGTATGGATTTATTATTGTCTTTATCATATATTTTCTTTTTAAGAACATGAATTCCATGTAACAAGTATCAATAAAACAAACACATTTTAAGTAGTATAAAGAGGTCATGTGTGTACTGTTGGTTAGAAGTCACTAAAACAATATGTTGATCGTGGTTGGTTCATATATATGGATCAATTATTAATGGTGATGGCATGTTTTTCTTTATATCTCACTCTTGAGAGACGGGCTACACAAGAGCTGGCAAAATGAGTATTTGTTTAAACACGATAAATTTTTTTACTTTTTTAGAATAATTAAAATTAAGAGTCTTGGATTTATCATTTCTTCTTCTTGATACCTAAAACATATAACTATCACACTCAAATCATCAAATCCAAATGTTAAAGATGTTGTTTTCATGTTTAATACTTGTGTTAATCGCGTTGTCTGTAACCTGTTAAACATGATAAAACACTATTTGTCAGCCCGCATAATTTTATTTGGTGTTATGTACTTACATTGGCTACACTATGCCTCTGAGATATGTATTTCATAATTAACATGTAAAATTATAAAATATCTGATATACTAGCTTGGTTGAAGATGAATACTATACATTTCATTTGCTAGGACCAGCTTAATGAATTTCAAAAGCTCCAAGCAAGATAAAAATCTAAGCGACCCCAGCCATTTCGAAGAATAAGTGTTATCTTAATCGAACTGAACTATCCGTTTTTCAACTGGAACCACAACCTGAACTCCCTGGGAGAAAACTTATTGTTGAGAAAAACTTCAGGTTCAACTCCGAGCATTTCAGAGTAAGACTTAAACTTATAACATACTAATAATATTTATTAGATACATGATATGGAATATGATATCCAAATATCATGAGAACATTACATAAATTATAGTTTGACTAGCCATACGTTGAAGGAACGTAACATAAGAATATAACACAAATTTGTAATCCATATGTGAAATAAGAAAATATATTAGACTAGCTTTAATAAACTCGTATGTTACACGAGTTGAATAAATAAAATATTAATATAATAAAATTTATTAATTATAAAATGATATTTTAAAATATGATATGACTTAATTATATATGAGAAATAGATATAAGTAATAAAACAGTTATATCAACATTTTGTTTTTAGAACAAACCATATAAGCATGTTATTTTTAAAAATTTTCTTATTATAACTCCCAAATTTAATTGTTTTTGCTTTTAAAAAGTTGACCTTTTAAGAATACTAGTTTTAACATAGTTCGTATTTTAAAAAAAGTTTTATGCTTTAAAAAATATTATTTTATAAGATATTTGTTTATTTATAAATAACATGAACAATTAGATTTTTTTCTTAAATTATTAAATTTTAAAAAATATTAAATAATATTATTAGTAATTAAGTTAATTATTTAATAAAAGAGATGCGAGAAAATTTTAGTGAGGATGATTGTGGCATGGACACGTGTCATCCCAAGATACCATTTTATTAGAGTAGAAAGATACTAGCTTTAACCCGACGCTTTTAAAGTAGACGGTCTAAAATTCTAGTGATATAATATTTTACTTAAAATTCTAGTGATATAATATTTTAAGAAAATAATTAGATGATGAACTTTTTCACTATGAAATTAAATTTTATGATATAATATTTTACTTAAAATTCTAGTGATTTTGATTAAAATTATTAAATTATTGATTTTTATAGAATAAGCTAAAATTACATATATGGTGGTAAGTGGTAACTAGTATGTACGAAATTATATAATTCTTAATTAAGAGAAATACACAAATGATTCTTAAGTTTCAAAGTTTTCACACCTATTATCCCAAATTGGATGCTCATTTAACATGTCTAATAATCATTGTACCTCACGTCAATAACTTTGTACATCAAAACAAAAATCATTTTTTATATTTATAAAGAGTTTATTACGACGCCTAAAATCACAGTCTTTGTTTGTCGTCATATTTCATATTTATTTATATCATTGTCATGAGTCAATCACCACATGCCCTCCTCCATCAACAAAAGCACAACCCTTTGCCCATTACCATACCTATCGACATCACCATCTCCATCACCATTACATTCAAATCACATCCTGTAAGCCATAATCACAGTTAATATTGACAACAACGTTTTGTTCCCACAAGAAAACATGAAAAAGAAAAGAACATCATCGAGGAAAAATAAAGATATGAAATTGTTGCGATGGTGTTGGGATCACATAGCGCGCAAGGCTCGAAACCAAGAGGCAAACCCAAAAACCAAGTGACTTGAGATAGGTATTCGTGCATGGGAATCGTATTAGCTAGTTTTAAAAAGATTTTGTGAGGGTGAGATTAGTTGTAAAAAGATTTCACATGCATGAGATGATATTCGACCTGATTACTCAAAACAGGCATACTCGTTTATTTGAACCATATCTTATACGTTTTCTTTTTTTTTCTTATTTTTTTCATTGTCATTTAGGTAACAATGTAATATACTAATACATTAACCTTATAGCTTTGACTTTTCTAATTTCACTGGTAATATAACTATATCAAACGGGAATCTAATGGATGGTTTTAAATAAATCAACGAGTATGCTAGATAATGATGGGCATATTTGATGCTCCAGGGGTAGTAATCGAGTAAGCAGGTACCCGATGGGTGTGGGACCCAATACAAAAAATGATTTTGCAATTCACGTCCCAAACTCGTCCCACCATCCCTAAACATATTGTTGGTTTTTGAAAGCACACTTAGAAGTGAATTATATGTATTATTAATCACAAGGCTACATATATGACAAATACATGGAATCCTAATAAAATACAATCTCTTATACACAAAAAAGATCACAATAATAACAACAACGATATTTATTTCTATTAAGTTTATCCCTAATACTCTCGTCAAGCGAATAAGTGGTGGAAAACACATATTTTTGTGTGGAAGTTGTCAAAAAGAGGTCCCGAAATATATTAAGTAAAAATTTAAAGCTTGATAGGATAAAAGTTAGTGTGCAACTGTCCGAAGAAACTATTTTACAAACAAACTGATAATCTAATATTAATATCTCTAACCATTTTGTGAGAAAACGGATTTTGATCAAGAAATATGGCTCTGAGATCGTGACAAAAAGTGTTGACCAACATAGAGGCATGAATGTAGTTCGCGAAGAGGATGGGTGATCCATACAACTTTACCAACGCTATCAACATAACTTTTTTCATCGGGACAAAGTATGTTGTTTTTTATATGTTTATAGAGAGGTTTTTATTTATTTCACCTAAGAGCTAGAATCAAGGAAGTGTAAAAAGTTTGTGGTTAAGTGAATAACCTAAACCAGTCGTTAACTTTTCAAATATGGCTTATGTGATTTCCTTTCTATATGAAACTAATGAATCTTATATCTTCATTCTTTCAATTCAGTGTTTGTGCTTGAAGTCCTGGATGTTTGGATGTGAAGATATGTGGCATGATGTTTGATGATGTCTTTGTGTCACACCTTCAACCACGGCGGTTTTTCGCGGGGAGTGAACGTCATGGAAACTATAGTCATTGATCAATCACTACATGGTATAGTAACCATACGATGCAAATAACTTTAAAAATACATAATTGTTTCTAGAGTTGAATTGCATAAGCAGTAGAACTAATGTAATTGTTTTAAAAATATGACAAATACAACAATAAATGTTCCAAATAACATGAATAGCCCTAAATACGATATGACCCAAGCTAGCTTAACTTGATGCAAATGTCAAATACCTGAAAAAACATACATGCAGTATGTCAACATAAAGTTGGTAAGTTCACATGTTTTAAGTAACTGTAATCAGTATGTTAGACCATAAGACTTTCTATGATTTGATTATCGATCATACAATACTACAATATTATATAAGCACCGCAACCAAAGCTAGATTAATAATGCACCCGTTTAGACCTCCAGTCAAGGTTAGGGAAATTAACCCAGGTGGAGGTAGTCAAACCCAATAGTACTATCCATAATTACCTCACTTTGAGAAATAAACTAACAGTCCAACAACATGGGACTTCATACGGTAATTAAGCAACTTATATAACATGTGAAATCATTGACAAGTAAATATGTCTAATAAGATAGTATTTTGCATGTAATCTCCCCCAAAATAAAAATAAGTCATATTTGGGCCGTGAAATTCATTTGTGAAGGGAGTCGAGTGTGAAATCTGAAAGTATCCAAAGTGCTCGAGAAAATCCAAACTAGGTTCGCCCTAGAACAATCAAGCCAACTTATGTATAAGTAATTGTTCATGTGTGTAATGTGAGCATGTAACTATTTTATCCACACACTGGTGACACAAAATGGATATTTGTGATAGAAATATATTACTTAGAAAATATTAATAAATTATACTTTGCTTGATAGTGTTCAAATAACTTTGTATCTTGAAGTTGACATATTGTTTAGATAATTAAATATCGTTTTGACTCGACCCGAGACATGACTCGAGTGTTTAGTAATTAATTATGTTATTTACATATGAAATTATAGAAGCTAGGGTTTTGAAATAATCATATTTTTATTAAGTAAAATAATATTTAATTTGGAATGTAATTTGAAATATTAACATCCAAATAAAATCACTAGTTTTCATGTTTTACAATCCATATACAAATATATATATTTGCTCATAAAATAATTATTTATTTATTTTCTTAGTAGTATTATTATTTTATTTTGTCTAGTTCTTGACATATATTATATTCGGGTTTTCTTTAATTTATTAAGTAATTTTAGTATATCATAAAGTAAAATCTCTTTGATAAATTAATTAGCTACTTTAGTCAATTTAACAACTTTCCTTAACCTATATTTTAAGTAACCTAGTAATTAATATTATAAAGTCTATAAATTTATATTTTAAATCCCATGATAAATCAGCAACAAAATCATGTGTCATTTTTGTTTAAAAGTCATCTACTAATCATCTTAACATCCCTTTTAACCGAACATAATATTTAGTTATGAAGTTCATATTTTTTCTTTTAAAGTCTTATGTTTATATATATTTAACCATACTTGTAAATTTGATCAAATTGTCATCAAGTTATAACCAACTTTTATAATAACATATTACCATTCATCAACTTAGTATAATTTGAAGAATATGTGTAAGTATTCATAATAACACTTGTAAATAATTAAAGTTACATAACCATAATATAACCCTTTTGTAGTTTTTCTTGAGTTTCAACAACTTTTATAACTTTTATAAAAACCATCAACTAGTAATTTTGTCAAATATGGATTTATAAATATTTACTTTTTAAGAACAAAAGTCAATACTTAGTTTATGTTTAAATATTTTGTGACGTTTTACTTTTGAAACAACTTGTTGATGAAAACATTATTTTTAACATGAAAGACTTTTTGGATGAAGATATTTACATGTATGCATGATAACCAAAAGAAGATATGTAAACAAAAAGTGAGTATGTTCTTACTTAAATAGGCAAAGAAAGATGAAAATGATGTTGTTGGTGTTTGAAAACTTCAAAGGTCATTTGGTCTTCGATGATGATACTTAAAACACCTTAGATTTGTAGAAATTTAGTTTAAAATATGGTGGAATGGGGTAGATGGAGGTTTGGTTAATTTTAGAAGAAAAGAGCAAGAATGAAGGTGTAATTAGATGTAGGTGAAAAAGATAAAGCAATGAGTGTTGTCTTATAAGTGCTCATGTAAAAAAACACTTTTGTTTGTTTTTGAAGTCTTGGAATCCTTCACCATGGGGAGGAGATGAAGACTTCCAATTGAGGTATGGAGACAAGCTTCTTTAGTCTAAAGCTAAAAGGAAATTTCACAAGAAATGTTTTTCTTTTACTTCATCAAGTCAAAGACGATTCTTGTCAAGATTTTGGTGAAAGAAGAAGCAAGGGGGTGGTAGTGGACGGTTTCAAGGGGAGTTTGGGGTTTGGTTTTGAATTTTTATATAGTATTGAGTATTTATATGGTATTTATTGCACTACAAGTAATTTTGCATATTTTTATATTTTTATTTGTTACTTTTTGAAATGCATCCAAATATTATGAGGACTTATATAATATCAAATATTTTATTATTGATAGTATGTTAACAATACATCGTGTATCTAGTATTCGCATTAAAACGATTCGTTCCAGGGGAAATATCAATTAACGCGATTAGGTTTTTTTATAAATTTGAGTTTTTCCAATGTATTTATTCTGGAATCTAAAATATTTTAAAATAATGGAATCTAAAATACTTTGAAACACTTTAAAGTAGTTATTAGTACATATATATTAATTACCACCAACGTTCGTGTGTGTGTCGGTTGTATCGCGTGTAAAAATATTAATTACGCCGAATCACCGATGCATGAAATTTTGCAATGCATAAAACGACTTCAATAAATGTAATTAAATTGAAAATCGAGTATTATAGGTGTAATTATAACCAAGTCAAGATCGGGTATTAACCTGGAATTGCATGTTGTCACACTTTGGTTGTGATGTGTATTTTGCCCGGACAAGATGTCCTCGACGAGAGTCATTCAATTGCATGATGTTGGCTTGTGAAATGGAGCTAAAGAATCACAGTAACAAAATATAAAGAACATAATTAAATCATAAGTTTGTATTCCAACTTCAATGAAGTTGTTGAATTAGTTTTGGTGATACTATAAAACAATGCGATGATCTACTTTACTTAACGAAATTCGTCTTTGATCCTAACAGCCTTATCAACATCAACCTCGTTAAACCTGTGGACAAATACGAAGTCCCTAATCAAAGTATTCTTTTTACTCTTTCCTTTTCTTATTTACAGTTAAACACTCATGAGTTTGAAATGAAATTTAAATCAACTTATTTACTAACAAATAATCATAAATAGATTGGTTGAACAATCCTAAACAACCCGATAACCAAATAGCCAATCCAAACAACTCCTAAAAGAAATTTGAAAAAACACCCTCACTTTCTATTTAGTTTTAATTAGTCCATTAAAAAGTACTTGAACTTGTTAATGTTTCTCTAGTACCCAAGATTGATCTAAAAGGTTATATTCATATAAAACTAACAAAAATTAAGTTTGAAAAAATCATGAAAAAAAGACTTGAAAAAAGATAAATAGACCTTATGATGAGAAGCTTGAAAAAAGTATGGGAAATCGACTATTTAATTATGCAAATACTTGAAACTTGAAAGTAACATATTTTGTTACTATAAAAAGCGTAAGTGGTTAAATCGGGTGAGTTTTGTTTCCACTTTCTTTTCTTTTTAGTGGTAGTACACCCATGAAACAGGAGTACACTAGCACCAATCAGCATTCTGATTTTTACCTCAACTAGTGGCAAATTTAGGCCTACCCCTATCCCTCTAGGGTTACAACTCCATCTTTGGTTTTTCTTCTCACAAACCCTCTCTCTCTCTCTCTCTCTCTCACTCACACACACACACACATCTAAAGAAAGAAAGAACAGCGTATTTTTGCCTCTTTGGTAAGGTTTCTTTTCTCTCTTGAACCAAATCTTCTTGTATGAGTAGAATATTTAGCTAAATAAGTAAAGATTGCACCTTTTTAACCTCTATCTTTTTGTAAAAAAACTATTCTTGATTCAAGAACTGATATGGATCTTTGAGTTTGGTGTTTGTTGATGGATCCTTGATCATAAAGATTGAATCTTTAGGACCTTTGGACTACTTTATAAATTACTGTAAAAGTAATCTTTTTGCACCTTTTTAACCTCTATTTGTAAAAAACTTGTCTTGATTCAAGAACTGATATGGGTTTTGAGTTCGGTGTTTGTTTCATGGATCTTGATCATAAAGATTGAATCTTTATGACCTTTAAACGACTTAAATGACCCTAAAACAATTTACTTTTTGATTGATTCTTCCCCTAAATATTAACCCTTGTGTACGGTGATCAAAAGCAGGTAAAGAACTTCAAGAAAATTGAAGATGGTGAGAGGGAAGACTCAAATGAGGAGGATCGAGAATGCTACAAGCAGACAAGTGACGTTCTCCAAGAGAAGAAATGGTTTGTTGAAGAAAGCTTTTGAGCTTTCTGTGCTTTGTGATGCTGAAGTTGCTTTGATCATCTTTTCTCCAAGAGGCAAACTTAATGAGTTTGCAAGCTCAAGGTTCCATATTTCTCACTTAATTTTGATCTTTCTTTGATTTGATCTATGGCTTCTTTTCATTTTCTTAATTTAGTGTATGGGTTTTTAGTCTCTTGTTCTTTTAAATTCTATCTGCTCATTGCATACACACACGTATGTATGTAATCATATATGTATATGTACTCATATGTAGAATAGACACTATGCTTTGACTACAAGATGATGCATTCTTGAATGTAGTTGATTAAATTTTAAAATTATAAATAAAGCCAAGATTTTGTATTTCTTGATTTTAGTTTGTGCTTTCTATTCCTTTTCTCGATTTTAGGATTTTTAGTTATTGGTTTCAATCTTTATAATTTCATATACTCGTACATCAATTTACATATATACAAATATGAATCAATTATTGACTCTCGAATATATGCGATTAACTTGATCTTGAAACAAACATCTCTAATTGAAACAAACGTCGTCCTTTGTCTCTCCACCAATTAGGCATAAATATACCCTTCATGAACGCCCTTATGATTAAGATTATAAACCACACAAGAAAAAAGAATTAGGTATGTTTTGAAAACATAAATGCAATTAATATACCATTTTTTGGTTAAATCATATTTTCTCTCTATTGCTTTTAAATTTACGGACGCTTTAAAGTTTGTATGCTATTTTCTAGTTGGAAACGGTTAGTGGTTTATAGAGATCGAGTCCGTTAATAGAATTAGCGGACTCTGACTTTTCTAATCGTACTTGTTACAATGTGGGGACTCAGGTAGAATCCGCTAGCTATAGCTTAGTAGTCAGAAAAGTTAAAAAATTAATTACTATGAAACCATTTTTAACTAGAACACCACACAAACTCTAAATCCTCTATAATGTTAAAAATTTCATTTTTTTTTCATATACAAACATTATATAATCACCTAAAATAGGTACTTTCTTTTCGTATCGTACCTTTTACATATTAATTAAAGAGCTATCATTATCATCTATTTCCAGAGTGATTCATACAAAACCAAACATTTAGTATCCATACATCTATTTTTGAAATATTCTCTTTTTCGGGCAACATTTGTATCTTTTCTTAGGGTTTTGCGTTTAATCAGCATGCAGGAGACTATTGAACGATATAGAAGTCAAGTAAAAGATGTTCAAACAGATACTTCAAGGGTAGAAGATGTTCAGGTTCTTAATCTTGTCATAATATTCTATCAGAAACTGATTGTTCTTCGTTCTTTAATCCATCTGCCCCTTGATTATCTTTAATCACTTCAATATGCAGCATTTGAAGCATGAAACAGCTATCATGGCAAAGAAGGTAGAACTCCTAGAAGTTGCAAAAAGGTCCTATTCTGCTTCTATGTTTTAAATCATTAGTTGCAATATCAATATATATGTAACTTCTTGAATGTCAAAAACTAGATGTAGAAAGATGAATTGATGAATGCTAATGATCTTAATTCTTACATTCGTTTTATATTGCAGAAAACTTTTGGGACAAGGATTAGGGGCAACCACCATTGAAGAAATAGTTCGGATTGAACAACAGCTGGAAAGGGGCGTAAGCCTTATTCGCGCACGAAAGGTTAAACTACACTTGTCAAAGAAATTTCTTTCATTATTTTCGGTTATGAATTTTAGGGTTTACTAATTGTTTTACTTTGTCGAATATCGATGTTTTAGATGCAAGTTTACAATGAACAGATCGAGCAGCTACGAGCAAAGGTACTCCTTACAATAGTTCTATTTACATGGAAATTTTCAGGTTGTTTTGGATGGCATTAGTTTAGAAAAAGAAAAGATTTTTGAAACAAATTAACTAGGTTATTTACATGAAAATTCAGGAGAAATTGTTAGCAGATGAAAATGTAATGCTTACACAGAAGGTTAGTACGTAGTTTTTTTTCTTTCAAATTTTCTTGATTTCATAAGCATAAATAAACATAAAAATCAAATAGACAATATAAAATGAATTCGAAATCTCAATGTTTCTAAAAGATTGCATTTTGCAGTATGAAAGCCAAAAAGACCAAGTAACAGAAGAAATGAGACCGGATTTTCATGTTCCTGAATATAGAGAGAATTTTGATGTTGAAACGGAATTATTCATCGGGCCACCAGAGACAAGAATGAAGCAAATATGGCTGAAGTAACCATGTGGTTTATACATATATACACAAATATTATCTATCTATATATATATATATATATATATATATCTATATCTATATGTATATATATATCTATGAAGATTATGTTAGTGTTACAAGTATGTGTTACAGATGCGCGTGTTGTTTTGCAACAAAATTTTCAGTGGAAAGAAGTCTAGAAATGAATCGGACTTTGTTAGCTGAAACCATAAGTACGTTGTTTTTTTCTGTCAAAAAGTTTAATTAATGAATGTACATATAGCAATTGACCATTAAGATAAATGCTGCATGTTTCTGGTCGATCACGTGTTTTTTTAATTAATTTTATATCGGTTATAAGGTAACTTTAATTATGATTAATGGGTACGTTTGCTGGGTCTCATGTTACACATGTATGCATAAGAATGTATGACATAGTTCCTGTTGATTTTGCACCTGAAGAAAATTTTGTCTTGATTTTGGCTTATTATGGCTTCTTAGTTCTTAACCTTCATTCAGAGATGTTAACGAGCATCATCACATCTCAACAGCCTCAACTATTATCAATTAAGATATTTAATATCAAAATGACATGTAATCATTAAAAATTAAAACACTAACGTATCAATTTACTATAATTAGGAGTCTTTATTATGTTTAACCTTGCTTGGACTAAAAAGTGAAAACTTTTTTTTTCTTTTTTTGGAAAGCTGCATTTCATTCAAACCAAAAAGTAACCTTAGCGCCATCAAGAACAATACAAGAAGCAACAACTATTACAACAACTAAAAAGTGAAAACTAATGTTTTATAAATTACTAGTTTAGAAGTACTGGTACCACGCAAGTTGATTAAAATATCAAATTGAAAACTTATGAACAATATTTATAAATTATAAAATTGTTGTTTGAGATAAAATAAATATAATTGAAATTATATATAATTAACCACCTCAAGTAATAAAACAATAGCAATATTTTTTAAACTTTCGTATTTAGTAATGTTTTATATAAAAAATGTTTTTTAAAAAGATGATGTTAAACTTTTTTAAAAATATAATTTGTATTTGAAAAACTCCGGCCATCATTCATAAACTGATGTTTCAAAATAAATACATTTTTATTAAAAAATGATTAATAATTTGAAAAGAATATACAACATCATTAGTATTTAATATTATCATTAAAAGGTTTACTTGTTATTGTAGTGACATGTGCCAAAATGATTGTAAAAACATGACATGTGACAAATGATTATAAGAATAATTTGTTGCAATAGTTTTTTTGCTTTATTAATATAAAATTAGTATAAATGTTTTTTCCTTTGTTAAAATAATTTTCAAAGAAAAAAGTTTATAGTTTAACTCTAAGCGGATATATTTTAACATTATAGTTGTCATATTTAATTTATTCGGGGCCTTTTGGTAAATCCATTTTTAGGGATTCATCTAACGAGCTAATTAAGTCTCCATAAATGACTTGACTAGGGCTGGTATTTCATAAACGAATTTGTGAACACGACTAAAATAAAATTAAATATATTTGGATTGAGTTAAACAAACTTCGTGACATATACACTTTTATGACAACTAAAATCATGTGTAAACATATCTTAACCCACCTAGTTCATTTATGATATGATTAAATATTTTTATATATTTATTTTTCTAAAATCTATAATCTATAACATATAATAAAAAAAAGTTTTTAAAATCACGTGTTATCATTCTAGCATATCAAGAAAATTGTTTTTCTGTCTTTCTCTCATAATAAATACAAAAAGCATAAAACAATCAATTTAACTTTTATTTTTTACTAAAATATTTTAAAACAAACAATCTATATTTGTGTTTCCACCCTCTCTCTCATTTTAAATGATAATGATTTTAAATAAGTAAACTAAACTTAAATATCTAAAATATAAATCTAATTGTTTTAATAATTTATTAATACATACTAAAGTATATAATTTAATTATATTTTATCTTTATATACAAATTAATAATTTCATATTTTCAATATTTGTTATAATATTTTAGATATTCATCATCTTTTATTTCACTAATGATTAATAACATACAACAAGTGAAATATTCATAAAACATTAAAACTAATGTATTTTACATGTTTTATTTAGTGGGTGTTTGGGAAACATAAAAAAAAGTTAATAAGTAGATTTTAAAAGGTAAATAAGTAAATTTTAAAAAAGTTAAGGGAAGTTTCTTTTGAAAAATTACTAACAAAATAAACAATCACAAACACCCTATTATTCCACCTATAAACATGGGCTAATAACATGGGCTTTTAACCTATAACAAATCTAATTTACCGAGAATAAAATAAACCCAAACACCCAATTGTGGGCTAATAAGATGGGCTTTTATGAAAGCCCAAATTGAACCTTTAGACCCAAATACTCCAGACACAACGAAGGTTCGACTTCTAGTAGTTTCATTCATACTTTCATTTGCTATACACAATTAACGCACCTGCAAAATCTCTACGTTCAATTGTTCATCAATGGCAGCACGAGGAGGAGATGTGCAAAGAAGAGGTGGTGGAAGACCTCTTCCTCCGTCAGCAAGAGGACCCCCTGGTCCCCCTATTCACAACAAACCTGGACCTCGGTTCGAACCAGTTGATCGTGAAAAGGTTAGGTTTTGATCCGTTGTTCATCATCTGTCTCTTCACAGCGTCTGTTATCATTTGTTTCAGTGTGTTTGAGGTTTTGTTGTTGAGTGTTGATGGTTATGTGTTGCTTTGATTGTTTGGATTTTGAAGTTTTTCTAGGGTTTGGAATCATGTGTTGTTTAAAATCATTGGTTGCTGTATTAGCAGAGTATTCCATAATTTGAGTAATTGCGATATGTGACTCGAAATGGAGATTAACCAAGGGGGTCGTTTGGTAATTTTTGATTGAATTAGAGTTTCTGAATCATTAAGAGATGTGAATCATTAAAGACCTAGTATCGTTTAACTATTCAAAACAAATGTCTTACCAATTCAGATAAGATGTCTTAACCATTAAGTATTATTAATTTATTAAAATGCTTAATTATTTTGATTCAGATATTTGCTCGCGAAACAAACAATCGAAATTGAACCATTCAGACATCTAAACCATTAAGAGGCTGAAACAAACAACCCTAGGTATTCTCTCTACATTATAAACGTAGAGCAATCTTTATTGATGACAAATTGGCAATCACTTAATCAACTCTGAATCGGTCAAAGGTATTTGATTATACGAATAAAGCAGTTGTAAACTTGTAATTGGTAGTTCACAATTTTCGTGGGTTATCTATGTTTAGGTATAGAGGTAGAATGTGGTATTACTTGAGGGAGGGTGATTCATGTCAATGGTGCTCAATTATTATATATAGTGTTTAGAGGCATGTTTGGATGTGTAAAGGAACATATTTCTTAAGCTGGAGTTCTTGTACTTCAACTTATTATGCTTGTATTATTGAAGTTGATTCAGGAATGTGAAAAAGGCAGTGTAATCTAGGCCGTGACGAAGGAAGAGTAACCAATATGATGGGCCAAATACATGTAAAATAAGTGTCTGGTGACTGGTCAGCTCGTCTCTAAAATTGGTTAGTGGGCCTTATTGGGGAGGAAGGTAGTCAAGATAGTTGGCCAATTAGATGATGGAAAATGAAAAACGCCACATCTTGATTCTTGAGACATTCTTCTACTATTCAATATGGCCAGTAGAAAAAGAGATGAACGATTAAGGCAATGCTATATATAAAAATAATCTATATAGCTCTAGTGCTCCTCTTAATGCTTTTAGAGCACTGAAACAAAAGGGCACATCAAAATATAATATGTAGATGCCTTGTAGACAAATTATCCGAGGTCACAACAAGTCATCGGCTTTATTGACGCTGGGGATTCCTTTTCCTATTAGTTTTAAATTCCTTTGGCGTGGCTTTACTATTAAGAATTGCATGTTTTTTGGTTTATTCAAAATCTCCATTGTAAGTAGTTTGATGTTTTCATGGATGTTTTGATAAGGATTTAGGAAGATACATCAGTTCACTTATTAGTAATTAACTTATTATTATGACATTACATTACAATACTTTTACTTGTTATTGATGAAGTCTTTTCTTTGACATACAGACTTGTCCATTGCTACTTCGAGTTTTTACCAAGGTAAGAATGCTGTTTGGCACTCTGGAAGTTTTTTCTCCCAAACCCATTAAAAAATTATTGGATGCAAACAAACAAAATATAATGGTTACTGGTCCTTTTAATGATGATTCAAGAGAGCTCTTGATTTTGAACAGGTTGGTGGCCATCACACACAGGCAGACTTTGCAGTTAGAGGCAAGGAGCCTAAAGACGAAGTCCAGATATATACTTGGATGGATGCTACGCTTCGTGAGCTAACTGACCTGGTATGTGAAATGTTTTTAATTTGGACAGTTTTTAATTAATGTCTTCTGTTTAAAAGTGCATTACATATTCTTCTTCCGCCCGTCAACATGCTATCTGTTCAAATTACACCACTTGAAGAATTGGAATCTTTTTATATGTGTCTGAATAATATGCTGTGAAAAGATTTGTTTTAGCTTATGTTTTGTGGTCACAAGTTAATTACAAGTTATTTTGGTGGTTTTTAATCATCTGCTTTCTAGGTAAAGGAGGTAGCACCTGAAGCTAGAAGAAGAGATGCCTTGCTGTCATTTGCTTTTGTATATCCTACTAAATCTGGTCATTTTACGGTCAAAGAGGTGACCGCCTTTCTTTTTCTTTTCCTATCTTCTGTAGTCATTTCAATTAAAAAATCTCCGGACACATGATGGTATCATCACTGCTAAACTGCACCTTAGTACAGTAAAAACTAAAACATCCCATTGATATAGTTGCTTGTTTTTAATTAATTATTTCTAAGAACTAACTAATATACCAGTTGTGTACAAGTTAGATACTGTTATTGTATATGTTTTTACATTCAACAGTTTGTATTGTGTTTTAAGGTTGGGAAAACCTTTTCTTATCCGAATGCAAGACGGCCTGACGACGGCAGTAAGGCCCTTGGCACCCTTAGCTTTGAGGTAATTTTTGTGTTTGACTATTTTCTCATCGTGAAAGAGACCAGTCTTGTATCTTAATACATAATGTTATCTAAAAAAAGCTTGACAGGCGTGGGTTTATTTTTATGTATGAATCCGTTTCTAACCAGAAGCCAAATCTGCAGATTGGAGATTATCTGGATGTGGCAATTCTATAGATTTCTATATCATCTCCAGAATGGTAGCGTAATAGGGTGGTTCTATGTGTCATTTCAGTTTCATTAAAGTGTATGGTTTGCTATGTCTGTATTGAATGGAAACTTATTCCTGTTTAAGTTTTAGTTTGACTGTCTAGTGCAACACGTGATCATTATAGTTTTTCTCGTCCGAGACACTGTGGGTTGGACCAAACTATAATCAAACCGATGATATTTATTTCACCCAGTTGGACCCATCTTTATTTTCAAAAGGTGTGATATACTATTTGACAAACCCATATACATAGTGAGTTTATCTCATCATAACTCTCTAGATTCGTTAACGCATTATGCAATGCAGTATGTGCCTGATTTTTTTATACACGTTACGGTTATCTCTAGTGTTGTAAAAATCAGACTAGTCGGCCGATTAATCGGCGACTAGTCGGCAATCGGGGGCTCACTGATTGATTTCCCCTAATCGGAGGGGATAATCGCTAGTTGGTAAAATTGATCCAAATCGGCCCTAATCGGACCTAGTCGCCGATTAATCGGTCTTTATTCTGCATTTTTGCAGAATCCGATGACATTCTAGCGGAATTCCGGTGAAAATTTTGAAATTCCAGCCAGATTTGTTTATATATATAAAACTAAACATATTTATAAAAATTACATATAAAAATGTGTATTTATATATATAAATAAAAATTATATATAAAAATTCCAAACCGATTAATCCCGATTAATTCCTAGTCCCCATCTTGTCGTCCGATTAGCGTTTAGCGATTTTTACAACACTGGTTATCTCATTTTACGTGGTGCATGTGTGTGTGCTAGAACCTCTAACTCATCTCTGATTCGGTAACACTTCAAATGGTACAAATTATAATCAAATTATAGGTTTAAAATTGGTTTTTTACAGTGGTTTCATCTAATATCCATTTTGAGGAACATATGAAATCTATATTTTGCTAAATATACTTTCACAAACACACTCTGCCTGAAGAAAATGACTCCTAGAATAAGTAACTGAATAAATGGCACCTGAAGCTGCATATCAGAAAACCAAGAATTCACTTCCAAAAATATGTTGCAACTGATATTGTACCGTAAAACACTCCAATGCACCCGAAAACCAGAAAACATTCTCCTGAATCCACATGTTCACACATTAGATGACCTCAGACAACAATGGTTTGTTTGAGAAGAAAGCATTCAAATTCCCAACCACAAGTTCATAAAGACTTCTCATAGATTCTTCTGTCATCACTGCATGATGAGGAGTCATAACAACATTATCTAAATCAAAAAGCTCTGCAGGGACATTCGGCTCGTTTTCCGAAACATCTAAACCAGCACCAGCGATTTCCTGTTTTAGTAAGCACTGAACAAGATCTTTCTCGTTGATAATTGCGCCCCGGGCTATGTTCACAATAATTCCATTTTGTCCCAAAGCCAGCATGACAGTTTTGTCAATCATGTGACGGGTTTGGTCGGTTAATGCACAACAGATGATGAGAATCTCACATTTTGCTGCAAGTTCTTGAATATGGGGACAGAAAGGGAATTCAACATGCGGTTTTTTGTTTCTTGAGGTGTATAATATGCTGCAACCAAATGCATTAAGCCTCTTTGCTACATTAAGCCCGATGCTTCCCATTCCAACAATCCCAACTCGCCTGCCATCCAACTGAATTCATAGAATCATAAATACCAACAGATCATAGTTAACAGTAATTTCAGATCTAAACTTCTTGTACAATCACTATAAGCATGAAAGACACAAACTTGTGACCAACATAAGGTTCTTTTTTCCATCAGAGGTGTACCTTATGACCAAGAGGGTAATCACCTTTCTTGTGCCACAGCCCAGCCTTAACAAACCGATCAGCAGCACTAATTCTTCTCAAGACATCAATCAACAAACCCACAGCAGCATCAGCAACATCCTCTGAGAAAATGGAGCCAGCATTAGCAACTTTGACTCCACGCCGCTTGCACTCATGGAGGTCAATATGGTCAATCCCAGCACTGCTGGTCACGATAAAGCGAAGCTCTGGAAGGTACTGCATGATGTCATTAGTAACCGGCGTGCAACAGAACAGAACGCAGCTTTTACAGAACCTGCGTGAGTGGAAAGGAATTGATGGAGAGGAATAGAACATTCCCATGGTTTAAGGAAATGGAATTTCTCAGAAAATTGTTGACCGTAGTATTTGAAAACAACTGGTGGTCCAAGAAGCAAGACAGTTGGTAGGTCATCTGCTGTCTTTTGTTTCTCTGAAGAATCTTGTTCTGCCATGGTTATCGCACTTTCACCTGCATAACTTAATTACAATGCAAATTGAAGGAATCAAAAACATAAAGATTCAAACTTTTTTTGCATATATGCTATGCTATGAACTTAACTATCAGAATCAGGGTACCAAAAATGAAAATTTCTTAACTGATATATAAGAATCACCAACAGAGACTCAAAACTTTTTTGCATATGTACTTAACTATTAGAATCAAAGTACCAGAACTTCTTAACCAATATTAAAGCATCAAAATCGTAAAGATCTAAACTTTTAGTTCTCTGACATTTCCATATCAGAATTCCAAACAACTATAAATTATCCCCACACGCAACGAATCAAAATTTTAACATCTGCGGCTAAGCGACTAATATTCTACCTCTAAACAAATTAGTTGAGCTTGAGCCTTACGGATATTTGCATAGCTGCAATACAAATTTAAGATATATTATATACTGAAATGATCTATGTTGATTATGAAAATGTAACATCATCTAAATAAGAGTAATTGCATAATTTCAACCTTAAAATCCTGACAACACTATATCAATCATGAATTATTATGCACTTATACCAAGTTTTGAACCTTACACCTCAGATAAGCAAAGCCTCCCACCTCTAAAAGTCAATCACTTAGTCATACAAATTACAATTTATGCATGAATTGTTATGCATTTATAATGGCAAATAAACTTGAACGCACATAAACAGATGAACAGTGTAAAAAATCTCAATCAAATCAAGGGTTTTGAACCCCCCAACTTTAGGTTTCCTTTGATCACACTAGTTAGTAGTGAGAGTAACAGATGAACGCAATTACGTTTACCCAATCAATTTCAACATTTAGGGTTCGTTTTTGGTGAATTAAGGTTATAGAATCACTTACAAAGAAATACGTGTGGAGATAATATTATCGAAAAGCAACGGCTTTGATGAAGAAATACTTGGAGTGAGAATCACTTGTTGGAATGAAGTAATTCCCCGAGTCTTGGAGGGCAAGTCGGCAATCCGAGAATATGATCGGTCAAGTTGGATTTGAAATTTAAATTTGATATTATCTAATTTATGGTTTATCTAGTAGAAATATATAACTATGATTTAAATTCTAATTAAATAAGGTAACTAGATTATATAAACTCAAGTTGGGGTAATTTGTAACCAAGTTTTTAGGGAACGTTTGATTGGAAGAATGAAATGGAATTAAGAAACTAATATAATTTTTAAGTAAAATTATGTTTGAGTGGGTAATAAAATGTAAACCCAATGAAATGTTTCACCTTAATTTCCTTGGTTGTGGGATTTTAAAATCCTTCCATCTAGAGAGAGAATTTGAAATCCCACAACCAAATGAATTTGAGATGAAACATTCTATTGGGTTTACATTTTATTACCCACTCAAATATAATTTTACTTAAAAATTATACTAGTTTCTTAATTTCATTTTATTCTTTCAACCAAACGCTCCTTAGAGTTATATTTTCTTGGTCAATAAGATTGAAGAATTATTCCAAAAATGTTTTGATATCATTCTTGCTTTGATCACTTAAAAGTTTTGAGGTGTAATTACATGGGCCATGTTTATGTTAACATGTTTAATCAAGGTTAGATACATGATCATGTATTGGAATATGAAGTCTACATTTTTTGTTTCGTTTCGATCACACTAGAATTAAGCTCCCGCGTCCAGTGTGAACATAAAACTATATCAAATAACACTTGTGTCACATCACCGCTAACGATCACCAACGCTAAAGTTGTGGTATGTTAATACAAAAAACTTAGACCATAATGTAAAACATAGGAAAATATAACTAAGTCGATTTAATATCCAGATGTTGTGACGGACCCGAGAAAAATGGAGATAATAAAGTTAAATTACACACACACAATGTATTGTGTTAACTTACCAAATTTAAAATGAAACATAAACAACGTGTAAAAATGTTAAATCACACGTGTATATTGTGTCATGTTAACTTGCAAAAACTAGAACGAAATGTAAAACGAAAATTTACGAAATATAAAAAGTATAGGGAACAAAGTTGAAAATATAAAAGTTATGAGATTAAATTTAAAAAATGAAGAGTTTTTGGTCAAGAGTAAAAGAGGACAAATTTAAGAAGTTATTTACAGAAAATAAAAAACTTTGAGTTATAAGTAAAAAGTTGGTTTAAAAATAACCTTATGCATAAGATGTAACAACATTATACACAAAAGAATTGTTAATTAATATAATATAAATATGACTCGCATGTTAACCGATGAATGAATTTAACATGTGTTAGCTGACATGCACTCGAACAACTTAAATCTTACGTTCTGTTCACATATTGTTGTTTTCATGTGAAGAAATTTTCAAAATAAATTATTTTAGACCAACAAAAGGTCTTAAAATTGTCATTAAATTTGAAAATAGCATTATCACAATTCACAACCCCTAGCACATCACACCTCAGCTTTATGTTTTTACAATATCAATCTGTAGACACATTTAAATTAAAATAAAAATATATATATTTGATTTATCAACCTAGTCGTGACTAGCTTAGCCATTTTAGTGCAATCCCGTAACTCGTTTATGACTGGTTTAACTCGTTACAATGTGATAGAAACCTCTTTACACTTTGTTAATTTGCTTACAAACTTTAACTCGTTTAGATTAACGAACAATCAAACTAACTTTATTTATTTATTTGTTTTTAGAAGAGATGAGTGAGTAACAATACCATTACATTGATATATTTTGATTTTATTTTAAAATTATTTAAGATTTATGTTGTTCTAGTTATATATATATACACACACACATATACATATATATATGTATATGTATATATATGTATATATATATATATATATATATGTATATGTATATATATATTATATGTATATGTATATATATATATATAGTGTTAGAAATGATTTCTCCACCTACACACATGAAGAACCAAACATTCATAATTATAACTATACTAAGTATTATTTTTCGTCCGTAACAAGATACCAATAGGTTTAGGGAGGATGAGAAAAAAACTCCAGATCATGTTGAATCAATGTTTAAGAAGAAAAGGGTGACATGATGTGTACTTAAATTTGTGTTATTATAGTTGTAGGAAGAAAAAGGAAAAATCATTATTGACTTATATAATTCCATTTCTTTGAACCAAAACTGCATTTTATATAACTTCTTATCTTTTTAACTATAATATTTTTTCTTTAGTTCAAGTATAAAATTGTTATACCTTTTGCAAAAAAAACTACAACCGTTTAAAATTGAATAACTATAACAATACATTAAGATTATTTTAAATGTGTGTTTAACTCTAACGTTCGCCAAATGAATGATGGTTTACTCCATATGATAGCGTGTCAACTCTGTTTAACTTCGTTTGGAATTTTAGGTTTTCATTAAACGCGTGTGTCTTTCCTCTTGATATGATATCTCCTTATTGTTCACACCTTATCAAAAATTTAAGTTTTATATGAGTCAACCCTTATATATAACTAATACATCTTACTCGATACCCAAAAATAACTTATTAAATTATAAATATTATATTTTAAGTTTCACAATTTTATATTTTGTTAGTCACCCCTGTAACAATATTTATGAAATTAACTTCATCGTCATCTTATAATAGCATTTGAAATGTACAATTAACATTTTCTAATGAAATAAAGTAACACATCTTTCTCAATACCCAACAATAAATATATTCTAAGTTTTCTTTTCAAAGGCAATGATAATATTTTTAATGACAGAATAGACATATTTATATAAAACAAAGAAGAATAAAACTAAAATTACAACTAAATCATGCAAATGCATCAAAAAGACCAATCCAAACAATTCATTGAATTCTGTTTTGATTCAAAGAAAAGAAAGAAAAGTTGATGTATTTCACTAGCCTCAAGTTTTTATGTTGGTTCCTAAATATCATATGGTTTTGCATAGTTCAATGCTGTATTAAATTTATATAGTGACGTATTAGAGCCAAAAGGGCAAAGCGAGAAGAATAGTGGGTTATAAATATCATATGGTTTTGCAAGTGGTGAAGATAAGATTAAAAATCACACTTGGTTGACGAGAACACAAACACGTGAATGGATCGACAAAGTTCTTGAGGTTGAGGACCTTGCACCAATTGTTTTATATAATTAGGATATGAACATCAAACCAAACAACAACAACGTGCTTTGACTTTTTGACCGCACTTTGTTAAGATGACATAAGGAGTATGTAAAATTCCTTTCTTTTTAAATCAATTATTTTTCTTAGAAAACAGGAAAGATATAGAAAAGAAGCACATATACAATCATGAAAAACACACATTCTTATATGAACGGAGTATTGTTAGTGGAGTATTTACGAATTCTGTTAATATATTGTTAACATGTGGGAAAGAAATTGTAATTGATATATTGCAGAGTAAGAAAGCCAGAAAAAAGGTAAATGTGACATATGGGTCACTAAATATTCCCAAGGCATAAAAAGTTAAATGTAATGAGTTAAAAGAGAATATCTAATGGAAAAGTGAAAAAGGTCACTCATGGAGATTAACTACACAACTAGGAAAAAGAAAGTCATCGACAACTTTATTGGACATCTATCACTACTTCAAACTTTATACCTGGGATTCCCTCAATTTCAACAACAATGGCAACAAAGGTTATGTCATAATCATAACTCTCCCCTTTAAAAATGTCCTACTTTTGTAATATTAACAACCGGTTATTAGATATCCTCCAAAGTCCAAACTAACATGATCACTAAAACACTAGAAAAAAGTTGCTTACTATAACAAACCAAATGTTTAAAGATCGTATTTACTATTTATGCTAAAACATTTCCGGTTTATTTGATACTCTGCATTCTCATCTAGAAACCATTGAGTTTATGATAGGACGAAACCAATGACCCGTATCAATAAATAAAACATAATGGGCGCCTCTCGAGTGGCCAGGGCGTCGAATGGGGTCTTTTATAACGACCTCGTGACATTACGATGGGTTGATGACAAAGACGTTTTAACTTTTAATTGTGTGTGAAATGACCAAACACATTGACATCGTACCAAAATGTTGCGTTCAAAGTGTTTGTTAACATCTCAAGATACTTAAAATCACATTTTCATTGAATAAAGAGGTTTGTAACCGAAGCAACATGTATACTTTGTTTCTTTTTCATTCACTTTTCTTTTTGGCAATAATTAACAAAGAGGAATAAAACTTTCTGATAAACTCACCGGGGTTTTCTCCGGGACTTGAACGGAAAACTCGTCGGCGGCGACGGAGAAAACTCGAACGGCAAATGAGGCGGGTCGGTCTCACCGGACAACATACCAACAACCTCTCTCATTGTAGGACGTTTCCCCGGAGACCGCTGCAGACACAACAGTGCAGTGGTGATACACACCATAGCTTGTTGTTGATCCAGTGAGTGAATATTAGGATCAACAAGATCCAAAAGCTTCCCATTACGTGCAAGCTGCCGAGCCCATGATATCAGATTAGCCCTTTCGAACTCCGACATCGGAGAAGCTGTAACTTGCAGTGGCCTGCGACCCGAGACCAGAACAAGTAGCAAAACGCCAAAGCTGTAAACATCACTCTTTTCAGAGAGCTGACCACCGTCGCACTTCTCTGGTGCTATATAACATACAGTGCCTCTCATGCTCGGGGTGCTGCTAATGCCACCACTTTTGGGGATTTCACCACTGGGGCATTCTTGACTGTTTCTTCTCCGGTGACGGAATTCGCCACTCAGCCCATCTAACCACCAATCGATGCTTGATTTGCTGCTGCTTTTGCTCTTTCTTTTTGGTGGCACAAACTCTTCATCCCGTTGCCACCACATCTCTCCTGTGTTGCTTCCCCTTCGCTTCTTCTTCTTCTTGTTGGATAGTTCATCGCAAAACTCCTCTTTCCACCATTCTCTCGGCTTTCGATTCTTCTTCTCTGTTTCGGATTTCTTCTTTTGCTTCTTCTGAGGTGCATCGGAGACACCCGTTTCTTGCTCCGATGAGAATGGATCTGTGGTGGTGAGCCAATCTTTCTTCGGTCTCTCTTTCTTTATCTCGCTTCCGATCCACTCCATTACGTAATCCTTCACTCTCCCTGACTCACCGCCCCAGTTCTCCTGTTTCCACCACCAATCCCGTCCAGAACCACCGCCACCGCCACCGCTCTTCTTTTTCCCCAAAAACCTCCGGTTACTGGAATCAACACTAATCTGATCGGAAACACTTGTTCTCTCCAGATACTCAGACGGTGACGCCTCCAAATCGATGACGGTGACACGACAGCTTTCCGGCGATACCGGATCCACGTTCACCACAACATCTCCTGTTACCACACTCTCAGTTTCCTCTGCTACTGACCTGAATTCATCTCTACAATCGCCATTATCCGATTTATCCCCCTTTTTGTCGACATCGGTGTTATTATTGTTATCATCATCAGCTGTTTCTGTTAACTGATCTCCTTCTTCTTCTTCTCCACATTCGAAAAAGGTTTCAATGACCTCATTTTCATCTACACCTAACACTCTCGCCAGACCGAAATCAGCTACTTTCGCATTGAAATTAGAGTCTAATAACACATTAGAAGGCTTGATATCACAATGAACAATAGGCGGATCGCATGAAAAGTGAAGAAACTCGACACCTTTAGCTACATCTAGCAAAATCATAAACCTAATTTTCCAATCCATGAGCTCAGGGCACTTACGATACAACAACGCGTCTTGTAAGCTACCGTTCTGCATATACTCATACACAATCATCATCCACTTCCGTCGCCGGCGATTCTGATCGGAGGAGAATCCGAGGACGGAGATAACATTACGCGAATGTGCACCACACGCGCCAGTGATCCTCGTGGATAACGAGAGCTCGTTGTGAAACTCTCTCTCACCTTGCAATGATCCGGAGCAGTTCATGAGCTTCACGGCGATCTCCTCACCGGACGGAAGCACGCCTCTGTAAACGGAACCAAATCCTCCTTGACCTAGGCGGTTACTAGCGGCGAATGCTGACGTGGCTCGCCGGAGGACCTTATACGAGAACTGCTGCAGCTGTTTCTGCGGTTGCGGTGGTGGAGACTTCAGATCCGCCGGAACCGTACGTTTCCGTGAGAGTTTTCTGTAAGCGATTGCGAGAACGATGAAGAGTAGAAATACTAGTACCCCGGCGAGTACGGAATGCAGAACAGTTGATCCATGGCGGTGGTGGTGGTTATACGGTGGCGCCGGCGGTGGCAAATCTGTCGGAAAATCCGGTAACGTCGGTGGTAGTGAAGACATTTGTGTAATCAGATCGAGAAATCACACACACAAACACACACTAAACACACACAGTCTTTCTCTCTCTAGAAATCTCACTTTCTCTCTCTAGAACATATAGCTTATCCGTGATATCGGCTTGTTCACAGGTGGTGAGCTGAACCACTGTGAGGTTTTACTTGAAGAGTGAGGGGTGATGCTAAAATGACGGGGCGGTGAGGGTGACAGGTCAACGACTAATTAGAATAAAGAAGAAAAAAAATACACGTAGGTATGTTGTTAGTTGACTGGATGTATGTTGTAAAATGATGGGGCCTGCGTGCTCATAGCCGTTTATGTTTTGTTTTCTACAAATATTGCATTTTTTTAAAGGGGTTAAATGGTTAATGTATTGCTTATTCCTATATTAAGACTTTAAGACTATAAAATACTATAAAATACGAAAAGAGGATGTCATGCAAATATTAAGATGTCAATTAAGTTGATAGTTGAATAGCTTCTTTAAAGTAAAGAAATCGATTAACAATTCGGATAACAATTATAATTTAGCCAAGGATGTAAGGAAACGTAAATTCTAAATATAAATTAATCTCATTTGCCGAATTTATTAGGTTATGTCACACTATGTAGCTTAATTTGTATTGTTCTACGGTTGACTGTAATTTAATTCGTATCATTTAAATCGGGTGACTGGCCAAACACAAACAGGGTCGTACCAAATAAAAGACTACCGTTGGTCATTGGTTTCACATTTGATCAAAATTCAACTTTGATTTTAGTCTCGGGGCAAGAATTTTATGAAAGCTAGATAACTTGACCTGCTCAAACGATGTGTTGTTAATGAAAATTTGAACAAGTCTCATATCTTCTTGGAAAGTTACGGCGAGTTGTATTGAAAATTAATCTTGTGAGAAATATGATTTTTAATGCATTTGAGAATGTGAGCTTTCTTTTGTAGATTTCCATTATAACAATAGATGTTTACTTATGTTGATGTGAAAATTGATCTTGTGAAGAAATATGATTTTTAATGCATTTGAGAATGTGAGCTTTCTTTTGTAGATTTCTATTAGCCATGTAGATGTGGCCAACCCAAAATACCACCATCGTTCAAGCCTCGAGTGAGTTTCTTTCAAATGCTATCATCCTTGCCTTTATCTCAAAATTTTAGTTAGTTTGTTTGGACATGTTTGCCTTGGTAAAAGTAAGGTAGATGAAGGACTCGAATGTTATTCAACAACGTAACAAAGCATGGATGATGGATTAATCAAACCAAGATCAGATAGAAACAAATTCCAATATTGGGAAAAATAAAAAAATGGAAAAATGAAATAAAGTTTGTATATGTTAGCAGGGATGTAAGTTCAACATATTAGGTCAGATTGTAGCCAATAACTTTCGATGACCCCAACTTATTAACACGAGTGGGATGAAGATTGTATGCAACACCTCACGGCTCACTCTAGTTCACATGATGTTTTCTTTTCTATTTATCGAGTTTCATCTTATCCCAATCCAAACCCAATGAATAATTAAAATAACACCTAACTTGTAAAATAACACTACTTCTAAATTTGAAAATAAATCATTTCATATAATATTATAATAGCATTAAAATTTTAATTTAATTTTCTTTTCCCTTGTTTTAGCATCTCACTTCAACATATCAACATATATTGCACCATCCGAGACAAGTAAACAACTAAGGAAGTTTAATATCAAATATTAAAATATCAAAAAAAAATTAGATAACAAAATCACTATTCGTATAGGTATCTGAGAAATCTCAGATATCCGAACTTTGGTGTAGATACGGATAGTGATTCGGATACCAGAACTTTTATTTTTTATTTTTTTGCAACAAATACTATTAAAAAATAATATAAAACCAACCCACTTTGATAAAGTCTCAACATACATTAACAAGTGAACTATAAATATAAAAGCGTTTAACATTTAACAAAATATTTTTATTTAAAGTTTCCGAATAATCGAATATTCAAACATACGAACATTTTTAAATTAATATTCGAATCCGAATAAAATGTTTAAATATATATTTTCGAACACTCCTTGAGTGACACTAATTACTTTTATTTTATAACTAGTTTTAGTAAACCTGTGTATTACACGGGTAAATATTAAATAAAATTAAAATTATTAAATATAAAACGATATACTAAGATATGATATGACTCGAGTTACGTATGAGTAATAAATATAAGTAACAAAACAATAATATGAACTTTTAAAATTTATTTGTTTTTTTCAAAGATAAATTAAAATATTTTGTTTCAAAATAACGTTTTAAATTATTTTTCATTTTTAAAACTTTTATTACTGTAACTTCCTATTTTAATTATTTTTTATTAGAAATTTACTTTAAAAAAATTAAAATATTAAGTAAAACTAGTTTATTTTTTAGAAAAATTATTTATATAAAAATCTATTTCTTTAGAAATAATATTACTAAAAAGATTTATTTCTTAATGCATTAAAAACGAAATATATGTAAAAATAAATAAATAGTATTATTAGTAATTAATATAGTTATTTAATAGGAAAGAAAAACGAGAAAAAATTAATACAAATAAATATCATTACCCTTTTATTAAAATAGAATAATTTTAGAGTGATAAACATTTATATTATTGGTTTAGAACATTCACATAAGGTTTATCATATTTATCTTTATAATTATAAAAAACCCATTATTTTTTCTTTACTCTTTCCGATCAAATAATATTTTTTAATGTTTTTATCATTATTTTTCTCTATCATATACTAATAATTATTTTTTAAAATACTACAAATTTTATAATAGTCAAACAGTAATGTCATAATTATACAAATAAAGATTATTATTTTTTTCTTTCACTTAGAACAATCTATGGTCATTACTAAAATGTAAGTAAAACACTCACATGAATATATCACCTAACCATGATATATCACCTAGATATTTAGAACAAATCGTGTGTTTTCGACGCCCCTTTGATGCGAGTGGAAGACAAAAGTAACACGCGCGGCTACGTGGGCTCTCTGACTCAGCTCTCGGTGGGACCACAATACCATGGTACAGATCTGACGCCATTTGTGGAAGCGTGAAAGCCACGAACAAATAGAATGTGAATATTCTTACACGCGCTGTAAATTTAGCTGACACCCACTATTCACGTGGAAAGATCACGTGATCTCATCGAGATAATATCCGAGTCAACGCTAATTCGAGCCTCATGGTATTGAGGTCAAACTTTTGGGGACAAACAGAACCATAGAGACGCAATATTTGGTTTTTTTAATACATGCCAATAATTTTTTGATAATGTGAACATATTAAATTTTTCCTTACGAAATGATACTTTGGAGTTTGGAGACGCGTAAAGATTTTTTTTATATCACTGGTATGCATATTACTAAAAAGAGAAACAATAATAATTTTATAACCTGTATTTTAAAATATTATTTTTGAAGAACATGACGGAATAAAATCATTTTTTTGTTTTAATATGAAAGCAGGATGTTGTTCTTCTTTTGACATCCTGCATCTCAGTTATTGTGTTACGTTTTGCAACCTTTGAAGCGGAGCACCAATACCACCTATTTTGTACTTGTGGCGGATCTAATAGGTGATGCACCTCTCGCTTCTTTACGCGCTCCTTCCCACATCGACAACGCTAGTTTTTACCTTGGCCTTCTCTGTCCCCACGCCACATCCCAACCTGACCCAAGCTCACCACATTTCCCTTTTACTTGATCCTAATATATCGCTAAGTAATTACAAGCTACCCTTGGTTAATGTGATGTAAGTTCTTTTTTCCTTTTAGCTTTAAATTTAAAATATAAGTTTTTCCAAGGCATCATACGTGGCGTATAGTGTCGAATACTCTGAAAAAAATGAAAAATCAGAGTGGCTGTCGGAGAGCTATACGCCGCATATAATCATATACGACCCCCGTATACGACGCTTATGTGGCTATACAGCCCATATAAAAATTTGTGATGTTAATTTATAAGTTTGAGATGGATTAATTTCCACATCCTTAATCTATCAACACTCTTGAATTAACTTTTGCACTAATTTGATGTGACAATTCAATTTTTTACTATTATTTTAGATTTTATTATTTTTTATAAATTTTAAGTTGTTATGTTTTATATAATATCAAATAGATAGTACTAACATTAATATTTTTATTTAAATTTTGAGGTGGATTTTATTAAAAAAAATGACCCAGATCAATTTATACACACACCTATATAAATAAAAATAAATCATTGCAACAACATATATAAATTTATATAAAGCATCATAAGTGAAAAGTACAAGTTTTTTGTAAATTAAAAACCTAAAAACTTGACAAATCAAATCAATTCAAATGTAATGTTTAAGGGTGTAAACGAGGCAGCAAAACTTGAGCTTGCCTAAACTCGTGCTCGACTTGTTTAACTTAATAAAGCTCAAACGACTTTCGATTGAATAGAGTTCCAAGCATATGTAACCATTTTTATTAAAAAAACCTTTAATTGAAGAGAGGGAAATAATACAATATCCAAATACTTTAATTAAAAAAAAAGAAAACGCTGGTTTTTTAATCCATAGAAAATTAACATCCAGATAAATTATTAGGCCAAAACTAGCAGACAAGATTTTGTAGTAAGAGGGAAAAACCTATTGTCAAGAAAATCAAATATCCCATAAAAGATTTTCTAATAACACAAGAATTTGCAACTTTTTGTCAAGAAAATCATATAGATCTTTGATATTCTCTCCCCAATGGTTCCTGATCACAGACCACACCTTGTCTTTATCATCATCATCATCAAATTCTTTTCTACACCAACTGTGATTCCAAATCATTAAAAAATTGAATTCGGGACTTTTTTTAATTTAAACTAACACAATCAAAATATCTATCATTGGATTTCCCCTTCTTTCGCCCAACTATTTCTATGAACAATTTATTGACTATATTATAGCATTCAAATTGGTATTTGATAGCCTTTTTAATAGTTAATAAAAAGTTACACTTTAATTGTTTATAGCATTTTGATAAAGTTACATTTTAATTATTTATAGCATTTTAATAATTATGATGTAACCTATTAATAAAATGTAACATTAATGGTTATTATTTAACAATTCAAACATAAAATTACATGTTAACCATTATAAAGGTTATAAACTATTAAAATATAGTCTAACTATTAAGAGGTTACCAGGCCTGTAAATAAACTAAACAAATACAAACATTAGCATGTTCGTGTTTGTTCATTTAATTTTAACCGAACACGAACACGAACACGAACACGAACACCTAATCGAATACGATTTTTTGTTCATGTTCGTTCATTAAAAAATAAAAATATTTGTGTTTGTTTATGCTTGTTTGTTATCATGCTTGTTTGTTGAAAAGCTAAATAAACATTTCACGAACACAAACAAAAAGTAACAAACAAACAGAAGTGAACATGAAAAAACCTTAAATGTTCGTTTTGGAACTTTTAGGTTTATTAATGAAAATTGAAATCTTAATAAACTTATAGGTTTCTAGTATAACATAATACACTTATGTTTCAAATATTAACACATAATACTTTTTTATTAATATACTAGTTATAATAACTTGTGTGTTACACATATTGAATAAATAAAATATTAATATAATATAATTTATTAACTATAAAATAATATTTTAAGATATGATATGACTACAATTATACATGGGAAATGACTATAAATAATAAAACAGTTAATATCATTTTTTTTAAAATTGTTTTTGAAATTGTTTCTTAGTTAGAAATAACATTAATAAATAATTTTTTTTCTTAATTTGTTAAATCTAAAAATGTATTAAACAATATTATTAATAACTAAGGTAATTATTTAATAGGAGAGAGAGACAGAAAATTTAATGAGAATAATTATAACGTTGACACATGTCATCTTAATATATATATTTTATTAGAGTAGAAAGATTAATATATATATAAATAAACAAACATATTAAAACAAACTTTTATAAACATAAACGAATGAACAAAACATATGTTCGTGTTTATTCATTTAATTAAACATAATCACGTTTATTTATTCCCTAAATAAACAAACAAATATAAAAGAAATTTGCGTCAAAAGAGTTACCAAACAACACTGAATTACTATACCTAGTAAACCGATACCGTCATCACACTTCAAATCAAACGGAGCGTGTAAAGTGTAAATCCCCCGTTCAAACCCTACGATTCCAAACCCAAAATCACTTTTCACCTTTACTCTTATACAAAATCAGATCAGATTGGCCGCTAGGGTTTTCAATCTGATTGAACCTTCTATAGATCAACACCTTTATAATCACCATCATCATGGGGCAACAATCTCTGATCTACAGTTTTGTGTCGAGAGGCACCGTGATTCTCGCAGAGTACACTGAGTTCACCGGCAATTTCACCTCTATTGCTTCTCAGTGCCTCCAGAAGCTCCCTACAACGAACAATAAGTTTACGTACAACTGCGATGGACACACCTTCAATTACCTTGTTGAAGATGGCTTCAGTAAGTGTTCGTGAACTTTTCTGTTTAATTGTGCGCTATAGTTGCTGCTGTAGCTTTGTAGATTTGATTTTAGGTTTTTGTAGTTACGCGCTTAACGATTTGTAAATGGAAAGTTTGCTACTGATGTCTGATTGATGTTGATGGATAGTTGGGTACTTCTAGTTCATCTGATTCTCGATGTTGTTTTGATTAGGAATTATATGTTCATGTGATTAGTAACTTCTTGTATTAATAGGTTTCTATGTTAGAGACAGATTAGCATTCTAGAATTATTGTGATCTGTGCTTTACTATTTGTAATGTTATGATTGTTAAACTTTGATTAATGAATTTTTTTTTGTATTTAACTAATGAAATTATACTCTAGTTGCTAAATGCCTCTCATAATTACAAAAATTGGAGGGAGTAACCACACCTGTTACTCAGCTGGTTCCATAGCTATGCTCATTGCTGCAATAACTTCATAATTTCGTTACATAATTGTTATAATTGTATAAACTTAGAGATTTTGATGGATGACTTTGGATGGATTGTATGAGAAGTGTTCATCATGCACTCTATATGGATTGACATCCCTTGCTATGAGCAGATGACCATTTTAGCCTTGTAGGCATACATTCATGACTCTGAACCATTATATATTACTTAACTTAAAATGCAAACAAAATTATTTTGCATATATTGAAATTAAAATATAGTAACATTGACAAAATTGAAACTTTATGGTAATCTAATAAAAATTCTTTACCTTTGTACAGAAGATTATAGATGTATTCTTTTGAATTGCATGGGTTTTTTGTCTGGTAACAACAAAGAAAGGATGAATTAAGCCATTAAGGTATGACCAATTAATAACAACGTACCTTTTTTATATGTATATCAGAAACAGATAGTCAAATTATATATATCCTTATGAAGGAGAAACCACTTAGAAAATAATAATATGAACTAACAGCAATTGTTATAAATGTTAAAGAAACTCATCTTTACTCACTTGCATGTGCATCATGAAGCATACTGTGTTGTGGCTGCTGAATCTGCTGGCAGACAAGTTCCAATGGCTTTTCTTGAGCGAATCAAGGATGACTTTAACAAGAAGTACAGTGGCGGGAAAGCTGCTACAGCTATTGCCAATAGTCTGAACAAAGAATTCGGGTAATCGGGTTATTCATATAATCACAATATTTGTACAATCTTTCTATTGATTATATATTTACGGTTAAGCTTACTAATTACTATTATCAGACCCAAGCTGAAGGAGCAGATGCAGTATTGTGTGGATCATCCTGAAGAAATTAGCAAGCTTTCAAAGGTCAAGGCCCAGGTTTCAGAAGTCAAAGGTGTGATGATGGAGAACATTGAAAAGGTAATCATATGTATGTGGTGTATGCATGTATATACCCCTTTCAGTTATTAATGGGATGTGAAATATTTGGGGTACATGTGCTTGGCTTTGTTCTGATATTTATTTGTTTATGTATATATAGGTCCTAGATCGTGGCGAAAAGATAGAGCTTCTTGTGGATAAGACTGAAAATCTTCGTTCTCAGGTCAGTGAATTCAACTATTCAAGAAGTTATCGGGTTACTTGCTGCAGGTCATGCACAAAGTTGACTTTAAATACCAAACTAAAAATTTTAAGAGTTAACTAAAGAGACCATGGTTTGAAGAAGCCCCTTTTTTGATGGCTTTCCTTCCTTTTACCTGCCTTGTGCTAAGTTGGGCTTTTATAATAATGTAACTATAATAAACATTCTACCCATCAATCTACGCTTCAATTTTAACCACTTCATATCAGTATGTGTACTAGTGTCTTTATATATTTCTTGATTACATAAATTAATCAAGCTACATAGAGAATCTACAACTATTTTATAGGTTTTTTTTAACAGCCAACAATTATTTCATAAAGAATCTACAAGGAGCTAGAAAAAAATTACAAAATAAGCATGAAAATCAATTACAAAAAAATCTCCCAAAGCATCCCAGCTTAACCTACCAATCTTTCCCCTAGTTTTCAACCATAAGAAAGACATTGACTTTATATCACCAAGAATCTCCAATGGACCTTTTCGATATTATTAAAGCTTTGATCATGAAGAATCTTCCAAATACACCAAAGAGATGACAAGAAATTGCGTAGATTAGGTCCTTGATGCTATTTGAAACGTTGATGGTCTTATGGGAGTCGAGTAATATTTACATAGTTCAATCACTTTGCATTTGGTGTTATATATATGGTTGCTTCACTAACTCTATATGTATATACATAGTTCGATCATGTTGCACCAGAATTTATATACTAGTTGATTATTATCTTGTTAGTTTTGTATAATCTAATTGGGAAAATGTATGCGTATCGACCGATGCATGTTAATGACTAGTTTAAAATTGCTACTGTGTTTTTAAGTATGTTACATAGCAGGAATTTTGCGTACTGTGTTTTAAAGGCTTGTACCACACGTAGGTTATTTGTTGTTATTTGTATGGTGGAAGTTGTTTATTAAATTTTGTATTTTCTCATTCTGAAAGAATAGGTTGAATAATTTAGGGTTTTTTTAAATAGACACCCCAATATTTTAAATCAACACCCAAAAATTTCTATAGTGTCGTATAGCCCCATACGCGTCGTATAGAAGGGGGGTCGTATAAGGCTGTATGTGTCGTATGGGGCTATATGTGTCGTATAGGGGGGTCGTATAGGGCTATACGGGGCGTATAGCTCTCTGACAGCCCCCTTGAATTTTCCCTCGTAGTCAGTGTCGAAATTCGCTATACGCGTCGTATAGCCCTATATGTGTCGTATAGGGCTATACGGGGCGTATAGCTCTTTGACACCCCCTGAATTTTTCTCGTTTTTAGTGTACGACCCTATACGCCGCGTATGGACCCATACGCGACGTATAGGTGGGTGTCGATTTATAAAGTGGAGTGTATTTATTAGGACCCATTTATTTCTAAAACTAATGACCTAGTTTCTTTCCTGAGACGGTCCTTAAATAAAAATGAAACCTTTTCTCTTTATTATTGATGTCATACAAGATACTTTTGTTTTGCTATTATCAATAGGCACTTTAGTTAGTTGGTGACTTCATAAACCATTTTTGTGACGAAGTGAGTAAACTAGTATACTTTAAAACACTCCTAAACTGTAAGATTTTGAACCAACAATTTTAGCTGATTTACCAACTGTTTGAAGATGAAGCTCCTTTCTACAGCTCGGATACGATTCTAAACATGGGATTCAGCGTTAACGTTTGGATATCATTTGTTTTGTTTTCTTCTTTGCTGCTTTTATATTAATTGAGCATATTATAAAGCATGCATAGGGGATGTTCAACGCGTTCGACTGTTCAACTGTTCGACCATAGTTTTAAACTTTTTACTAGCTTTAACTTTTCCACACAGATAGAGATAGAACATGTTTGTAGGAACCAATTCAAAAGTGAACGGTTCAAAATTGCCCCCTTTAATCTTCATGTCTTAGATCTCATATAGTCATATGTGCTGACTGAGAATGAATGCCATATATGTTGCAGGCACAAGATTTCAGGACACAAGGTACACAAATCAGGAGAAAAATGTGGCTGCAGAACATGAAGATAAAACTAATAGTTCTTGGAATCATCATCGCCTTGATTCTCATTATAGTCCTCTCGGTCTGTGGCGGCTTCAACTGTGGCAAGTGAAGTACATATCATCTCTCATTCTTCTGCTTTGTCACCTCATCTCCTTGTTTTTTCTTGTTTTTGTTCCTATTACATTCTGCTATAAAAAAGCCTATGTTGTGAGAATGTTTGTGTATTTTATACCTCTAGACCGTGGAAACCGCTCGATTGCTCTTTGGTCTATAACTTTTAGTAGAATCAGTTTCAGGTACGTGTAAAATTTTGTTGTTTGTGTGGTTCGACCTGTTGATCCATGAACATGACCCGTTTTACACCCCTAGTTAGAACGCAGTTGAGGGTATGTGAGGTGGGGCTTATTTCACAGATAATATCATTTTGGATTTTTCTTTAAATACAAAATCCCTCCATACCGCGTCCCATTTCATTCTATTGGAGCCATACACATTATTGTAGATAACATTCTAAAGTTATGATTTATGTTGTGAGAATGTTGGTTTTGTCTTTGGCTTTAGTAGTTGTTTTGTTCTTTATGTATGTACGCGTGGAAGGTGAGTTTTGAAGTCCGTACTATAGTGGGTCCATGGGTAATGACATTTTGAGGCTATATGATATTTCAAGGTCTCATGTCCACCAATGCATTAAATGGAAAAAGATAACCTTATAAGCCATTGATGGGGATGAAAATGACCCGATGGAGGACAACTGCACCGATGGCTATGTTATTGGCTTGTAGCGTCGACACAAATAGTAATTTGTAGACAAAAGGCATCTTCGATCGCATAGGACAACGGGTTCTCTTTCCTCTCTCCACCCCCTCTCACATTCACGTCTATGGTTCTATCTCGTCCATGATCTTCACCCCTTACGGAGTCTATATCGGCATATGTACAAAGAACCTTTTATTGTAGAAGCTCTAAGTTAAAGTAATAATCTTTAAGTAAGGATCCAAATAGAAGGATTATGTTGTCCTTAAATCTGATCCGTATAAGTTGAAGGGTCGGAGAGGGTGTAATGGTCATCCGACACTCAATTCACACACAATGGGGGTGGTGGTATGGTGTGGCAGTGGCGGCATAGAAACAACAATCTGCGGTGAATCCTTGCTGCACAACGATGAAGACAAATATCCATATAAATATCGGTCAATAATATACAATACATTGTTGATCAACAGTATACAATAATCTTATGAGGTTCTTATTATTATACATGATAATTGGTATCAATGCTTAAAGGTTTTTACCATCTTTTCGTCTCCTCTTTCTATCTTTATCGCCTTTATGCCATTGCAGTAGTAGCTCCAGTCAAATATGCCTCTAACCGGCATCAAGTGCTATCATAGAGTTCTCTTAAACTTTATGTTTCTTTTTATTTTTTCAATATCATAGTCTTTTCTTATACTGTGTCCATTGTTAAATATAAGATTTTGGATAAGATAAATGCCAACCCATAGATCATTCGTCGACAGTCGAAGACTTTGATTATAGATATTATACGAACATCCTGGTTTAAATGCATACTATTGAAGCTTCCCAACATGTGAGCCTGGATGAGTACCAATACATACTTTCCAAGTCATACCGTATGTTGCAATTGATGGTTTTTATAGTTAAACGGGGCAAATGTGACATTAAGTTTGCCACCTGAACTTATACGTAAGTTATCCAGTTGTGAAAATTTGGTTTTCTTAGAATTAAAGTCAGGTAAGGTTATGCATTCCGACTTTCCCAAATGGATACTCTATATCAAGATCTGTAGGAATAGGAGGTCCTTTAGTTCGTTTTGATCTTATTGTGTATGTAGTCCTTCGTTGAAAAGTTACGTGAGTATTACATAGCTACACTCAATCCTGATAAGTCAACATGTTTTCGTAACTCTTGTATTGAGAAGTAGGCTTATTGCAAGAGATGGTTTTCCATCTCTTATGACGGTCATAGTTTGTAGATGACCATGCAAAAACCTCTAGTTCTGAAGTCGGGGAAGTACGTTGTTGGTAATCTGTCAGAAATACTCTTCGTCGGTAATCACTTGATAAAATCCGTCGGTAACATTTCTTTACCTACGTCTTCTTGTCCTACACAATATCAAATAATTGTGAGTTTACACTAGAGGTGGCAAAATGGGTGGGTTGGATTGGGTTGGTTGTTAGTTAGGATGGATTTAGGTCTAGATGGGTTTGGGTTAGGATGGGTCATTTAGAAAAAAAGGTCAGGATGGGTTTGGGTTAGGATGGGTTCGGGTCAGGATGAGTTCGGGTCAAACGGACAATGCTTATATGAGCTCAAAAAGATACATATACGACTTCATCTATATAGGGTGGTACCTTCAATAAAGCGACGATGATGGTGCAATAATGAAGCGTAGACCCGACTACAGGTGTGGTGGTGGTGAGCGATGAAACTCAACAGAGGTGGAGACTGATGCGGAGCCCGACTGTAGGTGCGGTGATGGAGCGGTGGTGGTGCGGTGGACCGGTGGTGATGCGGTGGACCGATTGTGGTGCGGTGGACCGGTTGTGGTGCGGTGGACCGGTGGTGGTGTGGTGGTGGTTCGATGGCGGTGGTTCGGTGGTGTTGCGGTAGTGGTGCGCGATGAAACTCGACGAAGATGATCAATTTGAGTGAAACAAACCTTGACTTATTGTGACTTAAAGCTCTAATTTTGAAATTGACCTATGATATTTTTTTCCAAAAAAATTTTTAACCCATCTTGACCCTCTTGTATTTTTTATTCAATTCATTCTAACCCATCACTATTTTTAAAACACTCATTATGACCCAAAATCACATTCTTTGACTTCTTTTGCCACCTCTAGCTTACACGTCTTAACTATACCTTGCAAGATGGGCGGGTCGGGTTGGGTCGGGTGCCAAGTCAGAATGGGTTTGGGTCAGGATGGGTTTGAGTCAGAATGAACTAATTTAAAAATGGGTTAGAATGGATTCGGGTCAGAATGGGTTTGGGTCAGGATGGGTAGGGTCAAAATGGGTTTAAACTAAAAAAACTACATTGATTAACAATTCCATACATAGATCAAGCCCAAGGCAATATAACTAAGTATTACTCTAATACCTTAAGGTAGGTTGTTCAAATCGCTCAACATTTGCTCGAAATTTGCTCGAAAAATGCTCGTTCGAATTTTTGCTCGAAAAATGCTTGTTCGAATTTTTGCTCGGTTGTAAACGAGCTGGATGCTTGTTCAAATTTTTGCTCGGTTGTAAATGAGTCGATCGGCTTGGATCGGTTTGTAACTGAGCCAAGCACGAGCAAAGGTCCGCTTGTTTCGGTTCGGTTCGGTTCGGATCGAATTAATATGTACATATAGTTTATACGTAACACTCTAATAGATTTGGCCCATTTTATTCAAATATATAATTATATTTATGCATAATTGATCCATCGACTTATAAATTATTCGCCGCTCGTTCGAAAATTTACCGCTCGAAAAATGCTCGTTTGATTTTCAGCTCAGTTGTAAACAAGCCGATCGGCTCGATTCGGTTTGAAAACGAGCCAAGCACGAGCAAAGCTCCGTTCGATTCGGCTCGACTCGGCTCGTGAACAGCCCTACCTTAAGGTACAACTAGACAAACACATTTAAAATTTATGACGCCCAGTTGCCGACCCGTTCATCTTTATGACCCGTAAACCGATCTTGACCCGTTCATCTTTATGACCCGTAAACCGATCTTGACCCGTTCATAAATCCAATATGTTTATCGCTATCATGTAGATGTGAGATTATATGTGAATTTTGAAGAAAAGATGAGGTAGAGAAAGATGGGTTTTGAGAAAGTCTAATCAACCCATCCTGACCCAATCTTTGTTTTTTTATGATCCATCTTGACCTGTTTATAACTTTTCCTTGTTTTAAAGTTACCAAACTTGACTCTCTTAAAAATATAGCTTAACCCAATCTAACTCATTACTTTATTATTATTATTACTCAAATCTACCCAAATCTACCCAAATCAACCCAAATATACCCACTTGGGTCCAAATTACCACGTCTAGTCTTAACCATGTATGATGTGTATAATTTCAATTTAGTCAACCTGATTAATCAAATTAAAGGGCTTAACTACACCAAACCCCCAACATTACTTACTCAAATGTCAAGTTAGAATTATAAAACCAAAAAGGTGTTAAAAGAACATTGGAGAACCATAATCTTGTAGCCTAGTGTCACTAATGGTTATCTCTTACAAGAATAGTAGGTGATGCATCCATGACATGTAAATAAAAAAAGATCACGAGTTCAAATCTCACTCTGAACAAAATGCTTAGAGTTGAGACAATAAGTTTTCTCAGCAATAAGTTTTCTTCTGAGGGGGTTGAGGGTGCGATCCTAACTGAAAACAAATAAACGGATCTGATTAATATAACATCTCTCATCTTATTCAAGGTCGCATAATTTCAGTTCAAAAAAAATATCAGAGGTAAAAAAATGCCATTAAAAAAGGTCACTGACCCTCCTAGCCCACATGCACATGGACCCAAGAGAATCCTTAGAAAGAAAGTTCACCAATCAGAAACCTGAGTCCAAGATCACCCTAATGACTCAACGAATCAGCATCGTTATGAGACCATGACCATTGGTCCACAAATGACTAACCCTAATCTCGAAACTTCACTCTCACCGGTGAACCCCACCATGACCACTCGAGCCCGGGTATTCACAAACCGTGACCTTTGGGGACCAACAAATCAATCAATAATAATTCTAATTATAACCAATGTTCTCATACATATATATCATGTTTGTAATGCCACAAGCCCTTGCATTTGCATTACACTTGTTCTAAAGTTTAAACACTCATGATTGCCGGAAAGAAACCGGCTAATGCTGTTGTTGGTAAAACGGCAAGGGCGTGTGACAGCTGCCTGCGAAAGCGGGCGCGATGGTATTGCGTTGCTGATGACGCTTTCCTTTGTCGAAGTTGTGATGCATCTGTACACTCGACTGACCAGTCGAGTGGTCATCATGAGAGGGTCCTTCTGCAGGACCCTCTCAATACTAAGTGCTCTGGTTCAGATGAACCAGAGCCAGCATGGCACCAAGGGTTCACCCGTCGCGCGCGTACTCCACGGCAACGGGCTAAGTGTTCCCTCAAGGTAGAGGGAAAGAGCCACTTAGTGAACTCTTCAGTTGCTTTAGTTCCCGAGGAAGGTAGTTTAGAAGCAACATTGTATGATGATGATGAAGAAGAAGAAGAACAGCTTTTGTATCGTGTTCCGGTGTTTGATCCATTTGAAACTGATCAATTATGCAATGATTCGAATGACATAGGTGGGAGCATGACTTTTACAATGGATAACAAGCACGAATTAGAAGATTTGGAGCTTTTGGAACTTGCGGTGGATGTCAAAAGCTTATTATGTAAGGGGTTTGATGATGCATCTTGTAGGATTGAAGATTTGGGGTTAACTAACAACTATAGAGATGAAGATAACGCTCAAAATATGGGAATTTGCTTCGACGAAAGTAGAGTTAAAGTTGAAGATAAAGAAGAAGAAGAAGAAGCAATTTTAGGTTTAGACTTTGATGCCACTAGGGAAACACTAGATTGGGACTTAGATTATGAATCCACAATGATGATTAAAGAGGAGGAGACGAAAGTGGAGCGTATGATGATCGCGTTAAGCGATCAATGTAATGAAGGGAAGGTGAGAGCATCAAGTATGTTTTTGAGGCTTAAGTATGAAGATGTTATCAATGCTTGGGGTGATCAAGGTTCTCCATGGACCAACGGAACCAGACCTGAACTTAATCCCGATGGTTCCTGGCCGGATCTTATGGTTCTCACCTTCTATTCATCTGTTCTGTCTGTCTGTCTGTTATTTGTTTGTCTATATGTCTGTCTGTGTAAGAATGTATTTGCTAATCAAGAGATAATATTCTAGGGATCCCAATGGCCGAGGAACAACAATCCTTCATTCGGGGCCATAAGAGGAAGTGATGTGGGAAGAGAAGCAAGAGTATCAAGATATAGAGAGAAAAGAAGATCGCGGTTATTTTCAAAGAAGATACGATACGAAGTGAGGAAACTAAATGCTGAGAAAAGGCCTAGAATGAAAGGGAGATTCGTGAAAAGGGAGATTCACATTTGAAGGACATCCTTTTATTTCTAGTTTTTCAACTTATATCATCAAGAACTTGTAGTAAATCCGCCTATAAATAAGCTCTCGTTTCGTAGTTTGTTGTTTTTAAACTACCGATCTACAATGTATATGATAATAATGACGCGTAGTTGCGATTTCAGTTGAACTTGAAGCGATTAAACGATCATCTGCGTGTTTGCTTTCGTAAATCAGCTCCAGATCAAGGCCTAGTTAGGATTTAGGACTCTTAATAAATTTGTTTTTATAGTGTACGTGGTTTTGAATGGGTGCAATGTTTATTTTTAATAACCACAATATGTGTTAAAGTTGTTGTTTTATGAATATTAAGATATAATAAGTTTAAGTAATAGTTCTAATCTTCTAGGATGAAGGTTAATCAATGACTAAAATCGAACAATGACCACTTGGACTCTAACTAATAAAAATTAACTAATAAAAATTAAGGCAAGCAGGCGCAAATAGGTAAAATTCATTATTATTATTTTTTTACTTTTTTCTTGTTTCGTAATTTCTTTCTAAAGCAAATAACTTTTTAGATGACAATTTTTTAAATTATATCATAGAGCGGACATAATTAAAGTATTGTTATATATTTATTATTTTTCTCAAAGTGTGGGTTAAACCGAGTGTGTTTAACAATGCATAAGGATTTTTTCACGCTACGTTAACCCATACCATGGTGCGTAATCCTTGTATGTTATCGCAAACTAGAACTCTAGATTGTGACGATAGAGTCATGTTGAATTACGTATTTATGTTGTTTTAGTTATTTAGTTATTTGATATTTTGTTATTTATTCGGTTACTTTTGTTACTTGTGTTTATTCACCATTATGAGTTATGCTAATCCTTTATTTGTATTCTTCATGTAAGTTAGATTTCTAGGAGTTCATGGAGGGCAATGAGGAAGGATCTAAAGCTTTTAAAGAACTAGCTAGTTTCAAACAATGTAATGAACCATTTACTTACGACGTTCGGTTTTCCATTGGGGTGTAAGATTTTGAATCTTCACTTTTATGGAATGTGTCTTTTTATAATTACTGTGAGAATAATACGTAAGTCCTTTCATGTTGTGGTGTTACATAACGTTAGTGAGTTCTTAAGAAAGGAGAAAGTACGGGTGAACTAATTATCTAAAAGTTTACAACGGATACCCCCAAATATTATATACCCTTTAAGTGTTAGGTGTAAGAAAAGGTTTCAAAAAAAAAAGTAAAGAAATCTTTGTCAAATGATTGTGGATGTACACCCACGATCCACTACTATTTTAAGATATAATTATGCTAGTTATACAAATGCATCTTGCATAAGTTTTTAATGGTACATGGTCACTTATAATGACAAAACAATATAGTTATAAATAGTAAAGCAAACTAATTCACGTTTAATGGTAAAACCACAGTTATAGATGAAAAATTGTCGTATAAGTTTGATGTAAAGTTTTTTTGTAGTAGTATTTTAACAAGTTTTTGTAGTACTTAGTTTAGCCTTTTCCCACTAAAGTTAATTCATCTTTCAAAAACATAAAGTTATCTTTTAATTTGAATTTTTAATGGTAATATCTCATTTTGAGGTCACTTAAATTGGTAGCTCAGTTAAAGATTATTTTAAGAATACTCAAGTTTAAATCTAGTTAAAAGTAATTTTGATGGTCATATAGGATATTGTTGTATTAAAAATAACATTCCAACTACGCCTAACTTCTAACAAAGTTTGAACTTGAGTTGTCTCTAAATACTCTCTATTTACCATTGTTCTACAACCCAAATATCATTTATTCAAATAAACATCAAGTTTTAAAATAGTCTTATTTGAATGAACATTTCTTGATTCTCTTTCTCATATGTCATTATCTCTTTCATTCATTTCATCATTTTTGCCTCAAAAACATATAAAAACCTACCGGTTAGAGGTGCTCTAACAGTCTGTCTCCTCGTGTCATGTCGTCGCAATTCGCACCGTCCAACGGGCCCATACCTTTTCCAATCATTGGACATTTTTACAACTTAACATCAAACCGCACCAGCCTCTCGCCACACTTTCTTAACAAAATAGCCCTTTAATGTCACTTTAAGCTTGGATGCAAAACAACCATAGTCATTTCATCACCTGATATTGCCAAAGTGTTGTTCAAAACACATAATCAGGCGTTTTCTAGTCGATCGGTTCCCAACAATGTTCTCGTGCTGGACCAGGTTAAACGCTCGGTAGTGTGGATGCCAACCGGGGATCATTAGCGAAGACGTAGAACAAGAGAGTATTTGATCTCTAGATGCCAGCGAACACCTTCAAAAGCAGACTGTATGAGTCGACTAACCAACTTTTATATAAATTATTACTTTTAAACTGAAAGTTTACCTTTTTTTAAATCATAATAATAGCCAATAATCCATACATTTAAAATCTTACGATGCATACCCGAATATAATATAATTTCTAAGAGTATTTAATATGGTAGGCGTGATAAAATGTTTAAAAGTAAGCATGCCTCCCTTTTGTATACACTAGTGGATGCAAACGATGACATCAATTGCAAACAAGATCAAGTTCTTCATCATATGGTGTTTCGTAGACAAACAACGATGTTTTGGACTCGACTCAACCTCAACGTAGAAGATGAACTGAATTTAGTCGACATGACATGCAGCATTTATTTATGTAAGTGAATACTTATACTATGTCACGAAAGTAGTTACATTAATTGTTTTTAGACCAAAAGCATGCATGTTATAAGTTAAAACATCTTTTACTTGGTATTATATGGAGAATTCTAGGTAAAGGTGGGTGCTTTTTCCAAACAGTTTGTGAAAGTGTAGGCTTTTTTTTCTTGTGCAAATGTTGCGAAAGGGTTTAGATCCGTGTTTGATTTGTTTAAGTGTTCCATTGTTGCAAACTGTTTTTCGAAAGCACCTGTTTTCCTAAAAGAATCAATACATGGACCAAGTTGTTTTTATTGTGATGTTTCATAAAATATCATAGGCTTCTTTTACTGCAGAAACTGATATGACAGCAAGCACTGTGGAACAGGCCATGACCGAGCTTATTCGTAACCCAATGAACATGGAAATGGCTCGATCAAAGATCAAATTCTTGAAAAGAAACAAGAAGAATATACAATAATATGACGTTTCTCAATTCACTTACTTACAAGCTGTTATAAAAAAAACCATTTGATTACATCCTCCTACCCCTTTCCTTGTCCCTCGTGGGCCAACACATGACTCATAATTTCTAGGCTACATCACACCTAGAAAGGCACAAATCTTTTGTAATGTTTGGACGAGGGGGTGAGACCAAAAATTTGGTCAAACACAAACATTTATACCAGAAAGGGTTTTGGATGTCAAAATATACTAAGATGTTTAACAAATTCTGAATTATTAAATATTGAAATAATAAGATGTCTGAATCATTAAGCGTTAACCCATTAAGAGGTCTGACCCATTAAGAGCTAATATATCGACTAACCATTCAAACACAAATGTCTAACTAATTCAGATTAGACCTTTTAACCATTCAGTATTAGTATAATATTTAACCATTCAGAGGCAAATGTCTAAAGCATTTAAACATTTGCTCGTGAAACAAACAGTCTGTTCTGAACCATTAAATGTTAAACCATTCAAACATCTGAATCATTAACAGGTTGATTCAAATGTTACTAAACAGCCCTAAAGAAGGCCAAGATTTTGAGCTCATGCTAGAAGGATACGTCTCGGATTAAATATTACTGAAAGAATGTTGCATATAATGTTGGGTTCTTTGATTCAAAGTTTTAAAGAAAACTTGAGAGCACAAGATGTGTATATAAACGAGAAGTTTGGACTCACTTTGCAAAAAAGATACAACATCACATTTTACACCTGAGGAAACACTAATGTTGAAGAAAACACTAATGAATTATTTAGATGAAAATTTTCAAATATAACGTTGTACTTATAAAGCTTGTACAGTGTCCAATTTTTTATGAGTCAAAATGTTTTATTTGTGACATTTTCAAGTAAAATGGTATACTTGTATAATAGAATAAGCATGACGGTTTCAATTATTTATTTTTTTAATCATATTATTATTTTCTTGATGATAATGATTCAAGTAAACAATCGCAACTGCTGAAGCTTGTGCTCCTGAGCTTCTATGAACGTCGAGATGGAGATTCAAAATGTTGGTGGTGAAATAAAATATAATGGTGGTTTTCACACGATACATAAAGAAAACTAAATCAATGAATCTTAAAGTAGTTGTTTGCTTTATTTCATTTTTGAATCTTTATAACTAAACACATGCTGTAAGAAGCCAAATTTATTTAGGTTGCGATAATGAGGTTATGACAGAAGTTTAACCTGTAAAATGACTGATTGAATAATAATTGCTAAAAAGTAAAATTCTTTTAACTAACAATAAAAATGATTCTACAACCAACCAGCTCAACATTATAATGAAAACTTACCTCAAAATTAGTTGTAATTCGTAAGTCAATCAAAGTTACTACAGATTCTTCGTCTTCCAAAGCTTGATCGTTCAGATTTATAATGCTGCTATAAATTATAATCCTAGTTTCAGACAAGATGTCAAAAAACTATCAAGCAATCGATTATGTATAAGTCTACAAGAAATATGCAGTTTTGCTTATAATCCACCAGACTGAACAATGAAACAACTTATGAAAGAACACCTATAAAAACAAACTAGAGAAGCCCCTAAAAAGAGAAAACTTCGTTTCACAAATAATCGACCATGGGACGGCAAGAGCAAACAGATAATAAACCAACCACCAGAAAAGAAAAACCACCAGCCCCTGTTATTGTTTTGTTGGTTATATGCTAAAAGCCTTGGTATAGTTTTCTTTTCAATGTATTGCATTTGCAGGGGGTAACGGAATCTAAATAAGGGGAAATATGTGTTTCTGTTGAATGTTATAATAAAGATCAAGATAACAAATAAGAGAAGATCTGACATACCTTATTCATGGTACAGATCAACTACAAAAAAACTTTCTGATAGAACTTTATGCTTCAACACTCACTTCTTTGGGCCCTTTCGCCTCTTCTTCCAACTCCTTCACCGCTTTTATAAGTGATTTTGTGATCCCATTCAGATGTAAACCCTTTTTGGTCATTTCCTCCAATAACTTTTCTGCCATTACCCAATCAGCAGCTTTCAAGCAAAGAGATTGAATCAGCTTATTATACTCATCAGTATTAGGCTGAACCCCATACTCTTCCATTTCCTCCAATAACTTAACAGCCTTCTCAAATTGCTCAATTTTACAATATCCACGAATAATTGTATGATAAATGACTGGTGTCAGCTTGCAGTGATTCTTTTTAGCCTCGGTCAGCAATTTGGCAGCTTCTTCCATTTTACCACCCTTTGTGTACCCACTCATAATCACACTATAAGCAAACACATCAGGCTTGAGTCCCCTATTTTCCATCATCCTCATGATCTTTATAGCTTCTGTCATATCTCCTTGCTTGGAAAGTGCATTGATAATTGTATTAAAGATCGCACTTCCAGGTGGAGGACCATTATCAATCATCTTGGACAACAAAGCTTTTGCCCCCTCAATATCATTACTTCTGCACAGCCCTTGAATGACACAAGAAAACTGCTTGATGCATGTTGCGGTTTTTCCAGATCCTCTAACATCTTCAATGCAAAGTGAATCGAATCAGCGTCATTCTTCTTTCGATCACAGAGAGAACTGATTAAAAAGTTAACAGACGACTGAGGAGGATATCTTTGTTTCTCCTTTGCTGATAAATAAACAGAATGAGCTTCTTTCACCATCCCAGCTTTGCATAAATAATATATAATATTCCCAACTTTCCCTGCTTCTGGTAACTTTCCTTCACTAAGCATCTTCTCACAACCAAACCAACACGATCATAAATAGATCGCCTACAAAGAGCTTCAATAGTAAAATAATAGGTATCCGCATTCATTGCACAAGAGAAATCTCCAAATTTGCTAAAAACCTCATACCCAGCCATCCCTTTACCTAACCTCGAAAACAAAGATATCAGCACATTAAGCATATCAGTGGTCACAACACCGTTATCCTTTTCACCAATCTCCTTAACCAAATCCCACAAACGATACACAACCTTCTTCTTAAGCTCAGCAGAAACCGCTCTAACAAGAGCATCAAGCGACCTCGTGTTAACAGTAAATGCCTCTTGATTGTTACTTCCAGCAGCCCACTTAAAGAAACCAATCAAATTCTCCCCCGAAACATCAGAAGCTTCCAACACTCTCACCACAAACTCCTCACTCAGATTCAGACTCATATCATCAAGTCTAGACTCTAACGACCTACTAACATCTTCAACACCATCACCTCTACCCTTAAGAACAGATATCACTCTATCTAACTCATCGTTATCAACCTCATGACCTCCATCACTAACCACCTCCACCGATTCCTTATTCTCCGAATCAAAAACTTCCGTCTCTAACACACTATTAACCTCACGAATACCTTCGCTCCATATCTCCCCAATATCAAAGTTACCGTTGTTTTCATTTCCATCGGCAATCACATCACTATTGCTATCAGCACTCACCTCTACATCCGTAATTGAGTCTGTAGAGCTGGAGCTATAGAATCTAATGGAGTTTGATTGATGAAATGAAGCTATCGATGTGAAATCTTTTGTGTGGAGATTGGATGCTAGGGTTTGAGGGTTGTGTACCTTAGAATGCGATTGAGGGAAATCTGAAGTGGAATGTGAGAATCCTCTGATTGCATTGGTGCGAGCTGATCGGAATCTTCGTGCTGCTAATACTCTTGATCGCCACATTTCTGTGTTTCAGATCTTTCTGTGTATGATGGTTGGAATAGTATCGCGAAAAGCAAAAACCCTAAATCTTTGGTGGTGATTTAGGTTTTAGGATTCGAGTGTGGGTGGGTCGGGTCGGGTCGGGCTGCTGCAAATACCCGTCAAATCCGGAACGGAAAATGATAAAAAGAAAAGAAAAAGTAGATTTCAAGATGATTCATACAACAAGGTTATATTTAACTTTATATGTTATTATCTGAGATCTTGATGATAAAATAATTTATTTTTTAACTAAATAATTATTGCTGTAGAATGTGTGTGATGATTGTAAAAATAAAGTAAATGTAAAGTAGAATGTGTTATTGGATAAAAACAAATTTATAACTTTAATAAGTTTTGCTTATCACGTATCAAAATAAAATAAAGATATATATAAGTTTTTCGAATTAAAATATGACGAAAGAAGGTTTGTGGTCTTGGGATTCATTTATATTTTGAAGTTTGCTTCCATGTAGTAATAGTATATTAGTAGATACTAACATTTATTTAAAATCAAATGGATTGTTTGTTAAGCCTTATCATTATAATTTGAATTCGAGGTGTTTATAGTGTCTCTAGAAAATAAGAAGTCATCATATTATATTCTTTAGCAATTGATTAAGGAGTTACTCAAACTATTTTAACACTTTTGAAATGTTTTTATTATTAAAAATATATAATCCATTATTTTATTATACAACAGCTGAAAAAAGCAAACAATAAACAATACTAGAAGATTTTGATAACGTGGGTTCAAGACCTCTCAGGTGCCGTTGCCACATCAACAATCCGGGTGACCACAACCTTAGCTCCTACACCTCCTCCCATGCTTAACCAACCTTCTCGTGCGACCATCACGTCAAGAGTAGACATACTCACCAGAGCAGCAGCCCTTATTAGTTATTATTGATGCAGGATGCTACTACAATTGTTTTCAAAAGGTTCCTTGCTTTGACCAGCCGCAAAAGACCAAACCAACGGACCATTTAGAAACTCTTCAATACATGACTCATATGATCACCTTTGTCTTTCAGCATTCAACCTCAAGTCCTAGATTTCGCATATAAAATGGAACTGATTTTTTTTTGTTTTGGTTACATCTAGATGTTAGATCACAGGTCTTAAGATGTATAACTATAGAACACCCGATGTTTATTGTCAATTCATGTACAAATATGCTTACTTATTAGGCGCACATGACGACTGCTTGAGACATCAAATGGCTTCTAGCTATTCACTACCAGAAATTTGTGATTAAAGGAGATGTAATATTGGCTTCAAACTACTTAATATAAGATTTATTTAAACTAAAATCATGAAGTCCAATTAGTCTTATTCTGTTTTAATAGCTATAACATGACATCATTTGATACTTATTTTTCAGAAAATCACTAGAGTAGATATTTCAATGTGTTAAACTTCTATAACCATGTAAAAAAAGTCTCTAGCCATCAGATACGGGCATATAACAGACTTCAATCCCAGTGATATCAAGCTAATCATCTACACCTGCTCATGTAACAAAGGTAGCTTTTCTATATTAAACGATCTTTATTTGTGAAAGAACAGGGTATGCATATCATACCAACTTTATTTTGGAGTTAACCGACAAAAGAAACTTGTTTGTTAACGAATGAGACGATAATTCACCTGCAAAAGATTGCTGCATTACCATGTTATAAAGAAGCCTATATTTCTATATCAAAACTCAAAAAGACACAATGTTTGACGATAACTCACCTGCAAAAGATTGCTACATACCATGTTATAAAGAAGCCTATATTTCTATATCAAAACTCAAAAAAACGCAATGTTTATTACATCATGTGAGAATTCGAGACCAAGATACAACAAAACTCCTTATCGAACCTACTGATTTCTAACCTAGAGAATAACAGTATAGAACACACAGTTTAAACATACCTTATCAACAGGACCGGAGCAGAACTGGTCCCACGGAAGAACTAAGCATTTCACTAAGAGCCGCTTGAACATCACTGGACCCGTGTTCACACCTTATCAAGCTTGAAAGCAGAGGGAAATAGCTAGCCAAGTGCTTCTGAAACGACGAGTCACCCAAACTACATATAGCTTGTAGGGTTACAACAATAACGGGAGCTCGAGCAGCCAATTCTCCTTTTTTACCAGAACCCATGGGTATCAACCAGTGGGGGTGGACCCCAGGAGACAACTCATTCATATTTGCAGGAAGTGCTAATTCAATGTAGAACTTTAAGACTTCTTGGCAAAGGGAAACAAGAGATGACTCCACTATTGATTCCTCGTAAAACGGAGGTTTATCGATTGCAAGATTTTGTATAAATGTTAAACAGATTTGGTATGATTCATTTTCGAGGCGTAATAGTGGGGGATCTTGCATTTGTGTCACGCGCTGAAAGTCTTGTAACTTGGAGCGTAATGTGGCATCGGTGTTTATTTTGTGAGCATGGTTTGCCACGGCATGCACTGCATCAAATAAAACCATGGTGTTCTTTGCTGATAGATGATGTCTATACATGTTGTAGATGTCTGTTATTGCCTGATAGATTTAAAGAGACAATTAAGGCATATAGAGACAAAATTATTGCAAACCACTGAGGATATTCATTTATATTTTATCATTCAATGATCCAAAAGACAAACATAGGCATGATCAGGTTGATTGCCATTCATAGAAAGATAAGTTAAGGGATTTGATAAGTTAGGAATTTGTTAAATGGTCAAAACAACAATTTATGGGTTTGAAGCATATGTATATAGAAAGTATTGATCAGACTATTTTTGTGATCATAATAAACACATTTATCTACATATAAGTTTAATTAAAAAAACAAGGAAAAGATATTGTTAGCAGGCCAACTCGAGCTGAACCGGCCACTTTCAACCCATAATAAAAAAGAGAAATTCACGAACGTAGCCATTTTCACTGATGTGTTATACCTCTATAGCCATGTGGCCTATGTCAAAAAACAATTACGCCTATAGCCATATGATACGTAAATACATGATCGAGTATCTCCTCTCGCTCACATAAGAGATTTTATCCCATCAACACCGGCTAAAAATATCGTCATATGCGAATAACTACTCAAGTATCAACTTTTTCTCGCGTGTCATCATAAAACATACCTCCATTGACAAAATTCAATACGTACACGAGTCACACGTGTATGTTCTGTTTTATTCGCATATATGGCTATTTAATCCATTGCATAAGGGTCTTGAGTTTTGCTATTTAGGGCATGAAGTTTAGCCACATCAAAACACTAATTAATTATGATTAAACACTATCGTAGAGCTATAGGCGCAAAAGTTTTCTCGCATGGCTATAGAGGTATAACGCATCCGGAGAAATGGCTACTTTCACGATTTTTTCCACTAAAAATGACCTGGACTCGTTTTGACAAATTGTCAATAGTATACGAACCCCCACCATTAGAATTTCAGCTTACAATGTTTTGTAGGAGCTCATTACCAGGCATTTTAGTAACAACAAACATCCATATAATCAAAGAGATTATAGTAATTAGAATGTCCAATTAGCATATAACTACAGATACCTGGATCAATAAAAGTTGAACTGCAGCATGGCATTTGGCATCAGAAATAGCAGCATATAAACGATTCTTCTGCAGGTTCTCCAAATTGTCACCATTACTTTCTTCTTTTGAAACATCCTCATTGTTCTTGTTGATAATATCTTCATTAATAATAAATGCAAAATGTGGAAGTGTTGCATTGGCTGCTTCCTTAAGTGACAAAACCACTTCAAGCCATTTATCATCAGTGAAGAAGTCGCCAGCACTACTCATTAAACGTACAAATGCAGCAATACCAATACCAGCAAGACTTTGATGAGGACGCTTGATAACTTTACTAATAACGACAAAACCTTCTCCAAAAGTGGATTAACAGTGTCATAAAAGTTAACAAAAAGATCCATAACCAATTGGAGGGCAAGAGTGCATGTCTCATACAGCCAAGAGTCTTGATCAAGCTCATCCCCCTCAGCGTTAGGAGAAGAGTCAGATGCATGCCGAACATAGTCAAAGATAGGAAAGAGGGCAGAGTCAAACACTCTTTCCCATAATGGTAGCGAGAAGTGACGTCCGTAGTTCCTTAATGTATCAAAAAGGACTTGAAGAGCACTTTCTCTGATCTCAGGCCTAGGGTCAAAGCTAAGTTCAGACAAACCTGAGAAAAACAAAGCAATTTTGAAAATGGGTCAAATGGAACTGTCTGAGTAGTAACTTCTGCTTTCCCAATTTTAAAAATCAAGCAATAATATAATGAATATAAAAATTATTAAATTTTAATAAAATATTAAACAAAGAACATTTATGATCAAATAAAAGGTACCAAGACAATTTAAAAAATGGGTCATTTGGTTATTTTTACAAAATTATTGGCAGGAATTTCCAGATCCACCAATTATTCAATTATGAATTATGATGATGTAAGGTGGAACTGGAGATGCCATCTCAACATCAAATGAAGTTATTAGTTATTATTCTTCTCACCAGCCAATAACGGAAACCAGAAGTATAAATGATCTTCCTTATCTGCCAACTCAGAGCGTTCGCCTTTCTCATCCTTTCCTTGCTGATGTGGCAAAAGGGATATTGAAGAGGATCCTAGATCTCCTTCAGCAAGTTTGGCAGCACAGAAACGCAAGAAATTGATAGCACTGAGACTAATATCTTTGTCAGATCTGTTGTTGGTAAATGCGATTAGACAATTCACACAATCTGTAAACGTTGTGGTTTCAGTCTCAGTAATGTATGGAAAATAATCTCGAACTATTTTCTCGATTATTTCAAAGGCAAGAAGCACGATGCTTTTGTGGTCATCTGAAGCAGCTGCTGTGAACACCTGATAGATGTTCCCACAATCAGAAATAAAACAAAAATGCAGGAAAAGAAAATTAGAAGTTAAAATTAATACCATGAACATGCTTTTCCATCCGGACTTGACATTGTTGACACGTGATAAAACCATTTGAGAAACACATCGGATTATCAATTCTCTAATTTCCACAGCACTACTCTTACGCATGACAATCACAAAAGGCTTCATAAAATCATTCTGAAAATTGTAATTAGACAACTCTTCTCTTTCCAAAAACTTCATCGAAAGTTGGCGTAATGAGTCCATTGCAAAAATTGCAATTGACAAATTCTCAGAGCATCCTATAGTCACAAAAAAATTAGATAGTACATTCCATATGCTTGTCCACACGAGCCTGATCCGGTTCATGTTGTAGTGGCTGAAAAAAAAGAAAAAAAAGACAAAATACACTTGATTAAATTACAAACATATGCTAATAGAATAAAATGTGTTAAGATATACATCAGCCTTTGCGTGTCAGCAGTTAGTTTCTATTTTTCAACAGGCAGCTTCCAACAGAACTAACTGCTAAAATTGCAGAGCTGATGTGGCAAGGAATCAGATTCATACGCATCTCAACAATTTTTGTGAGGCTGAATACTCTGGGATCAGATGTAGAACGTAGCTCCTCCATAGACACTTTGCAAAGTGCTTTCACAAAGTCGATTATAGCCTCGCTGTTTAATTTCTGACTTCTTGTGAATATACGGTTCATTTCTCCAACTTGTTCCAGCAAGCTTAAGTTGTTGACCAAATTATTGACCTGTTCTGGTGTAATACCAGCAGAAACATTGCCACCAATGCCAGCACTATCATATGAACCTCGTCTCATAGCCGCTGCCACCTGGTGAATCCTACCAGCTTCCTTTTTCTTAAGTACAGGAAGTATGTTTGATTTTGACTGTGATTTGTTAGATTCATTCTGGTTAACAGAAAAGAAAGTGGCATCTGGTGGAGCCCCCTCTCCAATAAATGCAAATGCTCAAATCGAGAAACACATGTGAAGATATGCTCCCAGGCTTCCTGTAAGTAATTCCCATCTTCATATGCAACTGCAACCATTGCCTGTGAAACAAGAAAAATGTGAATAAGAAATTTATGACCCAAAAAAAGAAGTTTCCGTGTTGTCAAAAAAGACATGAACCTTGATGGCCTCTATATTCTTTTGTTTAATATCTGCTGGTGAATGGAGGGAAGTAAACTTTGCAAGTGATGTCACAAAAGCATCTCGATGAGTCTTCATGGACATTGCTGATGTAACATGTATTGCATATCGGAACCCTTCTAGACATTGAGAAATTACTACATCATCCTCACTTTGGTCAAAAGGAACAGTAAAGGCAGCCAGCATAGGAGCCCAGCATGCCTCTACCATGAATCTAAGTATAAAGACATCTGTAGCAGCATAGAAAACCGACCTAAAAAATAGAAGTACATGTAAAAATCATAGAGTTTTCAATAACTATTCTTAATAAATATATTATCTTACTCAGATTTTTGTGCTTTCTCTTTGAATTGCTCTTGCATGTGTTGCATAAGATCATCGCTTGTATTATTTTCATCACCTCGCTTGCGCACCACAATATTCAGTATACTGTCTAAACCCAAAATCCTGTTTGAATTTACGGATTGCCTCTGTTTAAGGGCTATATCATCTTCCTTCATTTTAATTTCATTCTTTGATATTCTTTCATATAATGATTTCAGGTACTCTGCAGGCAAATCTTTTCCATCATCTATGCCACGATTATTTCTTATAAAATCATCAACCGACATCTGCATATGTATACATATTTCAGTATTAGCAACACTATGAGGTCAATAGTAATGGTCCTACCATTCAAGTATCGGATGATATTTTTTGAACTGCATTGATTTTACCTTGTTTTTAACCATGGGATTATGAGCATCAGTATTCAGCAGTATAACAGAGTAAGCAAGAACATAGGCGGTGTCAGCACTAATAAATGCTTTTGGATTGCATTTACAGTAACGTTCAGCAAACTTTTCCATAATTCGATCAATCTTTTGAGCCTCGCCAGGCAATCTAAATCCCCTTAGGAAAGATCTGATTGCCTCATCAAAATCCATACCCTCAAAGTTAAATGAGTCAATGTATGCATGCATTACTTTCAGAGATAGATCTTCTCTTTCCCCAAGGTAATCGCCAATTAAAGTTTTGTTCAAACCAGAAGCATTCTTTAAAAAATCTGCTATTTCTTCAGGTGAATTCCCCACTTTATTCACTTTGATCAAGAATTCAATACCCTTCTTTGGTTTCCTATTAAAAAGAGATATACCTTCCTGCCATTAATCTATTATTAGATCTTTGAGAAAATGCCAAATGGAACAAAATCAAAGACAAAACTGAATATATTAACCTGAAGTTCAAGCTTGTAAGCCCGTCGTTGCTCATTGTTGAAGCATCTGAAACTTCACTAGAAGCTTCTGGATGAGAATCTAATCCATCAACAGGCTCATTCTCATTTGCATTCCCATTTTCCATGGAAGAATCTCCGATTTCAGGATTGTGTTCAACAACTTCCAATTTCTTTTCAGAATGAGGATCAGGAATGTGCAATTGTTTGTTCATCCAGTCACCCATTGATTTTAAAATAGCAATTAAGCACTTCATTGCTTCATGTTTCAAGGCTGCTTCCTGAGGTGGCAAAAGAGTAGTTGTTACACCAGGTGGGACACCTTGAGCCGTTTTAAGAAGTCCATTTACCGTCCTGTGGAGATAAAAACTTGCAATATTTAAATTTTTATTTAATTAGTTATAAAGGGAACATGAATGTAAAAGAATATACCTCTCAAATATGTTAGAAGAATTGACATCACAATCATAGTTGATGAATATATCTACCAAGATCTGTGAATCAACACACAGCCTTTCAAAAAATCGCAATACAATAATCTTCTGCTGGAAGTTAGGTTGGGCAACATTTTCTAGAACCCTAAGAACAATCATTGGAAAGAACACTCCAATTTCTGCTTTCAGACCAGCCCTGAATCTTGAAACTAAGCTGAAGAAAATAGAACAGGAGAGCTGAAACACAATCACAAGGGTTGATGCACTGTTCTTCAACAAAGACAGGCATAGGTACTGCCTAATGGCACCCAAGAATCTGTTCCAACAAAAAAAGGAATAGCATGTTAAGTGCAAACAACTTGAACTTGAATGCCAACAAAAGATAACAACTTTTACCAGCTCTTTGAAGATATCCATATCCTTTAAATAGTGAAAATTCTAGTTACAACTCAAGTTTAAGGTAAAAAATTTTATAGGATGCGACTTATTCTACCGATCAGGCACTAAGTTCTAACCTTTCTAGATATAGATTTGGCACAAAATACGATGATGGTTCCAACAAGACTCTATGCTTATATCAAAAGATATAAATATTTGTGCAGAAGCTTATGTTGATCTATTGGAATACACTCTCTAGGCTTATATCAAAGATTTAGATATCTTTGAAGAAGCTTATGGTGATCTATTGATTCCTGTAGCCACAATGACAGTTGGAAAGTATACTCTTGCTAATCCAAAAATATTGCTAGAGGACAAGGATAATAGTAATTCTAAAGCAGCAAACAATATAATCTTTTTATCGAAGCTACAAAGAGTAATTCTAAATCTACGGCCAACCAAGAAACAAACTGCATGCATGTATTTTTCACGATGTACTAAAAAGCGTTTAGCAAATCTGGCGGTCAAGTGGCCTACGAGCATCTATTCACCTATTTCATTTATACTGGCTCGTTATGGAAATCTATACTTACAGGGCTAGAACACGTTTTTATCAATTCACATCTTTGACCTGTATCCGTTATATTTATACACATATTGCTACCAGGACGATTTATGTAATGAGAATAGAATTCTATCATGAATTCTTGTAACCTAACATAGAGAGGTCTATACTTAATTGCATATATTTTTGTATATTTTGTAATGATCTGTTGTATGTGAATGGTTAGTGTGTTTGAACATAGTTTTATGGAGTTTATCATTCTCCATGAAAGTTTGTTAGCAATTTTCAATCTGCAATTAATTAAATATGCTGTCTAGTTCATTTCATTTATTGAGTTGAGGCCAATGCAACATATACGGGCATCATATCATTAAATGTAACTTCCCAAAGAGCAGTCTAACTGGCATAACTTAATTAAGTATCATCCAAGTTATTAACACCTCAAGGAAGGGAAAGAAACATGTGTAAGTACCTTTCGCTAGTTCTAAAAATAGCCCCAGCATTCTCCAACAAAATCTTGAGCAGCTCCAAAGCAACAATTTTTCCTCGCATTAACTGTGGATCTGCCAACGCCTCTTTTGGAGGAGTCTTCATTGATAGCTTACACAAAGCTCTAAACACCAAAAAAGCATCTCTTCTCAGCTTATTCCCAATCTGCACATCTGAATCATCATCCCTCTCCGCCTCCCCATCTGCCAATTCCCCTTTCCGTCCCTCCAAAGCGGTTTTATACATGCTCATCTCCCAGTACTTGGCATCCAACATATCTTTATCAGTAGAATCCAACAAATCAGCAGGATTCGTCGACTCTGTAGTCGACGTCCTAGTCTCAAACGCTCCATCATGAGCACCACCATTCGATCCCACCGGAGTTCCCTGATTCAAAACCCCATCTATTTCCTGCATAACTTTGCTAATAAACCCTTGAACAAACATAGCCACTGGTGCGTCATCCTCTCCCCCCTTCTCCGGAGGCTCCATCAACTCAGCCACCACAATCGGCTGCACAGGCACAGTTGACGAATCTGCCTCCATCCTCCTAAACACAATCACCAGCATCTGAATCAACGAAGCCTTAGCCGTCGTCTGATTCACCACATTCTTGCTACTCAAAAAAATATCATAACTAGTCCTCACAATCTCCAACAAACTATCACCATGTATCCTCAACTGCGTCGACGTCACAGCTGACAAAATCGTCTTCAACACCAGCAACTCCACTCCCTCATCCCCCAAATCACAACACTTACAAACTGATTCAATCAATCTCGCCAACAGCTTCGCCTCCGGTCCGCCAGTAGGATCCGATTCACCTCGTAAGTATCCATACGCTATCAATTTCTGTATACAATCCAACGCTGGCTCCGCGATCTTCAGATCTCCAGAAGAACAAGCTTTAATAATCGGACTCAATACAAATTCCGATTCCTCTAGGCTAAGTTCATTAGATCCAGAATCAAACAACACTCCGGAATGTTGCGAATGCGATAACGTCTCGACATCCGAAGGATTCTCCTTCGGTGAAGAGGAAGTAGGGGATAGCGGTGGAGGTTTTTCGGAAGTAATGCGTTCGAGTACAGATTTGCATTCGTTACCTAGTTTGGAGTGCTTTCGCCACGAGCAGTTTTTGATGATCTTCTCTAGGGCTGGGAGTAAGACGGTGTTCATGAGGCGGGAATCGGCTTCCGGAGAAGCCATCCCCTCAGTCTCTCCGTTCAGATCTGGCAGCGTTACGGTGGTGGTGGTTTAGTTCAGGCGGAGTGCCGGTGACTCCGTGGTGGATGGTGGTGATCTGCGGTGGTGATTTCGTCGGAGATGGAGCTGGATCCCGTAGTAGCTTTTACTGGTCTGATGCGAAGTGTAGAAATGTGTTCGAGTGGAAGTTGCAAAATTTGCCTTTGTACGCTATTAAGTTAAGTATTAACAGCTCATAAACGGATTAACTAGTCATCCCACTTATTAATAACATGATGTTTTTTGGTTAATCGGTTTGTTAAAATGTGTTATTTGAGTCAACTTAAAACCATGTTTCGTTTTATGTGTCAGGTACATATTGTGTTGGAAAAATCATCTCTAATACGAGTATGATTAAATTAAATGAAGTAAGAACTCATGTTAAGTTTAGACTAAAATATATAATTTTGTTTAATTCATGTTATATTTAGTCGTTTTGAAAAAATTACTAGTGTAAATTTTTAATTGGTCATAGTTACTAAGTTTTTTCATTATATAATTGATTTATCAGGTACATATTAAGGTTTTTTGGAAGCAACTAAAGGTGTGTATTTTTTTCAACACTGATTTGATTACAAGACTTAATTTATAAAATACCTAAAATACTAACTTATATCCAAATGTTATCAATTTATCTTGTAGTGAAGCTTTTACGAGGACATAGAAATATAAAATGTTATAGCAACTAGTTTATATAAAAATACGGTTTTTGGTTTAAACGTTATAACAATAAGAGAATCACAATTTAAACGTATCTTATTCGTGATACATGGTTAAAACAAATCACAACTTTTAGAGTTTGTTGCTTTTATAAGTTGGTATCAATGTTTATATCATTAAAATAAACTTGAAATCACATAAAGTATGCTTCAAACGAGAATGATGAAATCACCCCCACCCTTAAAAATCAATAACATGCACCTGGTCTGTCATTCTCGTTTATTCAGATGAAATCATGATGATGGTCTCGTGACATTTGTCTGAATAAGATGAAGTGGGCATCCAATTAGTACAGAAGCACAAATTTGAGCCCTAATGACAACATATTTATTTACCCTCAATTAAGAAACTAAAGGAGAAACTCTAACAGAAGTTAGTAGAGTGAAAAGAACTTTGTAGTAAATAATTCAAAGTTGCAATGACAACATAAATGACGAAGGCTTCATGATTATTATTAATCAAGTTTGACGAAGTCGAGAAGAAAAAAAATATTATATATAATCTGAAAAGCAAAGTCTGCAGTAAACATGATGTTCTTTTTAAGTATGCGTTCTAATCCAATAAACAATATATTTTTATGTATTATAAGACGTTAAATAATTGATTCTTATTTTTTGAAGCAATAACCCACATAAATGTACGTATGACTCAAACTAGCTAAACATGTCATGATAAACATCCATAATGACTCGAAATATGACATATGATTTTGTGTAGTCTTAACATATTCTCGTTGCCGTCACATTTCTAGTTGTAATCATCACCAAATAAACCTTCTATTTCCACTTCGAACTAACCAATATAACATGAATTCAGTGCCCTTATATCAACAGATCTATCATTGATTGTGTCCACCTATGAACCTATCCAAAAGAAACAACATGAAATAATATAATCTATCAACATCAATATTACATCAGGGGACTGGTTTCCTTTTCAATTTTTGTTTGTTTTTAATATGTTATATCCGGTTAATATGAAATATTAATACTTTGAAACTTTAAAAAACACTATTACACTAAAGCACATTTAATTACGAATTCATATAACGACAAATAAACATTTTTTTGATAGTTTTTATATTTGCTAAAAAGAAACTAACTCAATATCTATTTTAACTTTTGTTTAGAAAATATTTAATATGAGATCATACAATTTTGGTATTCCAAGGCATGCTTTAAGTTTAAACTTTGGACATGTCGGTTATGGCAATTGTCAATGTACAAAATTCCCAATTTGAAACTCATACATGATTGTTCTTTATAAATACTTTGTGGTATTTATTATGTGTTTAATATATTTAATATAAACAAATATACCTCACCTTCATAAACATAACAAATGCTACAACATCTTATGGTCTTTAGAAGAGTCACGGTATCACAACTTGACTTGATCATATACTAGATCATAAAGTATCTTATCTACAATGCAACATATTATGAGATTCTGCATAATGATATTCAAGAGTTAAATGTCCTAATTTGAATGAAAATCTTAATAACCATTCACATATTGAATTTCCTCATAAGTCTTTTCTTTTCTTGTTTTTTTCCTATTTTATTTTTTTACTTTTCATTGGCATATGAATACTTCAGATCAATTAATATGATGTGTTTGTAAAAGAATACGACTTGTAACATGTTTTTATTGAGACTCGAACTTTTAAACCACAAACTCTCAGATGGGTCTAACCACTAGTTCATATATCCACATATTTTATAACATAAGATCCACTAGAAAACATAATCTTGCATTCAAGCATACAAACTTAAGGTCAATTAGAGAAACAAGTTTAAGAAGCTTACCCAATAGCCTAATTTTGAAGCCTTTCCGTCAAGACTAGGTAGGAATAGGTAGTGAGTAATCAAGGTTTTTTTATTTTAAGTTAAAAATAAAAAAATACACATTGGGCAAACCAAAAACTTAAACAAAGCAAAGCACAAGCGAGCAACAACTGGCTATATACAAATTTTGCATTGTTTTAACATGTTATTAAGTTAATATGGAAGATTAATATTTTTTAAAACGTTGTACTAAAACACACAAAATTACCATTTCACATAAAGAAATAAGCAACCAATGAACATATTTTTTCGATAAATTTTCATTACCTATAAAGAAACTAAAATAATATATGGTTAACTTTCTCTATGAAAAAAATCCAAAATGAGAGCATACTATCTTGATATTCTAAGAAACTTCAAGTTTATACTTTGAGCATGTGGGTCAAAGATAATTGTCTGTATAAAAATTTTCATTTTTAAAACCCAAGCACAATTGTTTCTTCTCAATCGTTTATGATATTGATGACATAAGTTGATTTACGACCATTGAAAGACATCACAAGCTATCAGACAGCATTCAGTCTTATTTTCGGATACCTTGTATGGTTTTGGATGACTTTGTCTTGTCTTATCATGGGTTAATTTGTCTCAAACTATTTGACTTGGCCTTACCCAAGCTGGCACTACCTTAGGTTACATCGTATAGCCTTACATAAATTGGCATTGCCTTATTGTAACACCCGAATATTTATTATTTTGAAGCCGGTGAGGAAATAAAAGAAAATAAAATCCAAAAGTCGAGGGACCAAACTCGCCAACGAAAGAAAGTCGGGTGAGGGGAAGTATATAAGGGAGAGGGCAGCCCTTACCCCGGTATTAGATCAATCTGAAATTCAATTTCTCTGTCAGGTGGTACCCCTGGTAAATCTTCTGGGAACACGTCTGGAAAGTCACACACAACCGGTACATCAGGCAGTTGTGGTGTTGGTGCATCTACATCCTTTACATAAGCCAAGTAGGCGCTACATCCACGCCTCATACACTTTCCCGCCACCGCCATTGAGATCACCTTCGGGATCGTAGTAACCCGATCACCATAAACTGTTACCAAACTTCCATCAGGCGCTGTCAACCGAATCATCTTCTTGCGACACACAATGTTCGCCTCGAAGTCCGCCAACCAATCCATCCCAAGAACCAAATCAAAACCACCCAAGGTCATCACGAACGGTCTAACAGGAAACTTGTGACCTTCTAACTCCACCTCACAGTTTTCTATCATCTCCGAAATCCTGGTAGACTTACCTATGGCAGTTTCTACATCAAAGGGCGCATCAACACGCCTACTACTAACAGGCAGCTTAGCACAGAAAGCAGCAGAAATAAAACTCCTACTAGCACCAGAATCAAATAGCACAGAAGCTAAAGTTTGGTTCACCAGAAACGTACCGGACACGACATCAGGGTCTGTCCTAGCTTCCTCCTGTGTCATAGTGAATGCCCTGGCGCTCGCCCTCGGTCCTTCACTTCCCTTCTTCCTCACCCCTGAACCTCAGTCCTCGGCTTCTTACAATCTCTGCTCATATGACCAGTTTCCCCACAGTTAAAACATTTGCCCGACAGGCAATCCTTCGCCATATGCCCTGTCTTCCCACACTTGAAGCACACGTTCAAACCCAGCCTACATTCTCCCGCATGCTCTTTTCCACACTTACCACACCTCCTTGATCCCACTTCCGATGTGGCCACGCGGCGGTCATCCACCCGCGCCTTTTTGTTACCCGTCGAGGCATCACCCCGACCAAACCTCCTCCCATTCCAGTTCCGATCACCACCACCCTTCTTACTCGCTTCAGTCACCACCACCTTCCGCTCGTCATACAGCCTCCCTGCCAATCAACCGCCGACCTAAACGTGCTTGGTCGGGCAGCGATCATATGTCGACGACATCCACCGGTAAACCCTGAATGTACCTCTTGATTTTCCGAGACAGAGGCGTCACCTGATCAGGCACGAGTCATGCCATTTCATTAAACTTAGTGGTATACTGCTGGTGTGTCATGGTTCCAGCCTCCAACTGCAGAAACTCCCTTTCCAACTTATCCACTTCCCTGTGAGTACAGAACTCCTCAATCACCATCTTCTTCAACTCAGGCCATTTCATTCTACCGATTGCCCGATTACCCTCTTCTTGGACAATGTTGTCCCACCAACATAGTGCCGAGTCCACAAATGAATGAGTGGCAAACTTCACCTTCTGATCTTCCCGACACTCGCTGATGTCGAGAACGGCCTCCATCTCTCTCACCCATCGGTGAGCAGCAGTAACATTACCATTACCATCAAAAGTAGGGGGATTGCATCTCATAAATGCCCCATAGTTACATCCTCGCACTGCCTCTGGCACAGGCTCTTCTTCTTCCTCTTCATCATCAGACAGGACCGTTTCAGGCTCTGGGTGTTCCCGTTCTCTAGAGGATCTGTTTCTTTCTTTTCTTTCCCCTTCTCATACAGCCTTAATAACTTCAATCACCACAGACGGTAAGATTGTCTGCATGATCTGATGGACTTCTTCTACAACAGCCTCCTTTACTGAGGCTCTCAGATTGGCGCTTTCATCGCCACCCTCCGGATGGGGGGTCTCTGGTTCTTCATGAACCACCCTCTCAACTCTGGGTCTCCCTCTCTTGGGTCGTGGTTCAGCACTGTGACCTCCACCCCTAGAAGCTTTCAAAGATCTACCTCCGGCCATCACACGCACACTGAAAGATTCAAACACCAACACGGTCATTCAAGAGAACAGCTCAGTTTATGTCAAGTATAGTAAGTCCCTATTATAGTGGCCAGTTGTGATTAGCCACTTACTTTACTCTTCATACCCCAAGTATTACCTGTCCTGACTACATCAGTATTTAAATCTACATACAACACATAACACATACCATGCGCACATAAAACCGGTAACTTTACGAAAATACCTGATGGCAACAGCTACTCAGATTGGCATCCTTCCCGTTCCGTCCTATTCTCAGTTTAAGATTAGGTTTATTTTGAAAATTTACCCATTTCACTTAAACTTTGGCTCTGATACCAACTTGTAAGGCCCCGTTCCGGGACGCTTACAGCTGGGTTCTCATCGCACATAAACGTATAATTGCATTTGTATTTCATAAATCGCAGCGGAAAACTAAAACAATCTTTCATTTCCATGTAAATGCTTTTGCAAGTTAATACAACATTCATTACAAAATAGCTTGTTCGCATTACAATGCAAAAACATTAATCAAAAGAATGTCATCCAAAAGAGCTGAGTAGCTTCACGGTGTGCCATCCTCAGCAAACATTACCTGCCAACTGGAAAACATATAAAAAGTCAGCGTTGCTGAGTGAGTTCTAGTTTTTACAAAACATACTTTACTTTCATATAAAACCATTCGTTACTTTTACATGATCACACATCGTACGTACACATAGATAATATCATTATTATTTCTTCATTCATTCATTCGTTCATTCGTTCATTCGTTCTTTATGACTTTACTTGCGCATCGACGACATCATCCGTACCAATGCCATGTGCTACACCCCGGTTAGTCGTAGCTACCGGGCCAAAGTCAATAAATGAACAGCTAACGTATGCCACGGTACTAGGAGTAACCATCAGTCTTAGCTACTGGGCCGAAGTCAATAAATGAACAGCTAAAGTATGCCACAGTACTAGGGGTGAGCGGTAGAGGTTCTACATTAAGGGTCAATCGCAAAGAAGGACCCGTTATCCGATGCGTGCAAGACGTTTCATTCGTTTATTAATGCATGCATTCAACATCGTGTTCCTCTTTCGTTATCTTTCACTTTACGTTACATAATACTTCGTTCATTCTTATCATAACACGTAAAGTTATGGGAAAGATAAACATACATCATAACAAGGAACATAACACACACAGTCATTATTATCATACAGGGCAACACCATACATACATAACGTACATAAACTTGCAACATCATCATCATCATCATGCCCAACATGCTTTCTAAGGCCTCAAGCGTCATCTTACATGCTCTTATGGGGACCTTTACGTCAAAACTTACATCTGCACTTCCCCCGAAAGTCAGAAGTCAATCTATACCTTCCTCGGGTACAACAGCCCTATTCGGGCGTATGGACACCCTTCAGTCGCATGGCCTCCATGCGACTGAACATCATGCGAATGAACTAATACGGATGAACACCTATGGGAATGAACATCCAGTCGTGCGAATGGACAATGCGGATGGACCTCATGCGAATGGGATTAATGCGGAAGAGCACTTATGCGACTGGACCTTCAGTCGCATGACCTCCATGCGACTGGCCTTTCAATCGTGCGAATGGACCTTCAATCATGCGAATGGACCCCAATCGCACCCTAATTGGCCGTATGGCCTCCATTCGGCCTCCAGTCGGTCGCCTAGCCCTAACTGATGCAGAATGCAGTTCACGACTGCAGCCGAGGGTTTTCGGCCTCCAAACTCATCTAAACCCATTTTAAACCCAAATCGACCATCCTAAACCTTAGGATGCATACCAACACCATACAAGCACACACCGCCCGGAAACATACACGAAACGCATCACAACATCACACCAATGGGTCAAACACATACACATACAAAAACGGGTTTTTTATGATTTCCAGCCCCAAAATCGTTTGAAAACAAGTAAAAGTGGGGTTCTAGAACTCACACAAACGAGCACAACATTAAGGGCTTCGATTTGGCTTGCTTCACGACAATTTTGGCGACCCGAACTGGCACTTTTCCTCTTTTTCTCTTCTTTCTCTCTTCTCCCCTTTCTTTGACTGATTTGTGAATGTGGGGGAGAGGCCCAACCCGTTGCCAAGGCACCATATCGGTTAGCTCCGACGGAGATGAAAGAGTTGATGGAACAGTTGCAAGAGTTGCTTGATAAGGGGTTCATTAGACCGAGTATCTCTCCTTGGGGTGCTCCGGTCCTGTTTGTAAAGAAGAAGGATGTAGTATGAGGATGTGCATTGACTACCGTGAACTGAATAAATTGAAGGTGAAGAACCGCTACCCCTTACAGAGGATAGATGATTTGTTCGATCAGCTTCAGGGTGCCAGTGGTTTCAAGAATAGATCTTCGGTCTGGCTACCATCAGTTGAAGGTGAAGGAACAAGATATCCCTAAAAAAGCTTTCCACACGCGCTATGGTCATTATGAGTTTCTTGTCATGTCCTTTGGTTTGACCAACGCGCCAGCTGCTTTTATGGATCTGATGAACCGTGTGTGTCGGCCTATGTTGGATAAATCAGTGATTGTGTTTATTGATGATATCCTGATTTATTCGAAGAGCGAGATTGAGCATGCCGGTCACATTCGAGAGGTTCTAGAGACGTTGAGAAGGGAGAAATTGTATGTTAAATTCTCCAAGTGCGCGTTTTGGTTGCGCGAAGTTCAGTTTTTGGGTCATGTGGTGAATCCTGACGGGATTATGGTGGACCCGGCGAAAGTGGAGGCGGTTATGCAATGGAAGTCACCAAGGACGCCAACCGAGATCCGTAGCTTCTTGGGTTTGGCGGGCTACTATAGAAGATTCATCCAAGACTTCTCTAAGATTGCTTCTCCACTAACTAAGTTGACCCGAAAGGATGTGAAGTTTGTATGGGGTCAAGCTCAAAAGAAGGCGTTCGAAGAGCTGAAGGCAAGACTGACTCAAGCTCCTGTTCTGTCATTACCCGATGGAAGCGAAGATCTGGTGGTTTATTCTGATGCTTCCTACTCAGGGTTGGGATGTGTGTTAATGCAGAAAGGAAAGGTTATAGCCTATGCATCTCGACAGTTAAAGGTTCATGAGGTCAATTATCCCACTCATGACTTGGAGCTAGCAGCCGTGGTCTTTGCGTGAAAGATTTGGAGGCACTATCTCTACGGGACGAAGTGCACCATATTCACTGACCACAAGAGTCTGAAGTACTTCTTCGAGCAAAAAGACCTGAACATGAGGCAGAGGCGATGGTTGGAGCTTATAAATGATTATGATTGCGAGATCCATTACCATCCAGGCAAGGCTAATGTGGTGGCGGATGCCCTTAGCCGAAAGGAAATGCCCGAACCGATTCGGGTGAAAGCTTATCAATTAATCATGACCTCTGATGTGATGAAGCAAGTCAAGGAGTTTCAAGATGAGGCATTGAAAGAAGATCATCTTAACTCGGAAAGAATGAGAGGCCTGGTTGGGGAATTGGGTGAAAACACACTCGGTGTTAGAATTCCATTCGGTCGTGTATGGATTCCTCGTTTTGGGGATCTATGGGTGAAGATAATGGATGAAGCTCACAAGACTCGATACTCCATTCATCCTGGTGCCACGAAAATGTACCATGACATGAAGAAAGATTATTGGTGGTGGAATATGTGAGTAAGTGCCTTACTTGCTTATAGGTGAAGGCAGAGCATCAAAAGCCGTATGGGAAGATCCAACCTCTGGATATACGGGAATGGAAGTGGGAGCACATCACCATGGACTTCATTACGAAGCTGCCACGTACTCCAAAAGGGTATGATGCCATATGGGTGATAGTTGATCGTCTGACGAAGAGCGCTCATTTTCTACCGATCTACGAGACGTATTCATCTGAGAGGTTGGCTGATCTGTTCATCAAGGAAATTGTAGCTCGTCATGGTGTGCCGGTGTCTATTGTGTCTGATCGCGACACTCGGTTTACATCTAAATTTTGGAAGAAATTCCACGACGTTATGGGGACGAGGTTACATATTAGCACGGCTTATCATCTCCAAACCGATGGTCAGTCAGAAAGAACCATTCAAACACTGGAAGACATGCTCCGGGCATGTGTGATCAATTTTGGTGGAAGTTGGGATGACCACTTACCGTTAGCCGAATTCTCATACAACAACAACTATCATGCCAGCATTGGTATGCCACATATGAGATGCTATACGGTAGGAGATGCAGAACACCCGTTTGTTGGGGTGATATTGGTCAGAAGGAATTGGGGAGCGTCGAGGTAATCGAGGCTATGACAGAGAAGCTTGAAAAGATTAAAGCCTTCATGAAGGCAGCCAAAGATAGACAGAAGTCGTATGCCGATAAGCGACGTAGGCCAATTGAGTTCCAGGTGGGTGACCGGGTTATGTTGAAGGTCTCACCTTGGAAGGGTATTATCAGATTCAGAAAGCGGGGCAAGTTGAGCCCAAGATATATAGGCCCTTTCCGAATCATTGCTCGAGTAGGGGAGGTGGCCTATAGATTGGAGTTGCCAGATGAGTTAAGTGGGATTCACCCGACATTCCATGTATCTCATCTGAGAAAGTGTATAGCTGATGAAGACATGATTGTTCCACTGGAGGACATTGAAATAGATGAAAGGCTCAATTATGTGGAGCAACCAGTGGCAATCATCGATCGTAAAGAAAAGAGGCTGCGAGATAAAGTGGTTCCTCTTGTGCGTGTACAGTGGAAGCACAGGAAGGGATCCGAGTCAACGTGGGAGACTGAGGAAGAAATGAGACAGCATTATCCACATTTTTTCGACGAATAACAGGTTTCGGGGACGAAACCTATTTAAGGGGGGTGGACTTGTAACACCCGAATATTTATTATTTTAAAGCCGGTGAGGAAAGAAAAGAAAATAAAGTCCAAAAGTCGAGGGACCAAACTCGCCAACGAAAGAAATTCGGGTGAGGGGAAGTATATAAGGGAGAGGGCAGCCCTTACCCTCTCCCCCACACTCACAAATCAGCCAAAGAAAGGGGAGAAGAGAGAAAGAAGAGAAAAAGAGGAAAAGTGCCGGTTCGGGTTGGTTCGGGTCGCCAAAATCGTCGTGAAGCAAGCCAAATCGAAGCCCTTAACGTTGTGCTCGTTTGTGTGAGTTCTAGAACCCCACTTTTACTTGTTTTCAAACGATTTTGGGGCTGGAAATCATAAAAACCCGTTTTTGTATGTGTATGTGTTTGACCCATTTGGGTGTGATGTGTGTAATGCGTTTCGTGTATGTTTCCGGGCGTGTGTGTGCTTGTATGGTGTTATGGTATGCATCCCTAAGGTTTAGGATGGTCGATTTGGGTTTAAAATGGGTTTAGATGAGTTTGGAGGCCGAAAACCCTCGGCTGCAGTCGGGATGAACTGCATTCTGCATCAGTTAGGGCTAGGCGACCAACTGGAGGCCGAATGGAGGCCATACGGCCAATTAGGGTGCGATTGGGGTCCATTCGCATGATTGAAGGTCCATTCGCACGATTGAAAGGCCAGTCGCATGGAGGTCATGCGACTGAAGGTCCAGTCGCATAAGTGCTCTTCCGCATTAATCCCATTCGCATGAGGTCCGTCCGCATTGTCCATTCGCACGACCGGATGTTCATTCCCATAGGTGTTCATCCGTATTAGTTCATTTGCATGATGTTCAGTCGCATGGAGGCCATGCGACTGAAGGGTGTCCATATGCCCGAATAGGGCTGTTGTACCCGAGGAAGGTATAGATTGACTTCTGACTTTCGGGGGAAAGTGCATATGTAAGTTTTGACGTAAAGGTCCCCATAAGAGCATGTAAGATGACGCTTGAGGCCTTAGAAAGCATGTTGGGCATGATGATGATGATGATGTTGCAAGTTTATGTACGTTATGTATGTATGGTGTTGCCCTGTATGATAATAATGACTGTGTGTGTTATGTTCCTTGTTATGATGTATGTTTATCTTTCCCATAACTTTACGTGTTATGATAAGGAATGAACGAAGTATTATGTAACGTAAAGTGAAAGATAATGAAAGAGGAACACGATGTTGAATGCATGCATTAATGAACGAATGAAACGTCTTGCACGCATCGGATAACGGGTCCTTCTTTGCGATTGACCCTTAATGTAGAACCTCTACCGCTCACCCCTAGTACTGTGGCATACGTTTAGCTGTTCATTTATTGACTTCGGCCCAGTAGCTAAGACTGATGGTTACTCCTAGTACCGTGGCATACGTTTAGCTGTTCATTTATTGACTTCGGCCCGGTAGCTACGACTAACCGGGGTGTAGCACATGGTATTGGTACGGATGATGTCCGATGCGCAAGTAAGTCATAAAGAACGAATGAACGAATGAACGAATGAATGAATGAAGAAGATAATAATGATATTATCTATGTGTACGTACGATGTGTGATCATGTAAAAGTAACGAATGGTCTTATATGAAAGTAAAGTATGTTTTGTAATAAAACTAGAACTCACTCAACAACGCTGACTTTTTATATGTTTTCCAGTTGGCGGGTAATGTTTGCTGAGGATGGCACACCGTGAAGCTACTAAGCTCTTTTGGGATGACATTCTTTTGATTAATGTTTTTGCATTGTAATGCGAACAAGCTATTTTGTAATGAATGTTGTATTAACTTGCAAAAGCATTTACATGGAAATGAAAGATTGTTTTAGTTTTCCGCTGCGATTTATGAAATGCAAATGCAATTATACGTTTTATGTGCGATGAGAACCCAGCTGTAAGCGTCCCGGGAACGGGCCTTACACTTATCCAACCTGGTATTATCTTAGGCTGCATCACATGGCCTTGCCAATCCTGGCATTGTCTTAGGTTGCGTCGCATGGCCTTGCCAATCCTGGCATTACCTTAGGTTGCATCGCATGACCTTGCCAAACCTGATATTGGATTAGGCTGCATCGCATGGCCTTATCAACCCAACCTAACCTTAGCATATATACGAGTGAGGTTATAAGTTAGTAGGCAAACCACATGGTCTCATTTGAAAAGTTCATTGGGCTTGCCCCAACCTATACTAAGAATGCCCATTAGGGTTTGAGCATTCTCACTCTATAAATAAAAGGTGAACCATTCATTTAGAGATATCTCATTCCCCTTCTGAAAACCATCACACTTATCCATCGGAAGTGGAAGTTTCCTCCCCAGTCTTCACTCCACTTTGCTAAGTCCCCTCCCTGCAATGTCGCAAGGTTATCTTGCGATATCGTAAGGCCGTCCTAGTTTCCTCTCCAGTCTTCGCTCCACTTTGCTGAAACCCCTCCCTGCAAGGTAAGAAGGCTTCCCTGCAATGTTGCAATGCCATTCTGTGTTGACAAGGCTCTCTCTAATCCTCATCTCCTATGCTTGTCTATTCATTTGTCTTGTATATACATTGTGCTTGACTATTTAATACTTGGTATTGAGTTGAGCGCCGGAGTGCCTTCGGGGTTAATTCTTCTGGGCCCTCTAAAATAGATCTTCTTTGTAGTTACAGCCAGGTTCAAAGTTCGGGAATGCGTCACGAAGTCTAGGCTCAATCATACCCGATGACAAGACCCAACCCAGATTTGAATGTAGCAACAAATATTTTATCATATTTTTGTACGATTATTATATCAAAACCTACATATTCTCAAAGTTTATTGATGATTCACAATATTATAAACTTGACTACATACTAAATCATAAAATATCATATTTGCAATTCAACATGCTACGTGATTTTGTATAATGATATTCAAGACTTGAACGTCCTTTGAACGAGAATCCCAAAAAACATGCATTTACTTGAATTTCTTCATATTTTGTTTTGTTATACTAAATCATGATTTTTATATATCTTGTTTTCTTCGTTACGAATGCTCTAAAACATGACTTTTTTTTACTATCACTAGAGTATTTTTGGGTATACAACTTATTTTCTTTAACGGTAAATGTACGATTCTAATTCGGATGATAAATGTTATCTTAATCGGGGTCACATATCCGTTTCCTGGCCGGGATCACACCCTCAACCCCCTCAAAAGAAAACTCATTGTTGAAAAAACTCTCTGGTTTAATTCTAAGCATTTTTTACTCAAAGTAAAACTTAAACCCATAACTTTATTTATTTACAAAACATAAATACGACTTATAAATTATTGCACCACCCTTCCCCTAAAGGCAATATTATTTTTCATAAAATGTATAAAGCGGTTACTGTGTGCTTTTGTGTGTGAAATTTTACTAAAGTGATTGAGTTGACGTGGACATGACCACACGATGACAAAACGGGGATGTCTGTATTGGCACGTGAGAGCTTATTATGTACACGTGGGGTGTGTGGCGGTTGGGAGCCGTTGCTCTGTTGTTGTACAGTACAACAGCAACAAACACTCGATTATAATAATTGTTATAATAAGGCCTTCTATTTTACTTTACGCATACTTTGCCCCCTATACTTTGTAAACCTACCCTACCTTCGCTTTTAAGTTCTCATTTCCACCAATCTCACTACTCCACCTGCTCTCACATTTTCATTTTCCATCAAAATACTTTCATAAATCGGCACATGTGTATAATATCAAAGTACTTTCATAAATCGGCACATTTTCCATCAAAATACTTTCATAAATCGGCACATGTGTATAATATCAAAGTACTTTCATAAATCGGCACATTTTCCATCAAAATACTTTCATAAACAAATTACTTGTAGATTATTATTATTATTATTATTATTATTATTATTATTATTATTATTATTATTATTATTATTATTTGTAACCTTGAGACATGCTACTAGAAAATTGATCAACAACTTCACCAATACACTGTTATCCAATAAAGGGTTTATGTGTAATATTTAACGTTTCTGACGTATATGAAACCCGATGCATATGGATGAAGCGTCACGACCTGAATATTTCAAGCATAAAATCCTTGTGACATCACCCACACATACTCTCTTACGAAAGTATAACAAGTATCCTTAAAAAAATAAAAACAAAAAAATATAATATTAAGAATTTATCAAATTTTTTTTGTTAATTTAACAAGATTCTATCCACTAGACAATAATACCTGCTAAGTAAGAATGTTATATATTGTATTGTTATAAGATTAAGGGACTGTTTGGAAACTTTTGAATGATTAAGTGCTAAACCAATAAGATGTCTGAACCATTAAATGCTGAATCGTTAAGAGGTCTGAAACATTAAGAGGTAATATATCGTTTAACTATTCAAATGCAAACGTCTGACCAATTCAGATAAAACGTCTTAACCATTCAGCATTAGCCCTCTTAATCATTCAACACTAGTATAATGCTTAACTATTCAGAGGCAAAAACAAACAGTGTAAACCATTAAATGTTGAACCATTCAAATATCTGAATTATTAAAAGACTGATTAAGAGGTTGTCAAATAGCCCCTAACTACAATAAAAGATGTTTAACTTGTTTTTGGGATTTAATGTGGCCAACTCAAACTTCTTCATTTTTTGAGGGTGCCAAACTTGTGAAGGTTAAGTTTAATGTATATACATATGAAGGAAACCTTTCCATTTCAGGAAATAACCCAAAAACGATTATTGTATACTTATTTCCCTATTATATTTTTACACCTCCGGATCATAAAAATCACTATTCTCTGTGACGAGACAGATGGTGGTTTACTTTGTAAATCAATCATCAATCCACGCTATTGCTTTTAACTAAATTCCATACCAGTAAGAATTGACTCCATAGTCAAGTTAATGACCTCCGACCAGTTCTTACTTCTTCAATATATGTCGATGATTTGATCACTTAGAAAATGATCTAGTTGATTATATCAATATATCAAATGATATAAAAAATAAAAGTTATTTACATTAGAAATAAACTTTTAAAGTTTGTTATGCTACGTGGTACGTGTGTTTTATTTCATAAAAGTAAAAAACTATAAAGATTAATAGCATAATAGAGCTAAGTTCATGACTTCATTCCGAGAAACTAGAATTTTTTTTTGAAAATAGGACTTTTCTGAAAATGAAGTTGACAAAGGGAGAAAATCTCGTATATTTTTGATATTAGGGGCACCCGCTCCTGCCAAGGGCGGGTTCTGCTGCTTTGACCAATATCTGTCTCTCTCCTCTCATGTGATGATGTGACTTTTCTTGGTTTCTGAGAACTCGCCCTTGACAAGGGCGGATTCTCAAACAAATAATCCCATCCACACACTTAACTGATGACGTGATGTGACATGACCATTTTTTGAGAATTCGTTCTTGGCAAGGGCGGTTCTCAAACGTCGGCACATTTAACCTATTTTGATATATTTATAACTCAAGCGAATTCACTCAAATTAATTCACACTTGGCAAGGACGGGTTCTCAAACGAATTCACAATCAAAATATTTTTGAGGGATCACCTCTTATCCTCCAACCTGGATGATAACAGCCAAATCTTGACGAATAAAGTGTGAATTGATTTGAGTGAATTCGTTTGAGTTAAAAATATATGAAAATAGGTTAAATGTGTGGACGAGAGTGTGTTTGTTTGAGAACCCGTTATTGCCAAGGGAGAGTTCTCAAAAATGTGTTGGTTTAGGCTCCTCTATACGCTTAAACCGAAATAATGGTTCTACTCTTTGATTAAGTGGAAACGAAAGTTACAAATCGTAAGAATAAAAATACTTGCAACTAATTATATTTATAGTAAAAAACAAAGAAAACTCCATGTAGAATGACCCACGTTCTCCTGTAATAATGCAACGAATTCAAAACCCATTTGAAGTCCATTAGATTCAGTCAAACTCTGATCAATTCCTTCCCCAAGACCCATTAACTATCTGGTGATCCTTTGACCCGTGAATCAAACCCGATTAATCCAACAAAATGGTCATGTCATATCATGTCGTCAATTAAGTGTGTGGAGGAGATTATTTGTTTGAGAATCCGCCCTTGTCAAGGGCGAGTTCTCAAAAATCAAGACAAGTCACATCATCACATGAGAGGAGAGAGACAAATATTGGTCAAAGCAGCAAAACCCGCCTCTGGCAGGGGCGGGTACCCCTAATGTAAAAATATACGAGATTTTCTCCCTTTGTTAACATCATTTTCAGAAAAGTCCTATTTTCAAAAAAGATTCGAGAAACTACATATAACAATAATAAAAATGTTGTACTATATATTAAAAGCGATAGTTATAGAATCACCGACCATTTATTCGCATGTATCTCTTTATTCTTTCATATGTATCTTTATCATTTTTCTCTTAACTTTATCTATGTTTTCTTTTTAAATATCATCCTCATAGAAAATATTCAATGACTATAAGTCAAGGAACATTACCCTTTAATTTCTATTCATCACCACTCTGGTTATTTATGATATAATATTAAGATAAATTTATTAATCAGTAAAGTAGATGATTAAAATACTTAAATCAAATCTCATGAAACTAAAATTGTCAACTTTACCACAAAAGTATTAGAAAATAAAAAATCAGCCCTCAAAATGCCATTCACTGGACATTCCCGATATACATCCATCTAAATCCCTAGTAAACCACCACCAACAAGCACACCTACCATAATTATGTATAGCAAACCTTTACACCAAAACCAAAATATCCATAAAGATTACATATTGTTTCTTGAAAAAATAAACACAAATTCAAACTTACATAAGAAAATACCAACCAAACCTCAAATTCATCAAGTAGGAACGAAGGTGGGTTTAATAGCAAAGTATTTGAAATTATAATTTAAGTTCCTCTTAAGGTTAAAGGTTCGAAACCTGCCTATGACAATTATATATATCGCAAATAAGTTGTGGTGTATATTAGGTGAAAGAGAATAGATATGGTAACTAGCGAATGAGAGTTGCAACAACGATGATTAGCAGTGATGACGATACACAATAGTTATAGGTGGCCTCATCCACTTTAATCCATTTTAAGTAAACATGTTTTATAATAAAGAATTTGAATTGAACCGTTGTGCAATTTGAATTCTTTATAATTCATCCCCTTTTATAATTTAAGTTGGACATCCAAACTAACTTCTAATTATTATTATTTTATAAAAAAGTAAACCATTTTTCTTCATAAACAATCAACCTAGTATTTTGATAAAGTTAATCTCTCAAAAATACTATTAGAAATTCAAACCAATACATATAAAAATTACAAAGTAACTCTTAAAATCCACAAAACATTCTTTATACACAATGGTTCTACACTTCTACTTCTTCTACCCCCACCCTCAAGAGACCCCACCCAACACTCTCCACAAACAAACTCCAAATTACAAAACCACCGCCAAACTTTCACAAAACCACAAATTCACCCTCAATATGTCATACACATGACATCCCTACATAAGTTATTAACTTCCACCAATCTCCAAAGATCCAAAGTGACCCACCACCAATACTTCCAGAAGTTATTAACTTATTATCACCACCACCTTCATCTCTTTCATCCTACATAAACACCCTTTTATTATTCTACATAAACAATATCATTTGATCATCAAATGGGCAACAATGGTGGTGGCCCTTGTGGAGCATGCAAGTTCTTGAGAAGAAAGTGCATGAACAACTGTGTGTTTGCACCATACTTTAACTCTGATCAAGGTGCAACCCACTTTGCAGCGGTGCATAGGGTGTTTGGAGCTAGTAACGCCACCAAGCTCCTCCTTCGGGTGCCACCGCACCGCCGTGTAGACGCCGTCGTTTCGATATGTTATGAAGCTTTGTGTAGGGTTAGAGACCCTGTGTATGGTTGTATGGCTAACATCTTGACTCTTCAGCAACAGGTTTATGTTCTTTTCATTGTGAGTTTTTATTATTAATTACAAAGAGATGATTGATCAATGAATGACATCTTGTTTGTACTTCATGCATCAAAAGTTGTTGATAGTTAGTTTGTATATGTGGAGGTATTTTTGGTCGTTATAAGTTTATAACTATACTTAGTTTTGATCATATGATTAATTTTCAACTTACAACCTTGGTTGTGATGAATTATGAAAGATAATTAAAGTTGTTATATTTCTAAATTCTAACTTCACATTAATGAGCTTGAGCTTTTTAATCTAATGTGATAGTTTTAAATCTGAAGTGGTCTATCTGAACCTGGTGGAAATTTACTATTTTAACTATTTAACTACTTTACTATTTTACCATTCAAATTGGGTATTTGCAATTCCTATAACTTGTGGTGGTTAAATAAAAACAATTGTACAGTTACCGTTTGGCAATGTAGGCTTTTGTCATTTGGGAAGATAGATTAGAATTTAAATTTTAATATAGGGTAGGTGAGATTTAAAATTAATATAGCTTTAAGAGCAGAACTTGATTAGCGTATAGTTATCGTTTTTAAAGTAGAAGTTGATTAGTGTATGAGTTTTTTTTGATCTGCCAACAAATAATTTTTAAGCCCGGTTATTATGGTAAACTCATTGGTGAAATGTCACCTACGCCCGCGAACACAGACAACGCTAGTGACGCGGCTCGCCCATCATTTCAAAGGAAACCCACCACCTAAAGACTCACTGTGATAAAACGCTTGGCTCACTAAGAGCATATTGCATCTAGTGAGACTCCAACATATGACTTCCATTTTGAAAAATCATAAGATGTCTCATTCTAAACCAGTTGATTTAGTGTATGAGTTGATTAGCAATTTAGCATGCTCCGAGCTATTTAGTCGGTAATAATAACAACCTTCTAATAATTAAACTATAAGTAGAAAATTTATTTCCTTTTATTAAATACCTAATAATAATGATTGGTTTGTAATACTCAGTTCATTTACTTTTTGTAATAATATGTTGTATTAATAAATACACAACATCATCAAAACCCTAATTTTTACATGTTTATATTTTAGGTTGAAAACTTGCAAACGGAATTGTCATACATTCGTGCTCAGATTTCAATCTTACAACATTCACATCAGCCAAATTTATCATCAATCAACGTCTTATGGTCACCTACAACCATGTCTAGTTTAGACATATCATCAGTGTACTCTGAACTTGTCAAAACAGATAAAACGTCGTTTTCAATACCAGGATGCCTTGACGAAGACACCTCAAGATGCCAAGAACAAGAAGAGAGTGACCTAGAAATGTTAGCTCGAGAACTCTTGACAAATTATGTGCCTAGAGTCGATGAATAACTATATATCGACTTGAAGAGCATGATTTCGTTAACCAACATGTGTCTTTCATAGTCTATGTTAACTTGATTCTAGTGTTAAGTTTCTTCTAACAACTAATGTTAACCATTGCATTTGTTTTCTTGTACTAAACATCTTTTTGTTGTTAATATGATCTAGTACTGTGTAACATACAACTACCAAAGCATGATGTGCAAGGTAATTATATAGCATACTGCATCATTAGTTCTCTATTAATATGATCTAGTAACATGAAACATAGATTTCATTTAATTAGAAGTT